>VXBO01003891.1:92804-112064 GCA_013400135.1 Rhinoptilus africanus | reverse complement strand
GTTGGGGTGGCCGCCGGGCATTGGTGGCCACTGGGGTTGAGGTGACCACCAGGCATTGGCGACCACTGAGGTTGAGGTGGCCACTGGGGTTGAGGTGACCACCAGGCATTGGTGGCCACTGGGGTTGAGGTGACCACCAGGCATTGGTGGCCACTGGGACTGAGGTGGTCCCGGGGGCTGAGCTAGCTGCCACCAGGATGAAGTGACTGTCGCACACGGGTGGCTGCTGGGTTGAGGTGGCTGTCATTAGGCTGAGGGGACCACAGAGCTGTGGTGGCTGCCACTGGGTTCTGGTGGCCACAGGGCATTGGTGGCTGCAGTCCTGAGGTGGCTGCTGGGGCTGAGGTGGCCACTGCCAGGCTGTGGGGACCACAAAGGTCTGACAGCTACTGGCCAGGCTGTAGGGACCACCACGCATCAGCGGCAGTGGAGCTTGAGGTGGCCACTGCCAGGCTGTGGGGACCACAAAGGTCTGACAGCTACTGGCCAGGCTGTAGGGACCACCACGCATCAGCGGCAGTGGAGCTTGAGGTGGCCACTGCCAGGCTGTGGTTGCCACCACCAGACTGAGGTTTCATAGAATCATTTAGGTTGGGAGGGACCTTTGAGATCATTGAGTCCAACCATTAACCCAGCGCTGCCAAGGCCACCCCTACCCCATGTCCCTCAGCACCACGTCTGCCCGGCTTTTAAATCCCTCCAGGGATGGCGACTCCACCACTGCCCTGGGCAGCCTCTGCCAAGGCTTCACAACGCTTTCCATGAGGAAATTTTCCCCAATATCCATCCTAAACCTCTCCTGGTGCAACTTGAGGCCGTTTCCTCTTGTCCCATCGCCTGTTCCTTGGGAGAAGAGACCGATCCCCCCTCTCTACCCCCTCCTTTCAGGGAGTTGCAGAGAGCGAGAAGGTCTCCCCTCAGTCCCCTCTTCTCCAGGCTGAATCCCCCCAGCTCCCTCAGCCCAGCACAGGGGGACGGTCACTGCGCCTGTCCTGCTGGCCACACTAGTGTGCCACAGGCCTGGATGCTGCTAGCCTTCTTGGCCACCCCCTTGTTTGGAGTTACACCAAGCAGACAAGGTGGGAGCAACAGGATGGGATGGGGCAGGGGCTGGCCCTGGAGCAATATAAAGCTAAAAATCCTATGGGATGGGCAAGGAAAACTCCTCTTGCTCCAACTTCCGCACTGGCACAGCCCCACAGGCTGGCCTGAGGTGACCATTGAGCTGTGGTGCTCACTACACACCGGTGGGTATGGGCTTGAGGTTTTGTAGAGCGGTGTCGGACACCAGGCTTGAGGTGGCCATGGCGGTTGTGGTGGCCACCACCAGGCTGAAACAACCACAGAACTATGGTGGCCACCAGGCACCAGCAGTGACCGTGCCGTTGAGGCCAGTTGCTCTGGCCAGAAGATGGAGGGAGAGCAGGAGCACTGGAGCCCGGTCCTGCTCTCGGCATAAGGCTTCACACCTCCTTTGACGTGGCCTCGGGAGGTGTCTCCTTCCCGCTTTATTCCCTGGAGAAAAGGCTTAAAACTCTCTGATGTTTGTGGATTTTTTTTCATGTTAGAAATGCAGGTCTTGTGTGGCCTGAGCAGCTCTGACTGTGGAAGCAGAGAGCTGAAAAACGGGAAGGTTTTCTTTAGGGGCTTTATTGTGTTGGGGTTTTTTTTTAAAAAATTAGGCTGATTGGCACCGTTTTTTGGTTATAATCCGTATAATTCAAGTGATGCCTGTGTGCTTTGGAGGTAGCACAGCTTTGTGAAAGATCCTGCTCCCCTGACTCTTCTCTTCGGTGTGCATCCCTCAGCATCTAAAAAGGTTCGCAGAAAAGAGCAGACTTTTTGATATTTCTATAGGAAAAAGACAAGTTTTTGTAAAGGGTGCCTCCTTTCTTTGTCTCTTACATTGCAAAAAAAAAAAAGGGGGAAGTGGCTCAAACCAGTTAATTAGAAGAATTCTTCTGACAGGGACAGAAGGGTGGCTGAGGGGACCTCGGCTGTGCCTGACAAAAAGCCAGGTCTCCTGGAGGTTCGGTTTTTCTGAGGGGACAAGCAGGGGCTGCACCTGGGCACTGCTGGAGAGGAGAACGCCATGTGAACAGCCTAAGGTTTTTATTTTTCCTTTCTCTCACTTAAAACATATGTCTTGTCTCTTTCTATGGACATGTTTATTTAGCTAAACAACCCACAAGCAGGTGGGAGAAGAAAACTCTTTGTGAAAAGAGTCTCCTCCTCTACAAAAAGCCTGAAAAAGCTCAGTCTTACTCCTCTGGCACAAACAGGGAAACTTTTTTTATTGCTTATAATCGCGGGTTAGAAAGAAAAAAAATAAAAAGGAAAAACCCACAAGCTCTGGAGAGCTTTCTTTGACATGAATGTTATCAGAAAGCAGAAGGCCAAGCCCTGACGTCTCTTTCTCCTTTTAAACACAATTTTTATCATCCCTTTTGACTGCGTGCGGCAGGACTGGTGGAAGTCTTTGTTCCTCCCTGGCTGGGGTCTTAGCTCTGGCCGGGTGGGTCCCTGCGGTGCCGGTGTCAAGGGGCTCGCACGATGCTGCCGTCGAGCTGCTGTGGAAATGGATGTTTCCAGAGGGAGCAATCTGTCCCAGTGCCGGTACTGCCTGGAGCGCGCCTTTGCCGGCAGCGGCTGCGGTAGCTGGCTCTGGGGAGGGCAGCGTTGCCCAGCGCCCACAAGAGCCCGGTACCGATCCCATTAGCCGGGAGGCTGCGTTCAGCCGGCGGCTGGGACGCGCGCGAGATGTGTGCACACGCCTGTCTTTATACTAACACTCGTAACACTTTGACCGCAAAACTACCACATCTCTGGCCAGTTGCGATTGAAGGAATAATTATCTGATGGTTCTGCAGCTGATGGTTTTTCATTGCTTCACCTGTGTGAAAGCGCAGGCTGAGGGGATGGAGGCATGCTCTCAATTCGGATTGATTTTTGGAGGCTAGCGTCCAACACCAGGCACGCATATTCCCCTCACCTTCACCTTCTGCTGTCTTAGACACAGTCAGGGATGTTCTTCTCCATGTGTAGGGTGTAACTGGTTCTCTTTCTGCCTTTAGCCCTGTTAAGTAAACGATCGTGTGTTTTTCCTACCAGTAAAGCAGCAGGCGGTCTCGCCAACTAAAAACTTTGTCGCTTATTTGCCTCCCATCCCTTGAGGTCCGTGTCTGTGAAGTGCAAAAAAGAAGAAAGGCTCTAAAAGATTCAGCAGCAGGGAATCGCTGATGCGCCGTGGAGAGGACTAGGAAATGGACCGTCTCTTCAGAGCTCGGTGCGCATCCAGGGCAGCCCCCTCTGCAGAGGAGGAAGCCACTGTGCGCTCCCTGCACGCTTCCCTGCTCCGTGAGCCGGCTCCCGAACACTGAGCAATCACACGGGCCCTTATGAGGTTAATGCATTACGTGCCGAGCACGAGCAGGGTCTAGAGCCGAGAGAGGCACTGAAGCCTGGCCCGAGGCTTCGTGACGCGACCCTGGCTGTCAGGGATCAGGGCAGTTGCTCAGGAAATTGTTGTTATTTATTTGCAGGGCCAAGGATGTGCATCCCATTCGTTTGGGGAACGAAGGCACAGTTTTGGCTCCAAAAACGTGTACAGTCCGGAGCACATTGTTCCTGTGTGTAGATAAATAACCGTCTTGTTCCTTCACTCCTTTTCAGCTGTGTAGTTCTGCCCACTCCCCTCCTTGTCTTCCCTTGGCTGTGTCTGCATCCAGATCTCTGGTTTGTATTCCAGGGTCTTTATTTCTGTCTGTCTCCGTCCTGAAACTGCCCTGGAAAGCTCTTAAGTGCTTTTGTTGCTGCAGTTGACAGGAGCAAAGCCTTCCAGGCTGCATTAGTGCTGCTTCAGGCTGGCAGGCAACAGATGGAAAATAAACTAGTTCAGGAGCTCTGGGGATGGTAATGGTGCTGCAGGCAGTAGAGAATAAACACGGTTAAACAGCAGAATACAGAGTATTTATCCTTGCAGCTTCAGGCTTTTATGGGGGTGGCAGGGGAAGCTGCCCCAAATGATGGGTCACAGGGGATGTGCTGCAGGCTGTGGCTTGTCTCATTTGCTCGATGTCTCTCTTCTTCTCCCACCAACGTGGAGCTCTCTTGTTCTGCCTCCAAGTTGGCCCCTTCAGTGCTGCGGAGTGGAAATGACCAGAAGCATCTAGAGCCTTTCTGGGGCTGCTCCAAGGGAGGCATTGCGTTTCAGTGGTGTTTTCCACTGGGTAACCTCCGCGTGGGCTTTGCAGAGGGAGAAACTGAGGCTCAGGGTGGCTGGGATCTTGCAGAAGTTTCTGGAGAAGACTCTGGGATTTGTGACTCCCCGATGTAGGGCCGAACAAGCGGGCAGCGCTCCCCCCTCCTTGCAGAGCAAGGGGCCAAAATGCTCCATCCAGTCCTGAGGCTGGAGTCTTGGAAGGGAAGCTGAGCAGAGCAGGGCGGTTATGCAGTAATGCTGGCATGGATCTCAGCACCGCTGTAAGTTAAGTCACTTTCTCCAGAGTTACAAGGGCTCGGTTCATTTCCTTTGTGTTTTTGTAATGTGGATAGTCGTGTATTTGACTGCCTTTGTTTCACTGCGCATCAGTTAATTACAGAAATCATGATCTCCAGGTGCTCTGTATATCTGCAGGTTTAGGACTAACTATCTGGAAAGAGTTGGAAATTTTTCTGACAAAAGACTTTGAGGCCGACTAAGCAAATGATTCAGTTGAATTACTCAGCCAGATGTAGTTTTAATATGCTCATGCCAGCAGTTCCCGGACACCGATCCCTATTGTAAATAGCACAAAATCCTGCCAAGGGGCGTTAATCTTTCGATTTGATGGCTGTGTTTGTGTGCTGGAAAGAATGCAAATAAACTCTGAAGCTGAGAGGGGCCGGAGTGAATTTCTGTAAGAGGTTGGAATGAAATCTCACTTGCATCTTTTTCCCGAACTAGGAGCTGGCACTGAAGTCTTTGGGAAGCGAGGGGCTGTTTCTCTTTTCTTCTCTGGACACAAACAATGATCTGTACCTCAGTCCAGAAGAGTTCAAGCCGATAGCTGAGAAGCTGACAGGTAGGTATCTGTCTACCTCGCAGAGCTCCCTCTCTGCACAGACCGAGCAAAAGCTAAAAATAATGCACTCAAGCAGTTTTTATTCATGTCTTTATTTTTTTCTGAGTGACGTTTTGGGTCTTATTCACATGAAGAGAGGCTGCTAAGCTTTACATGTTTCTGGAAGGGCTTAAGCACTAGACATCACTTTCACAAAGTAGAGTTTTTATAAGACGGAACATCCCATTGCTGGACTAGGGAAGTACATAAGTTACTTTGTCTAGAGCTTAAAGGGGATTTGGGATGGGTGGATGCAACAAATACAGCTCAGCCCAGGCTAGGCCAAATCTATTAGTGAGCTGCGGCGCTTTGTTGATCCCCTGCTCCGGCTGTAGCGGTCTCTCTTGGATAGCGGTTGTGAGAGATCATGTTTGGAGACTATCAGCATGTAGCAAATGTCTCTTGGTGGTGCCAAGCAGGAAGAAGTGTGATGATAGTGCCCAGGAGAGCTCAGGGTATAGTCGAAATACACACAGTTGTTTGTTTGTGCGGTAATTAATTGGCTAAATCATGTGTTCTGATCCCTCCTGGGTGAAATGAGACTGCTTGACTGAGCCGTGGGGTTTAGAGAGTCGTCCATTAAAAGGAGGGCTCCCCTTTAATTCATGCAGCCAAAGCTGGTCTCTGGGGTGGGTCTGAGTTTTGCCACAGCGTAGGGACGGCTGGGAAGCTCCCAGTGCTCCTGGATTTGCCAGGATAAACGTGTAATCACTTCACAATTGCTTAAAAGGGGAGGGAGAGGAAACAGCTGCTTAAATTCCTGTCCTTTTTTCTAGGGGTTGCTCCCATCTCAGAATTTGAAGAGGAGGAGACGCCTGATCCAAGCGGGGAGACATTGTCCATTGTGGCTAAATTCCAGCCTTTGGTCATGGAAACGATGACAAAGAGCAAAGATGGTTTCTTGGGAGTAGGTATCATGCAGGATGTATATGGCCAGAAATCCTGGTATAAACACGTCCAGTGGGCTGGTAACATCACCAGGAACAAGTGCTAGTGCATTAGGAGGTCTTGCTCAAGCCCATGGGATTTGCTTTGACGATCAAGCTCACCGCTTTCTGCAGCGGTTCATTGTTTTCAGTGCGCTCAGCAGCGCTGTGCCCCAATTAATACACCTTTCCTGGGAAGCTCGAAGCAGACATTAGAGATGGCTTTCCTGCAGCTAAGTCCAAAAGTGTTACGTGGTATGTTCCCCTCTCTCCCGTTTCCCATTACTCACATCACTGAAAATTGACAGAAGTATTTGGTGGTGTTTGGGGTGGTAGGAAGAATTTAAAACGTGTTTAGTAGGGTTTTTTTCACCCTTCTCCAGAGCCTAGTGACATCAATCAGTGTTACTGCACGTTTGAAGACCCTGGTCTAGGCTCTGATAGTGTCTTTTTTTCAGATTTCTCACGTCGCTCTGTCTGGGCTGAGGAATTGGACTGCCCCAGCAGCCCCTATGAGCGTGATGCTTGCCAGGCAGTTTAAAGCCTTTCTTCCTCCAAAGAATAAACTGGATCTTGGGGATCCGTGGTGGATAATTCCTAGTGAATTGAACATCTTCACTGGGTATCTTTCCAACAACAGATTTTACCCTCCGCCTCCCAAGGGCAAAGAGGTGAGATATGAAACTCAATTTCTATATACCTGAGAGGTAGTTTGTGTAAATGTTCTGCCTTATAGCCCAGATCATGGAATCACAGAATTGGAGAGTTGGAAGGGACCTCTAGAGATCATTGAGTCCAACCCCTGCTAAAGCAGGGTTGCCCAGAGCACATCACTCAGGGCTGCATCCAGACGGGGCTTGAAAGTCCCCAGAGAAGGGGACTCCACACCCTCCCTGGGCAGCCTGTCCCAGGGCTCTGGCACACTCACCGCAAAGTTCTTTCTCATATCCGATGGGAACTTCCCGTGTTCCAGCTTGTGCCTGTTACCCCTCGTCCTGTCACTGGGAACCACTGAGAAGAGCCCGGCTCCATCCTCCTTCCACCCACCCTTGAGATCCTTGTAAACATCAATAAGGTCTCCCCTCGGCCCTCTCTGCTCCAGGCTGAAGAGTCCCAGCTCTCCCAGCCTTTCCTCCTAAGGGAGATGCTCCAATCCCTCCCTCATCTTTGTTGCCCTTCGCTGGACTTTCTCCAGCAGTTCCCTGTCTCTCTTGAACTGGGGAGCCCAGAACTGGACCCAGTATTCCAGTTGTGGCCTCCCCAGTGCAGAGTAGAGGGGGATAATGACCTCCCTTGACCTGCTGGCCGCACTCTTCCCTGTGAATCGCAGAAACCCCTAGAGCAACAAGGCTATCGCATTACGTCTCCCTGGACTTTCTAAGGGAGCAAAAAGGCTGCGGCATACCGCCAGGAGCACCATCTCCTAAACTGGAGGTAAAACTGGGAGCAGGCAAAAGCTTTGGGTGTCTGAGGCTACCTGAGTATCTTCATCTTGTTTTGTTTAAGCTTTGGGGCTTTTAGGCTAGTCCTTCCCAGGCAGGGAGGGGAGAGGGTTATTCAGAAAGCGGTTGTGTGAAGTGATGGTGCCTTGTGGAACAGTTGCCAGGTGCCACCCCAGGGGTGAGCGTTTCATTGACAAGTGAAACAACGTGTATACGTAGTTTGTAAAGCTAGGCCTGTATATCGCTCTCCCCCGGGGTGCCTGCGGAGGTGTTAGTGATCACATAGTTGATATCCTTTCCCAGCTTGGTGTGTTTATTGATTGCATACCCACTCTTTCAAAGTCTTAAGTAATATTGATGGAGGCAACCTCGTAGATCAGTTTACCGTATTTAGACGTTCAACCAACTGGGATGATGGAAACTTGCGAACAATGGGAATAGCATAAAAAGCACAGAAGATGGTTTTATTTTTAAAGGTAGTCTCTTGCTTTATCTCCTTGTTTTGTGATTAGGTGGGTCTCTGAGCTAATTTTTAAGTCATAGCAATTCACTTGCCTTCGTGATCTGGTGGAGAGAGTTACTTTGGAGCTGCAGCTGACCTGCCGTGGAGGAACTGTTCTCATTTTTGCTCTCTTACAATTCTTTCTCTAGATCATAATCCACAGGCTTTTGAGCATGTTCCACCCACGCCCCTTCGTAAAAACCCGCTTTGCTCCCCAGGGAGCTGTGGCCTGCATCCAAGCCATCAGCGCCTTCTACTACACCATAGCGTTCAGGTAAGGCCATGGGTCTGGGGTGTTAGAAGGCGGCCTGGGCGCTCTCTGAGTTTGTTCCGTATCTCAGGGATGTGGGCAAGGCTGCGCTGCTGGGAGCCCGGGGCAGAGAGCGTACGTGTCATTGCATGTGCTGTCATGTTCCCAAGCAAGATCAGATGTGTCCTGGCTGGGAAGGAGGCGAAGCAGTTGGAGGAAGAGGGTGTTCGCAGCCTGCTCTTGCCAATGTGTGATGCTTTGCTGATGCCCGGAGAGGGCACCTGTGTTCCCAGTGTCACCCAGTCCCTGGTGAGGCAGGGACTGCTGCCCAGATGCCGGACAGCAGCCGGTCTCTGTCACGCTTGCTTTGGAGCTATCCCTGGCTGAAGGGGGAGAGTCTGATTAGCAAGAAATTCTTTAGATTTTGGTTAAATGAGGGGTGGAGTGCCTTTCCAAGGGGGATAGTCTGGGAAATTATTCTCTTCTTTTACTGGGAGTGTTGCACATAGCTTTTATTTGCCTTATCAAGTTGAAAGGGAGGCTGAAAGGGTCTTAGTCTGTTCCTGCATTTCAAGGAATGGTAATGTAATTCATCCTTCCTGGATGGACACTTCTTGCCCAATTCCAGAAGGCGCTGATCCTGGAGATGATCCTGACCCAGGGGATCTGCTCCAGTCTTTTACTCTCTTCATCGTGTGACATGAAAAGCTTTTTGAACTGAACCTCTCTGCCCCAATTTAGCTTCATAATTTCTGGTGCCTGGAGATAACTTTTCCCTGCTGTCATCCACAGCGCGTGATCCATTCTCTCCTCCTGGCACTGCAGCTGATGGCTCCTTTCTCATTTCAGGATTCACGCTGAGTTCCAGCTGAACGAGCCACCAGACTTCCCCTTCTGGTTTTCCCCAGGCCAGTTCACAGGTCACATCGTCCTCTCCAAGGATTCTTCCCATGTCCGAGAGTTTAAGCTCTTTGTCCCTAACAACAGGTACAGTCCATTCTCTCTCTTCCCGGGGGCTAAAGAGACTCGAGGGTTGTTACAAATGAGGCCCAGTGGAACCCAGGAGCTTTGGGATCCTGTTCTGTGCAGGACTTGGGGCTGTGCGTGGTGGGAGGCTAGTGGGCTCTTTTTACACGGAGACACGAGTGCAGTAACAGCCCTGTCCCCCGCGGTGTGTGGGTGTCCTGGCCCGTGCAGGCAAGGCAGATCTGCAGTCAGCTTTGGGCAGGCTACTTCTGCTGTTTGCTTATCTGTTTTCCCCACACATCCTTCTCTGCGAGCGGTCATCATGGTCATCCTGTCCTCAATTCTCTAGATACAGTTGCTCCCTAAACTGGTTCTGATGCAATTTTTCAGGAATAGCTCTGTTTATCAACAGGTCTGGCAGGCATCTGGCTTGCAGGAGGCAGGGAAGGACAAGGACAGAGGAGGGACAGGGGAGAACCAGGGCAGAGGTTGCTGGGGACATGGGGATGGATGTCCTTGCACAACCTGTCTGCAACTGGCACGTGCTTCAACTGAGCATCCAAGCCTGAGCTGTCCTGTGCCAAGCCACTGTAGAGAGAGGTACCTGCAGGCGCATGGGAGGACACACAGGGATGGGGAATTTAAGTTGTCCTGATATTGCCCTAGAGGCAGGCAGCATGCTCTTCTGCAAGCACTGCTGCGAGCACTGCTCCCCCTGACCTGTCCCAGCAGCCCTGGCTGTGGCAGGAGCTCTTGCAGATGTCAGATACCTGTTGCACGCTGCAGAAGGCTCCTTGGGTGTCTGTGGTGGATGAGCTCAGGCTTTTCAGACAAGTCCCTGCAAAATCTGAGTGAATTGAGCTCTGCAGTTGCCTGTAAAACTGGCAAATGCATCTCTAACAAGTCGCTGAGGATCCCTGACCCGTTTCAGGGTCTGATTCACTCACCAGTAGCTGTCCCTTGGTACTTGGAGGATGGGGGGGGATGGAAAGGGTGTGGAAAGTGGCCCCTGGCAATCCCAGTGCCTGGCTTAAAGCACCGAAGTTCATCAAAGCCTGATGCTCTTGCTTCAACGTACTTTGCTTGGTGTTTCGCAGGTTAAGGCTTTGTATGCGTAGCTTTGCACTAGCTCATTTCAGCTCTCCGGCAAACAGCTGGAAGCGTTTCAGGGGAAAGAAGCTCCAAATCTCTTTGCCCATGACGGCTAGAGTGAAAATTCTATTATAACATTACCCTGGCGACTCAATCCCTATGGCTCTGTCAGCACATTTGTTACAGCAAGCAGATACTTAGGGCTCTGCCAGCAACTCCTTACAAAAGCCTTTTGCTTCAAAAAAACCACTTTTAAAAGTTCAGCAGGATCAGAACATGCAAGTTAAGTGCTGGAAATGAAGGGGGAGCAAAGACACCTCTCTCTTCCCTACTTTGACAGTACTCAAAGGTGTGAGCGTGTTTGCCCAGAGTATTGGGTGGGTGCCTGGGCCCTGATCCAGCAGGGATACTGGTGTTGCTGGTCTTGCACAGGGAGCACGCTGATCTCCAAGGAGCCAGAGGCTCTGGGCTTCAGTGCTGACCCTGCAAGAGCAGCACTGGATGTTCTCATTTGTTTGGGGTTTCCCATACAGAGCTTTAACCTTGGATGACTTTGAACATACCGGGTTCACCTTGCAGGTCTCTGAACGTTGACATGGAGTGGCTGTATGGGGCGAGTGAAAGCAGCAACATGGAAGTGGATATCGGTTACCTGCCTCAGGTCTGTAGTCGCTCTCAGTCCTCTGTGTGCGTGCGGCATCCCAGCAGGGATTTGTGCTGCCGTGCCCCTGCGCTGCGTAACCTCAGTTATCCCTGTTCTTTAGAGCTTTCTCTCGAACATTTCAATATAACGATATAATCTCTGTTGATCTGTGTATGTCCTCTGCAGCAATATGGCTCCCTATTGCCAGTTCTTGTGATATTTTATTTTTTCCCTCTGCGTGGGTTGTATCCTAAGCTCCCGGACTCATGTGACTTCTTCCATTTTTAAAAAGTTGCCTGACAGGCAGCGGGGGGAAGATTAGGAGCTGAACCCGGGCCCTGAGCCCAGAGGGCTGTATGAACAACAGTGTATCTGAATTTAGAAACTGCGTGAGGTTATTCCTCTACTCTATGGTAATCCCAGCTCTTGGGACAGGATATGTAAGTCAGGGTTTTGAATGCCTGAATTTAAGAGTCCCATTTTCTCCTAAACTAGATCCATGTTTCTTTTTAATTGCCAAAGTCAGTAAAATAGACTTACAAAATCATTTCAGATGTACCACAGCAGTGAACCGCAGGGAAGCTCCTGAACAGCTTTCCCGTTGCACCCTCTTGTGGCCAGCCAGGGGCCGCGTAAGGGCTCTGCTGGTGGTAGGAGCAAGAGCTTCGAACTATCCCTACAGATCCCAGTGATTTTAAGGATCTGGCGTCCCACAGTCAAAAATCTCCATTGGGATGATGGGAACACAGCGTGAATGGGTCTCAGGCACCCCCAATCTAGTGAGCACAGTCCGACAATCACTGAAGGAAATGAAGTTGCTTTCCTGATACTCCCCAGTAAAACACATCTGCAACTGGTGAAGTGCAGCTCCAGGAGACAGTAGGTCAAGCTGTATCTTAATTAGAAGCTGCACAGTCTTATTTTGCATCTTTATCCTGTCCTGGAGTACAGACAAAACAGGAGTAGGATATCTGCAGTGCTCAACTCTCAGCTGTTCTCCTGCAGATGGAGCTGGAATCGACAGGGCCTTCAATCCCCTCTGTGATCCATGATGAGAATGGAAATGTGATTGACAGCAGGGATCCCTCAGGGGAGCCCATCCAGTTTGTGTTTGAAGAGATAACCTGGCAGCAGGAAATCCCCTGGGAAGAGGCAGCGCAGAAGCTGGAAGTAGCCATGTATCCATTTAAGAAGGTGAGGAAGGGGCCGGGCTCTTCCTTGGCATGTTTATTTGGGGCAGGTCATCTTCACTGAAATGTCCAGTCACCTGGAGGATGAGCAGAAACCAGAGGCCATAACCTGATCAGCATTCAGGATAGTGTGAGGGTCTCCCAGCTCAGCGTGGGCCTCCCAGACACTGCCTGGGTGGCTTGGTGGACTTCCAGTTCCCAGCTGAGGGAGGACAGCGTCTCTGAAAGGCCATTTGGGGTTGCACAGCAGCACAGGCAGGAGCAAAGCCTTCGATGTCGTGTGTCCCAGGCTTGTATTGTAAATGTAGGCTCATCCTTCCTTCCTCTTATCAGTAGCTGCCGACGCGATTTCTGAGCGAGGCAGGTAATCGCGCTGGTTACAAATGCTTTTCCTCTGGCGTTACTTTTGTAATGTTCAGCTACCTTTGGTCCAAGCTTTCCTTATCAGCAGAAAACACACAATCCGCCTGTGCCTCTGCATCCCGCAGCGAGACACAAATGTATAGCATTGGGTGACCCAGACTATTTAACATGCCAACAGCCTGTGGAGCAGATGGCTACTGCCTGTCACCACTTCCTTGGCTGAAGGGGCACGTTTCAGTGGCTGCTTCCTTGTGCCTGAGCTTACAAATGTCCCTTTGAGCTGCCAAGATGTTAATAAAGTTCCCTTCATTTGAGCGATTGGAACAATCGCTGCGCAGGGTCCCTCGCAGCCAGGTTTTAGGCTGTTTCAGTGAAATTTTGTAATAAATATCTCAAGGCCAGATTTCCCAGGCTGCTGAGGTGCGTTAGCCTGCCCGCAGTTGTGCAGATGCTTTCTGCAGCCTGTAAAGATGGGGCTCTGCAGGTGCCAGTAGCAGCCCACAGTGCCATGATGGGCTCAATACAATCTCACTGGGAGATGGAGTTGTCCCTAGGGAGAGCACCACAGTTGTTTGCTTTAATCTGCAGGATCTACTGCAGGTTAAACTCTGTGTGTCACCTGTGAGGTACGGCAGGTCTGGTTCCTTCAGGCCCTGCTCATGTTGGAGATGGGCTGTTCCGTGTCTATTTCTCAAGCCGTCTCTCTGCCTTCAGGTCTCCTATCTTCCTTTCACACAAGCTTTCGAGAGAGCAAAAGCAGAAAAGAAGCTGGTGCACTCGATCCTGCTGTGGGGTGCCCTGGACGACCAGTCCTGCTGAGGTGAGGACATTCCCAGTGTGGCTGGAGGAATGAGGTGCCTCACTGAGGCTGTGAGAGTGGCTGGGGGTCAGGGAGCTGGTCAGGAGCCAGCAGTAAACACCGTGTTGCTTGTTTTGGCACTGAAGATGCTGAATAGAAAGGAGCTGGAAATGAGGAATTACTGATCAGAGCTTAGGCCCCCAGCAGCAGGATCAGCTCTATTTGAGACAAGCCCTGCACCCACTCCCTAATTCTGGTGCCTTTGTCGAGGGGGAGGCAAAGGTCTGGTCTTTCTCCTTTCTATTCCGCCCTCAGTCTGCTTGGATAGAGGCAGCATCTGGAGGGTGTAAGGGACGCTGCTCTCTGCTTTGTCCCTGACTCCTGCGCAGGAGAAGGCAGAGCCAGATCTGGGCCTGGGTTGTCCTGAGCTGTAGCTGTTTCCATCCCCAGTGGCTAAGAACTGCATGCCACATTGAAGAGGAGTGGTGGGTGGGAGAGGGGCAGGTATCTTTAGTCCTGTCTGCTCTTAAAAATTCTCCAGCACGTATGGGCTCTGCTTGGCTTGAACAGCAAAGGCACTCAGGGTGGATCCACAGGGCGTGATCCTTTCCCAAATATACCAAACCTTGCAAGTGGCTGGGGTCTGCTCTGGTGAGTCTTCTCTGCTGGCAGCACACATGGGAAACAGTAAGTGTGGAAAACTGCCAGGAAAGGAGAAAAAAAGACAATGAGCTGGGCTGGTGGCGTCGCAGTGGCATCAAACATGGCAAGAGTCAGCTCTAGAAACACAGCAAACCACCGTCTGCCTCTCTTCCTATGCCAGGTTCGGGGCGAACTCTCCGGGAGACCGTCCTGGAAAGTTCGCCCATCCTCGCCCTGCTGAACGAGAGCTTCATTAGCAGCTGGTCGCTGGTGAAGGAGCTGGAAGAGCTGCAGGTGAGTGTTGCAGCCACATCTGCCGCCTTTGCTTTTGGCGCTGGTGAACGCAGACGGTGCTTGGCACGGGGAAGCTCGCACCTGTGCCAGTGGGGGATTTGGGTTCCAAACCCTCCGTGTCCTAGCGGTTGCAGGGGCCAAGCAAACACCAGATGGAGGCAGGCTAAGAAAATGGCACAATGACCCCTTTCGCTCTGTCGTGGTGCCAGTATTAAAAGCTAAACCAGGTGCTTCACTGTGAGATAGCCCTGCCCAAGGCCATTTGTGCCATCAACAAACTGACTTCTCTGTAAGCCAGGGAGCAACCAAACACTGTCTGAACCCTGAGTCTCCTGACCACACCTTTCCCCACTTACCGGCCTGTCCCTGGGCTGATGCTGTCAGCTGGGGTCAGTCACGGAGCTGGAGACTCTGGGAAAAGCTGTTGGCGTGCCTGGGAACAGCCAGTGACGGGGTGATTTTATTGTTCAGGGAGAAATTCTACAGCTGAAAAGTGAGGGGAGAATGGCTGAAGGGGAATAGTAAAGCAGATGGTGAGAACGGAGCCAGTTACTACTGGCTGCAAAGTAGCTTTTCAGTCTGCCTCCTCTTCCCATGTTCAGTGCCCTCCTCCCGCGCCGCTCCGCTAGTTTTGGTGTGTGCAAACGTATTTCTTTGGCCTCTTTTTACAGAGCAACAGAGAGAATGAGTTCTACAGCAAGCTGGCTGACCTGCACCTGGAGAAATACAACTTCCCCGTGGAGATGATCATCTGTCTCCCCAACGGGACGGTGGTACGTTCGTTGCCCTTTAGCTGGCCCTTCCCATCAGAATGTGCTCTTTTCCGGGTCGTCTGCAGACCCTGAAGCGAGTGTCTGCTCCCCCAGCCATTCCCTGGCTCCTCGAGCCTTTGTGGGGCCGTACTCTCTCATGGTGCTGCGCTCTCAGGGATGCTGGGGCAGAGAGACTGCAGCTCTACCAAGAAATCTGAAACGAGTATCTCTTTATTCAGAGGCAGAACAACAGCAGCTCTGGGCAGGGAGGGGAAACAGTCAGACTTGAGCTGCCTGTGTTCCCTCGTTGTCCCTGCTTAGAGTCAGTGACCTTTGGGAAGCTATTGGAGCTTGTTTCCTGTCCCTTGTGCTCACGCTTTGGAGAAAAATCTCTCCTTATCAGCATCTTCTAGCACATGTATCTTTCTCTCCGTTCCCCAAGTGTGTCACAGCAAATCAGCCATTAGCAAGTCCACGCGCTTCAGCTCTGCTGTTCCCCCCAAACTCCCCCCTGGCCTTGGATTTGAAGAACAACAGTTCCTGACACTTGACGCTGCGGCGCTTTGCTGCGTGTTGGCAGCTGGGCTGTCTGCGGTGGAGGATCCTGCCAGGGCTAATCTGATTGTACCCCACACTGGCAGATATTAGCCAGTAATGCATGCAGTGACGCCTCGATGGCTTCCCTCCAGATGAGCCTGGGGCTGGTGGGTGGCTTCAGGCCTGTCGAGGTTCCTGTGGTCAGTGGCCACATGTCCCCTTTCCCCACCTCCACGGGGGAGCAGAAAGCACAGGGCTGCATCAGGAGAAGCATGGCCAGCAGGTTGAGGGAGCTGATTCTCCCCCTCTGCTCCGCTCTGGTGAGACCCCACCTGGAGTCCTGTGTCCAGTTCTGGAGCCCCTATGACAAGAAGGACATGGAGGTGCTGGAACGTGTCCAGAGAAGGGCCACGAGGATGCTCAGGGGGCTGGAGCACCTCTCCTACACAGACAGACTGAGAGAGTTGGGGTTGTTCAGTCTGGAGAAAAGAAGGCTCCGAGGAGACCTTACTGTGGCCCACCAGGATCTGAAGGGGGCCGATAAGAAAGCTGGGAAGGGACTTTTTAGGATACCGGGGAATGGTAGGACTCGGGGGAATGGATTAAAACTAGAGATGGGTGGTTTCAGAATGGCCGTCAGGAAGAAGTTCTTCCCCAGGAGGGTGGTGAGACACGGGAACAGGTTGCCCAGAGAGGGGGTGGGAGCCCCATCCCTGGCAGTTTTTAAGGCCAGGCTGGATGGGGCTCTGAGCACCCTGATCCCGTGGGAGGTGTCCCTGCCCAGGGCAGGGGGGTGGAACTAGATGAGCTTTAAGGTCCCTTCCCACCCTGACAATTTGATGATTCTATGATTTGGAGCTCAGGTGCTGGTTTTGCAGCTGGGCTGGGCTGGGAGCACCCCTGCAGTCGGCTCAGAGCTAGAGTTTTATGCCTGTGAGATTTTTCCCAAATCACCTTCATCATCTTCTTAACCTGAGTGAGGGGTCAGCACTCTTGGGGCAAGAAACAGACCATTGTCTTTCACACGTCTTCCTCTGACTGTAAAATGCAGACCTGAATGCTGGGTGCTGAATTAGCATTGGCAAAGTGTTAGCGATTGTTACGCTCTTGTCACCTGTGTCCTGGCTAGAGGCCAAAGCAGTGGCTGGGGAATTGTTCTGGCTTTTAAAGTCTCCTCTCCTTGTCTGTTTTCCTTCCCAGATTCACCACATCAATGCCAACTACTTCCTGGATATTACTTCTATGAAGCCTGAAGATGTTGAAAGTAGCATCTTTAGTTTCTCAACCAATTTTGAAGACCCTTCAACTGCAACTTACCTACAGTTCCTGAAGGAAGGACTGCAAAGAGCAAAACCATACCTGCAGACCTAAAAACAAAGGCACCCAAATGCCCCCCAGAGATAGCCAAAGACTTCAGAGATCTATTTTGATTACAGAAATTCTTCCTTATCTTCATGCCAGGTGTTGATGTTAAGATGCAGACAGTCCCAGCACTGAGGCTTTGCTCTGGGTCTTGGTTTGAGGCCAAGTTTGAAGTGATACCAGTTTACAGATTACCACTTGCCCGTTTTGAGTTTAGACAAATTTTTACAGGAGCGAAAATACTTGAATCTATAAACATTTTCGGTGCGCGCACCGTGGTTTGCCACCCACCCCGATGTTTTTCCAGCTTCTGTTCGGACTCTGTGGTGAAACTCGTGTAACACCTATACCAAGCGTCACCCGGAAACCGCAGACCTCGAGGACTGGACTGTGTTGAATCGTGGAGAACAGCGCTGCCGTTAGGACCGACCACTCGTGGTGAGCGCCTGCGTCCTGGGGGCGACGGCGAAGAATCCAGTGCAGCTGGGAAGCTCCTTCCTGGCAGCCGGTCTCCTCCACCTCTCCTCACCAGCTGCCCTGAGGCTGGGATGCCAGCTCTTCGCCGGGGCATTTATGGACAGCAGTGGCATAACGGGACTGGGGCTGGAAATGTGTGGACAGGAAAGGAGGAGCTTCAAACCGGAGGCTTGAGCTGGGGTGTAGCCCCCTCCCGGCGCCCTGCGTGCCGTGGTGGGAGAGAGGTCTCCCCGATTCAGGTTCTTTGTGTCTGAGGGAGGTGCTGAGGTTGACAGAGTGAAACTAGGAGTGGAGACGAGGGCAGTGGAGGTACGGGCACAGCCCAGAGTCATCAGGCACGGATTAACTGGGGGGATCTAGGGGCCGGAGCCCCCGTTAGCTCAAGCGGTGCAGTAGGTGCGCTCCAGGCTATGGGACACAGTAGTGAGCAGTGCCCCCACTCAGTTCAGCCCAGGGCTGCTCCCACCCCCCCGGCTTTGAGAGCTTTGTTCTCCCGGTGTCTCCTCGGAGCTGGGGAAATGCTCCGGCCTTGTTTGCTTTGAGCTTGGAAGTCATGCCGGGTGCTGACCCGTGACGAGGTTCCCTTTGGAACGGGAGGTTCAGCTTTGCCCCGAGAGCAGGAACTGGCTGAGAACTGAGCGCTTTTAAAAGCTGGTGGTACTAAAAGAAATTTTCAGGAGATTTTTCCAAAGAAATTATTAGGACAGAACGCCATTGTCTTACCTGTAACCACCCGGAGCAGTTGCTCCTACTCTGTAACAATGTCTGGCTACAGAGTGGGTGCGATTTGGAGCAGGAAAGGTTTAATGAAATGGGGTTTTAAGCATATTCCGGTAGGTAGGTGAGGAGACAAAGCATCTTGAGTAGACGGCTGCAGCCAGCTACGGCTGTTGATGCTTTTTCTGCTCTCTGAAGCACAATTTTGTTGGACCAAATAAAACTGGGGGGAAAAAGCTGGGGTTTTTTGGAAGGGGTGTTTTAATTTCTGGCTTCCAGGACCTGGGAGGAACCTGGGGGTGGCGATTACCCTGTCCCCACGCTGTCCCAGCCCTGCAGTCTGTGTCTGTGGCTGGAGCTCTAGGCTGAACCAAGCGTAGTGTCACTAATTGCTCTAGTGAGATTAATTACCCCTGGGATGTTTCTCAGTAGCAGCTTTCTAACTATGCATTAGCTCTGCACTTTCCTAGCGCTCCACGGGGCCTGCAGCGAGGACGGGCTTGGATCTGGCAGCGCTTTCAGCTGCGGAAAGTGCCAAATCCTCCAGGCAGCGTTTGAGACCCAGCTCCTGTCACCCCAGCAGACTTGTTGTCCCTCTGGGGGGACTCCGCTCTTGTCCCTCTGGGGGACTTTGGCCCTCGCAGAGAGTGGCAGAGGAGAGGGAGTGCCAGCCTCCCCGCTGCTCCTCGGGAGGCCCCGCCACGGCGGGCACCAGCCCTTCTGGCTCTTGCAGACTTTCTCCTGAGGGATTTTTGCCGCACCTTTCCTGAGCCCCTCGGCCGGGCAGTGGAAGCGGCATCCGTCAGCCGTGCTTGGGTGGGGAGACCTTCCCGTTTGTTCTCCTTCCCCCGGTGTTTGCGGCAGAAGGGGCCGTGGGGGGCAGCGGCTGAGGGTTGCCTCCGAAAAACCGGCCAGGGCCGGGGTTCCACCTTCGGTCCTGCGGCCCCGGGCTCACGGTGGCCGTGACAGCCCCGGGCAGCCCTGGAAGCAGCCGGTTTTCCTCGGCGGGCTCCGGCATCCAGAGATGCCTCTGGGGGGGCCACGGCCGCGTTAGCCCGTTAACTGCCAACCTGCCTAATGAATCTCTCGCTGGCCCCTCTCTGCCAGGGCTGGGCTCCGGCAGAAGCCGTTGCCCGAGGCTTTTATTAATCCGCCCCAAGCTTTTGTGTGTCTCCGTTTGTAAACGGGCTGAGGTTTGTTTCCG
>VXBO01003891.1:63195-73687 GCA_013400135.1 Rhinoptilus africanus | reverse complement strand
CTCGCTGAGGGGAGAGATGGCGGCGGGGACGGGGCCGCGGTCGGGAGCGGCTGGCTCTTGCAGCGCAGGAGAGGGGCGGCCGGTGCCGGAGGCTTCTCGGCAGTTGAGGGCTGAGCATGCATGGAGATGCCAACGGGGGGCAGGCAGCAGCGGCTGCTGTGCGGGTGGGAGGGGAGCAGCACAGTGCACTGGGGGCTATTCCCTCGCTCCTGGCCCAGCCCCATCCTCCCCCTGCCCGTCTCGTCTCTCCGAGCTGCAGCCGCAGCCCCTGCTCTGTGTTGGCCCCTTCTGTTCAGGTCAGGATTGTGGGCTTCAAACCAGCAGAGCTGTGCCTGGGTGCAGGGCCTCATCCTGCCCCGATCAACCCCAGCCTGCCCCCTCTGCCCTCTTGGGACAGGGTCCCTGCCTCAGTCACCCCCCCTGCTCTCACCCCGTAAGGGACAGGGCCCTCTCAGGGCCTGGATAGCTCTGTACAACTCCCTTATCCATGTAAAAGGGGCCAGAAATTATATTTAATAAGTTTCCTACCCGTGTTTGTGGCTTACACAAGCTCACCTCGCTCTGGTTCCATGGGTTGTATTCTGCCACCGCTACCAGGGGGCTGGATGGCATCTCCATACCTTGTGCTGTGAGACCAGGGAGCTTCCAAGAATCCTTCCCGGCCCACAGGGCTGCAGAGCTAACACCATTTTGTTCCAACTGTTTATTCAGACACGTGAATTAAACCAGTGTACCATTTTAAGAGCGAGCTGGAACTAATTCCGAATTTAAAAAGCATATAAAGCAGCTCTTACTTTCTCCTCCCTACAGAGAACACCACCGAGCAACAGTTCGCGGAGCATTTCATTCCTCTTCTCCTGGAATGTTGTGGCCGGATTCAAGACAGCATCCCCACAGCTGGGGTGAGCTCACCTGCTTCTCCTTGATGGCTCTTACTCTTCTTTGAAGCTCAGCTTGTTCTTCACCTTCTGAGCCATGAAAGCAGCTGTGAGGACAGAGCAGGTGACAGTGAAAAGGCACAGGGCAGAGAAGTTGTGCGCCAAATCACCCTGGAGAGTGGAATAGATGTGTCTCCTGGACTCATAGTCCAACACCACCGCCTCGATCTGCGCCAGCGTGCAGAGAACCAGGCACACGTGAAAAATCTGATGGCTCTGCCCAAAGAAGTGACATTTCCCCGGGAACCACTTCTCCGGGTAAGGGTGTGAGAAAAAAAAGGCACCGATGAGGAAAAACAGCACCTGGCATTTGTGATAGAGAAGGGCCGGGTCCGCCCGCTCAGAGGGCGGCGCGGTGGAGATGCGGTGGACCACAGGGCTGATGTCCAGCATGTACGCCAGGCCGGAGGGCAGCTCCTGGCAGAGCCGGCTCAGAAGCCAAGCAGACTGGTGGTAGCGGTACTTGGCGTAGCAGGAACCGGCGCAGGACAGCCACGCTAACAGGACGGCCACAGGCATGTAAAACCCCTTGATCTTCTCGTGCCAGCTTGGCTCGATCGCGTAGTAGTAGTGCCCCAGAGCGCTGCCGTACTGGTAAATGGCGACCCCCACGTAGTCCATGAAGAAGAAGCTGTAGTGCCAGAACTCGGATTTGGCCTGCAGGAGGTGAGCGAGGGTGCTGAACGTCAGGTAGGTGATGGACGCCACGATGATGATGAGGAGGGGTTGGGCGTGCGGGTCCTGCCCAAAATCCACTCGCTGTGAGAGCTGCTGGAACCGCAGCAGCAGGATCAGCGCTGCCACCAGATGGGTCCAGACGTTGATGGCCTCATTGTGCTGCTGGAAGAGCGTCGAGAAGTAATAACGCCAGGTCTGCTGCACCGGCCGGTAGCCGGTGTGGATGTAGGGCTTCCAGAAGACCTTTGGCACCTCCGAACTGCTGACGGTGGAGGGAGAGAGGGGGGCCAGCAGCTGAGGGACCTGCCGCATGTTAATGAAGAGGCGGCTGAGCTTTTCGGTGATGACCGTTGCCATGATGCAGCCAAACTCTGGGTCCCTGCCACGCGAAACAACCTTTGGGTTGGAAAGAAAGTTTCGCTGAAGGGTTTAATAGTGACTTTACCGAAAAAAACCCACAACTAAACCAAAAAAAAAAAAATCAACAAGCAGGAGCTGTTTGAATGCTTTGGGGTTTTTTCCAGAGGTATGTAAAGTCACACGTGACTGGAGAATGGCCTCGTTATAGCTGAAATAAAAGAATTACCAAAAATAGTAATAGGAAGGAAGCTGAAGGGAGATTTAAGATCCCCTGGAGTGCCCCGTGCTGCACAGGCGACAGACTGGAGGAGTGCAGAGGTAGAAGGCATGAGTATGGGGTTAATTGACATAATAATTAACACACTGGGATGCATCAGTTCCTAGCTCACCCCTTCCCAACAGAGTTTGGGAACGGCTAAACAAATGATACATCCAAAACAAACTCCCCACTGCAGGAACAGCCCAGATCCCCCCCCCCTTTTAAACCGTTTGCAGGATTGTCTTCAAACAAGGAGCCGCGCTCGCCCGCAGCAGCGAGCCGAACCACTCTGCCCCAGGAGGGGCGCATTAGAGAACAAAACTAACTGTAACGCCACCAGCAGAAGATAAAACTTGTGCGTCTAGGGGGTTTTTTACCGTCTTTTTTTCAGCTCCCAATTTTCCACACTGCTTTGCACAAAAACAACGCAGCTCGAGTGCCTTCATCCTGTTGCATCACCGCAGTCCAGCAGCCTAATCTTTGCGAGCAAGCGTTTCCATATTTACGTTTTGGAGGCTGCTGTCCTCACCAAGATAAAGGCAGCCTCGCTGGCTTGTTCAGCCTTTTCATGGCAGCCTTAGAAACGCAGTGAACAAACACGCTCGAAATTAGATTCCCCCCCCTCTTTACCTGCTCAGACAAGCTCCGAAGAAAACAGCCAGACTCCCGTCCAGCTCCGGTGCCGATTTACGCCTCAACTCCTGGCAAGTGCAGTCATCGCAGCGACAGCTCAAACAGGAAAAGCTCTTCAAAGTTTGGGAATAGGAGGAGGGGATGAGACTGTTTATTTTTAAAATCTCGGTAATTTCCCCATAAAAATGAAGTAGATGGGTCTGTAACTCATGCTTGCCTGAAGCAGGGGAGCACAGATGCAGCTAAAACCAGGCTGTTTGCTGCTCCGCTTCCCTCTCAAATGCTCTTTTCCCCCCTCACCGGGTTGAAGAAGCCCCAGGTCGAAGCCGGCACCGTCCTGACCCTCACTCGCAGAGAGCAAGTCCTGGCAGAGAGTGGTCCTGACCCTCGCTCGGCCTCCTAAACCCTCCCATAACACCGCACGCCCGCAGGCTGCCAGTGAAAAATTAACTTCTAAAAACCTCTTCCGGAACTTGCAGCTACTGCACTGAACTCACACAGCCTGGAGTCCTGCCGGGGAGATGCGGACAAAAGCAGAACTTCCCAGGTTAAGCTATTCTCACCAAAAATTTGACGGGTGGTTTGGAAGAAAACGCTGCCCTTCCTGCCCCCCTACAGAACTTGCCTCTGCAGCGGGGCTGCCCAGGAGGACACCCCGGGTGGGGGGCTCAGCTCCAGACTGTGTCCGACCCCATCACGGCTGCTGGAAGACAAATTCCTATGGGAAAGGCTCAGGTTCTGCTCGGAGAAAAGCAGCGTCCAGGCACGAGGCAGGAAAGGGAGGATGTTTATTTCAGGTCCTCCAAAACTTGTCGGAGCAGGACTCAATTGGCAAAGCCCTTCCAAGCTACGAAGCCTTGAGCAACGCTCAGTTATGAAGGGAGCGCATCCTGCGGGATGCTGCAAATCATTAATCTGCCTCGTGCCGGGAATAACCCACCTCCACATACCCACGAGATGTCAATAACGTCGCCTCAAACGCCTGTTATTTCCTACAGAGCACTTCCTTTCCCCATCAGCACCCTCCCATCCTGCCGAATTTTTTCTCAGTGATACAGACTCAGCCCCCAGCTGTTTACATGCCTGTCTGCTCCCACGCATACACCCATCTTCAGCCTTCTGAAGGACAAATATGGGGGGGGGGTCAAGTTAATATCTGTTTCTTCCCAGCACGGGCTCACCGAGTCCCCCCAGAATGTGCGAGCCGAGGGTGCTTTCGGTGGCCCTGTGCCCGGGCAGCCTCTCCTTCCTGCCGGCACAGCCGCCCTGCCAAACCCCCTCTGGGGCTGCCAGGGATCGATTTCCAACCCCCCTCCCTGGGAACATTATTTCAGTATTTGAGGCCATGGCAGCAGCAGGAGGTCAGGGTCGGGGGGGCCATGGACCCTGCCCCTCCCCTTCCAGAGCCCCGGTGGGACCCGCTGTCCTCCGGGGACCCCCCCCCATTCCCCGGGGAACCTCCCCCTCCGAGGCACCTGCTGAACCGGGGGCAGCTCCGATCCCCACTGCAGGACAGCAAGCCCCACCGGGGCCACCCAAACCCACCCCACATCCACACCGGGCACCCCCCTGGCTCCCTCCCCGCCTCCTCCCACCACCGGAGCACTCCCCCTGCCCGCTCGCTCCCCAGTTACCAGCTTGCCCCGGCGCTGCCCACGGACTTCTCTCCTTAATTTACCTGGCACAGACCGGGAGATAAACAAGCCAACCTGTGGGTTCTCCGGCCCCCGGCACGGTCCCCCCTGCCATGGGCGAGCTGGTTGGGATCGTCACTTCTCCAATTTCCCCACCGCACCACGCTTTTGCGACTTGTTGCCGCAAGGGGGGGGCTGTCAGCCTGGGAAGTACAGCTGCCCAGCTTTTGTCTTAATTTTGTCTTTTTTTTTTTTTTAAACAGCCTATTTATAGCCCAGCTATTATTCATTTTCCTGCCTGAGCATCTCCTCCACACTAGGTTTCCCCCTCCTCCTGCTCAGATCACCACCATCCTCTCACTATCCGCACCCTCCCCACCTCATTCCCATCCCTCAAACCTTCCCTTTTCCCCCAGGGCTGAGCCCAGCTCGTTAAGCTCCAGTTCGGTGTAAAGCAGAACTCAGAGAAGGGAACAGAAGGCTGAGAGATCTGACAGCTCTATCAAGCCAAAAAAAAAAAAGAATTTAAAAAAATATCACACTGAACATCTCTTCACGCTCTTAACACCATGCGGGGCTTGGCAGTGCTGTCATCGTCCTCCCCCACCCCTTGAAAAGCTGGGGGAAAACCCACACAATTTGGGACGCTTGGTTTTGTCTCAGCAGGTAAAGACATACACTAAAATGAATACTTTTTTTTTTTGATTGCTAATTATGCCTGATGTGGTACATGGGATCTAAGCCAGTGACCACTCAAAGCTCCCTTACATAGCACTACATACCCGGCTTCCTTCGTGAGCACGTTAATGGAGGGGTTCAAGCCTTTGTCTCAAAGTTCAGCTCTGTGTTCCCCATCCTCCTTCCGGCCGCGTGCTCCCACCTTGTACAACATCAGTGTGCCATTTAGCGCCCCCTAAACCTGCACTCTAGCCCCCCTGCAGTACAGTCTCTCTTACCTTAAATTACGAAGTACCAAAACACCTCTGAAAATCCTCCAGGGACAGGGACTGATCCCAGCCTTCCAGCACAGCAAACCTGGCTTTATCTCACTGTGCTTTCACTCAGACGGTGCAATATCAGCTTTGGGTCAAGTACAACTTTGGTGCAAAAGTGGGAAGCGCGATACACAAAAGCTTTCTAAACAGGTTTGTTCTTTAGCAAGCCACAGAAAACAGGTCAAGTGGTGCAGGACTCAATCAGCCCCTTAGAAAAAGAATTCCCTACCAGCTTTTCCATCCTCAGAACATGTCAATCTGTCCCCTGGGCAGTGTTGGATGCTCCAGGTGTGGAGTTCGTCTGAACACAAACCCAGCAGCCCAGCCTCAAAAAAAAAAAAAAACAAAGAAAAAAACCCAGGAAAGNNNNCAAACCCCGCCACACAGCCTAAAAAAAAAAAAAAAAAAAATCAAGGACACAACTCGAGGAAGGCAGGAAGGAAGGCAGGAGGGAGCATGCCTCAGGAGACCAGTGCCACCAAGCGTTTGGCATGAATGGCTGCTTCCCAATCTGGGGGATTCCACTTCCTAACGCCGGGTACTCCAGGACATGGTGCTCATACCGAAGTTCACACACCCCCACTGCACCCTTGTCTTGACCACAGAGCAGCACAAATACCCGCAGATGTCCTTAGAGGAAGGGGTTGGGGTTTTTTAAGGCACCTGTACGATAGCACAACTCCGTACCCAATCCACTTAAAAACCCTCTTTCCTCAGAGCACAAGTACAGCTGTACCCATTTCTCACACCCCAGAAAAAACAAAGACGATGCACATCTCATCTTGGGCAGGAGTTAATCTTCAGACCGGCCCTGCGGAACCACGTACTATCTCAACACACCTGCGGCAGACACCGGAACCAGAGTAACCCTCATCCCCAACAGCATCTTCAATTGGGGCAGGCTGAGGAGCCCGGCACAGAACAGGTTTCTGACTCTTACGCTCCGAGACTGCAGGAAACAGCACACAAGCCACCATTCACCAGCACAAGTCATCTTCTAGAAACCCTTACCAAAAATAAAAGGCTCAGATCAGTCATGTGGTAACAAGGACTCGTTTGTTGAAGTGTCAGCATCCAAAGGGAGGTGGCTCTGAACTCTTTTTAACAAAAAAAACACACAACAGCTGACAACTGCTGAGGTGTCAAAACAAAGCTCTGATTGTAAAATTAAGACAATGAGAGCGCTCTGAGGGGAAAGGCAGCCACGCAGCCTGCCCAGGGACGCGAGCAAAGTGCTGCTGCAGCCCCTTCCACCCAGCACGGGGCAAGGCCGCCAACCCATTCCGTTTCTCACGGCATTTTCAGAAGTGATTCTCATGATAACAGCACTGTGCAGCTTTATTTAGTCACTCGGTTACAGCAGTATTTTAGCAGAGTGGGACAGTCAGATTTTTGCAGTGTAACAGATATTCAGCATGGAACAGTATACTACAGATTCCTTTCACAAACGTCTTACAGAGCTGATACAGTACTAGCCATCAACCCAGTAGCAAGCGCACTGGCGTAGAAAAGGATGCAACAAGATAGCTACACTGGAAAGACAACACTTTAGAAAAAGTGAAACACGTAAGGTCTCCCCTCTAGCCCCCAAAGAAAAGTGTACAGTTTGGATCTAATTTTACAGTTCTACATCAGTTTCTAGAAACTTAAAAAAAAAACAAACAAAACCAAAGATAAAACCACTGGCCAGTACAGTCTTTGGATATTTAGAGGTGGGGGAGAGAGTCAGTTTCCAGAATGAAATCAGTCGGTTTCAGCCTCACCAGGGTCTTTGCCTTCTTTGTTCTTTCGGACCTCTTCAATATGCTTGTCCTGAAAGACAGCAGCGGGAAGCAGTCAGCTGTGCGAGCCCCCAGCTGGCGGAGCCACCCCCCCGCCTCGCTTCCCACCCCCAGGGACAAGCAGGAACCCGCAAGTGTGGGTTACTTGGGCGGGAGGGGTGTGGGGGGCTAAAGGACGAAGCTTTACAAGAAAAAGGGAGATTCAGCTCTAAATCCATCCATCCCCTCCCCCTAGAGGAGGATTTCTGTAAAGTCTTTTGCAGATTTAATAATCTTAATTCAAGATTGGCCACCACAGAACTCCAAGGATATCTGTCTGTTCATACCCGCTCCACACTTGGCCATTTACTCAGCTTTATTTAGTCAGTTTTTAAACTAAGGAACAGGGATAATCTCCCTCCCAAAGGGGAACTGGGACTCTACACCCACCTTCTCCCTCAAGCGTTCCAGTTTAGCAGCCATTTGTGCCTCGCGGTTTTCTTTGTTAGCTTCCATTTTGTGGGTCAGCTTCTCCTCTGCCATTTTGCTGAAGTTGTTGTTTTCTTCAATTGCTTTCTGAAGCACCTCTTTTTCATGCTCCCGCTTCTCAGCGAGCTGCTTCAAGACTTCTGCTTCATGAGACTAACAAAACAGAGGACGCAACGCTTTGAACAGAAACCAGGCGACCTACACATACAGCTACAGTCCAGTTGCTCACAACTCCCAAGAAACAAGATTTTTCCCACTATTTTACTGGAGAACAGCGTAATTCCATGATGCAGGATAGAGCTCCCTGGTGCTTCCCTCACCCACACAACCCAAACGTCACCATTACAAGCTACCAGGAAAGTTAAGTTTCGATCATCACTTGCAAGTCTTGTTAAATGGGATTTTTCCGGAAAAAAGAATATGGATTTTTTTATGTTAACATTGATAAATCTTTCCTAGAGGATTCTTGGCTCTCAGAATGGTGAATCACCGTGATTCACATCACACAGGAGGCTGCACTTGAGTTACAAACCCTCTGCACGGTCCAGGGTGCCAAACTATACCTCAACAGCAAGATCTTACATCAAGGCGTGTTGGCAAAGCTTCTCATTACGGATTCACCGCTGCATTTTTCCAACAGAAAACTGCATCTGCTATTATGTTAAAGACAAGAAAAACAGCTGCTTCATGGAAGAGCATCACCTCTCAACTAAACATTTTCACCCCGTTTTTCAAGTGGCCATTCCAGAACATTCTGGGAGCAAAGCTGTGGCCTTGCAGACCACAACAAAGGTTCATAAGAGCCCCACCAATTCCAAAGTAGTTCAATTAATATTTGATTTACCATAATACAAACTGCTAATCACTTGTCCCCAGCAACAAGGAAACTTAAAAAAAACCCAAACCAACACAACTTGCACAGACTAGTTGAGCAGAGCTCACTTAACTTGTTTCAAATTTACCTTGCGTCTCTCTTCTGCTGCTTCCAACTTCTTTTGAATCTCTTCCAATGACACATCCTTCTTCTTTGGGGGAGAAAGAGGGAATTCTGGGACTGCTTCTTTTGAGCGAGGACTGAGTATCAGCTCAAAGGCCTGCCCAGAGGCACGCTTTTCCAGTTCCTTCACTTGAATATCTAGGAACATGCGAAAAAACACACAAACAGTATTTTAAGCCAGGAACGGCCTTAGGTAACTTGGATATTCAAAAATTCAGTGCCACAAAGCTCACTTCAGGACACAGCATCTGAGCCACTGGTTTTGATTCAAGCAGCACCACCACCATTCAAATACATGGCAGGCAATTTTGTTTGCAATTCTTCCTTGATAGGACAGTACACAAGCACCTGACATTTTATTTTGGCCTTTAATATCCAGGATCATGAAAAAAAATTATCAGCACTTCAAGTGAAAAAAAAATCATCCTTTCCCCAACGTCAAGTCTGAGGAAGAATTCAAGGCATTCACCCAAGACCTGACATCGCCAAGAACTGAAACCATTTTTCAAAGAAATACGTAAGCCAGCATTCTCTCTTCAAACACCTCTGAACAGGCACGTCAGCCCTGCACGGTGTCAGCTGTACCAGCACACCAGTTTTGATCACCAAGACGTCTGGATGATAGTCAGTTCTGTTAACGGAGCAGATGGCGTGCAGATGAGCTGAAGCCCATCTGCTAACAGCCTCGGCTGAGAGGGCTTTTGGTATATTTTCACAAGCACCCAGTTTTAACAGCTTCTCCAAAGCAGCCTAGAGATGGGAGAAAAGCATGGTAGTGACAGTTTATTTTACTCTATTAGATTTTTAAATTATTTCTGAGGAAATGAAGAGGAAAGACACAAGAGCATTTAGTACATAGTACTACATACCAGAAGTAGCCATGACCAAGAAAATATGGCTCCAGAAGCCAAGTCCGGGAAATTTTCAATCGGTTGTTCTCCTACATAACAAAGAGACACGCCTTTGAACAGGAAGTACATTAATTTTATTTCTTCTAACTCCTAATAAAAACTGCTAAGCATAATTAGACCTGCTGAACAAAAGACTGTTGGGTGGGTTACTGCAGTCAGTAACTCGAGTCAGTCTGCAGGGCTGAGGCTGATGTGCATTGCTAGGAACAGCAGAGATACTCTCAATTATCAGTGCTGCAGGATCTCTATGTAGGACTGTATAGCCAGGCATTTTCAGTCCTGATTTTACTCCACCATCATTAAGGTATGCAAACAAAGAGTCCAGTTTCGCCATTAATTTAGCAGCATACAGTGCCAGGGATATTTCACATAGCAGATACAGCTCTCTGAATTAAAATACAGCACACAACGGGACAGCACAGCCAGGACGCCTGCTGCTACCGAAGGATCTTAAATGTGTGCATCCCGCTCACTTAAAATTCGATTTTATTTGTGCAGCTGAAGCCAGATGCTGCACATCACGACAGACAGGGAGCATGCACCCTGCCCGGCATGCCTCGTTATAAAGGGACGCAATTAAAAAAAGACACAAAAGGCTCTAAAAACCCCAAAAAGGATGCTTTTCTCCCAGGTTTTAAGCTGACAATGAAGCGGGGTCCGGGTGGGCGCGGCGCCCGGGCGGGCACTAGGACCGCGCAGCCACCCGGCCCGCAGGGGTACCGCCCCCTCCCGCCGCTGACCAATAGGCGCCGAGGCGGAGGCCCCGCCCCCTTTTCCAACCGCACCGAATTCAAACCGCCGGGGAGAGCGCGAGCGGGCGCGCGCGCGCGCCCGCCCG
>VXBO01003891.1:8694-22580 GCA_013400135.1 Rhinoptilus africanus | reverse complement strand
CCGTCCCCGCGGCCTCTTGGCACGGGCTGCCCCGGGGAGCAGGTGACACTGCGGGGCGGGTTGGGCAATAAACCCGGGTGGCATTCCCAGATCGGGCCAGCCCGCTCTGGGCGTGAAGGAAGGCAGGTGAGGGCCCTGAGGCTGGGCAGAATGACAGCCTCTCCGGTGACAGCCCCCCGCTGAGTGTCCCTCAGCAAAAGAGGGGGGGACACACACGTTTTCAGCTCGTTTTGAACCTGATGTGACAGTAACGTGGTCTTTTCCCCAGGAGTTACTTGGCTGCCAGCGAGATTACAGACCCTGCTCTTTGCCCCTCCTGCCTGGGAGGGGCTATTGGCCCATCAGATTTTTAATGTCCAGGCTGTAATCTTAATTTATTTCTCCTGGTCCCGCTTACAGGTGCGGGCTCAATGCATCCTGTGAGCAGGACTTCATGGTAACTCCTTGCTTGGGCACATCACATTTCAGTTCAAAACGTTCATGTAAACGTGCATCACAAATCTTGCTGAAAGGTTAAAATGCCTGTGCAGTATTGCCCTGAGACTTATGATACCTTTTTTTCCTCTCTCTTTTCCTTTTTTTTTTTTCCCTAAAAAAAAAAAGTACCTAAAGCAGTGGAAATACTTGAAAGCTTCCTACTAATAACAGGCTGTTTCAATGTGGTCCTTATTGCCTGGTTTACTGACAAAGAGAATTACATTTATTTACACTGGCAATCTTACAGACCATTTTAGTTCTGATACACTAGCTGTGATTTTAATTTATTTTTTAATTTTGTTTTTGTGTTTCGTTGCGTTTGGTCAGTGATAATTGGCTAGCCAAGCTTTTTTTTTTTTTATCCCCTTACTATAGTCAGTGTCCCATTTTTGATTTGGTTGTGTGAAGGTGGTGCTGGTGTGTTTTGGTTTGTAATCTTGCAGGGAAGTGTGCAGGGAGGTTCATAAATCTATAGCAGCGTTTTTTGGTGGCTTTTGTGTGTGTGTGTGTCTCTTGTTTTACTTATAGAGCAATGTCTTCACTTTTGTCCTTACCCTGTTGAGCAAAAGTGAAAGTCAGATACTGGGTACAAGCTTCTGCAATCAGTTGCCCTTTTTAACTTTTTGTAACCATAAGCTCCTCGTTCAGAGGGGACTAGGTGAAAAATCATACTAACTTTAAAAAACAAATCGGAAATGATCGGAGCATCCTCTTGCCTTAGTATCAGTAAAAGAATTCCATGATTAAATTATAGCAGAAACATTTACTTATGCAGTCACCTCCATAAAAGACAGTGTTAATTAAATCTGATACTGCCCAACCACAGGCTTCAGCTAGAACCTGCCCTCCACTATCCCAGGCGTGGATGGAGAGCATGATGCCGTACTGTTATTCCCGCAGATGTTCATGGAAGACACTGAGAGAAAGGAGCAGGAGCATACACGATAGTCCTGCCTCGGCACGGTGCAAGTCTAGGTTTGAATTGTTGCCACCTTGAAAAACTGGGCTGTATTTGAAATCTTAATAGTCCCACCAAAATGATGTAATTTCACTTTTAACTGGTCCGTGGCAACAGGTACGGGTTTACAGAATAGCTTCTGGAATATTCTAGCACTCAAATGCAGCGCTGCATTCGGTGTAACCCTCGGAGGCGCTGCCCTGTTAATTGCAGGGCATTGGTAGGCCTAATATTGCTGCACCAAGCCCTATGGGGGAAAATACAGCCCAGTTCTTGCTCATGAGTTTTAGTTCTGTGGGTTTTTCCCCCTTCCCCAGAACCCTTGATCTTGAAGATGGTGAGTAGCCAGCCTAAGTACGATCTAATACGAGAGGTTGGTCGTGGCAGTTACGGTGTGGTGTACGAAGCAGTCGTCAGGAAGACCTCTGCACGGGTCGCGGTGAAAAAGATTCGGTGCCATGCTCCAGAGAACGTGGAACTAGCTCTGCGTGAGTTCTGGGCACTTAGCAGTATCAAGAGCCAGCATCCCAACGTCATTCACCTGGAGGAGTGCATCTTGCAGAAAGATGGTATGGTGCAGAAGATGTCCCATGGCTCCAGTTCCTCCCTTTATTTACAGGTACATGAAGCTGAGGTAATGGGGTGGAAGTAATTAATATGGACGTGTAGCTGGGAGGGGAGGAGGTGGGTAGCTAAATCACTTTTTTGGAGGTGTGCTTAGTTAGGAGAGAGTGGTGTTCGCATAGTTGACACCCCAAAATTATTGTATATCTTTAAAAGAGCATATGTATTGAACAGTCGGCTGCATCTTGTAATTTGAAGTCATGCCGCTCCAAGGGACTCCAGGATTTTTTAAATGTGGGTCTGCTTTGATGACTTGAGGAAGTAGCACAGGTAAAGCAGAAGGGAGGTGCAGGCTGTTGTATTAGCTGGTAGAAGCCCTGCTGCAGGGTTAATGAGCAGACACGTACTAACGTCTTGGGACAGAGCTCGGAAGAATTTCTTAATCTCGGATGTCCTTGGAAGAGGAAGTAACCGTCTTGATTTAGGAAGCCAGCACTTAAAATTCTTTGAGAAATAACAAGTATTTGGTAGCGTGTGGTAAGCCGTTTTCTTTTTTGAATAAGTAACTGTTAATCCTTTCAAAGAGAGGTAAAGGTATGATAAATAAGGGAATAAATATCACTCCCCCATGTGGCTACTGAAAGTGTCCTTTAAGCTGCCTTTCAGCTTGAAGATGCATATTTTTGAGGAGTGAGTGTCCCTGTAAAGATCTTGAAAAATAATCTGATTCGTTCCTTTGTCAGGAAGCTGCCCCAGCTGTAAGTCATCCCCTGGCAGAAATTTGTGTCTCTGGTTTAAAAAATCAGTAGCCTGCTCCGTGTCTGTTGTGTTATCCCTAGTCAGCTTTTAACATCTCAGGTTTTATTGTTGTCATTCTTGCGTGTCTAACGTCGGACCTTTTGTTACTTGAACATTCATCTGACAGCCCTTCACGGCTGTCCGGATCCCGTTGTGCCGAGTGCTGTACGAGCCTCAGAAAGGGGGTTCTTGCCTTTGTAAACTTGCTGTAGCTTGGTAGTTGTTACTGACCTGCTTTCCTGAAGGAATTAGGATAAAATAGTGCTGGCCAGCTTGTGTGGGAGAAATGAGTGCCTTACCTTCCTAGTTGTTAGTGGATCTGTGAGATGCTGCATCAAACTTGTGGAAAGCTCTATAAGGTGGAACTGCAAGGTGGGGGAGAGCTTCCAGATGGGACCCGCAGGATTGATTTTTCACGGTAGCGTCTGTTAAACAACATAGATCTCACCCGTGTCAGGCGCAAGCACTATAAATTGTTTTCCTGCTTCAGGGAGCAGAGAAGAGCAAAGGGCAGAGCTGAGCTGACCCTGAGGAGGGTGGGATCACTTTATAAATGTGTATATATACTAAAATAGAGAAAAATAAGATCTCCTTGGCTTGCCCTCTCTTCTCCCCAGCCCAGGCAATATTACGTTACAGAGCTGAACTGGTGCAGCGTGAGGAGGCTGGTTGGCGAGGGGGGTGTTAGTGTCTCCTGAAAGGTTTTAGGGCAGATGCTTAACTGATATCAGTTGAACTAAGTGGACTCCTAAAGTAGCCTGGTCCTGTGGGGCTTTGCCACTGTCACAGACAGAGTGGTGGATTTTGTTGCCTTCAGGCTGTGGGCTGAGGTGCAAGTACAGCTTCTGGAGAGCCGTGTGGTGGTGCTGGCTTGGCAAAGGAGACTCCCCTGCTGTCCTGAGATATCTTAATCTCACTGCTGCTGGTTGTAAACCCTCCATATGTAGTTTTCTAGTTCTAACATGGATTTACTGTTTTAAGTTGGTCTGGTTTGAGTACTAGTTGGGCTCACAGTTAAAGATAGACAGAAATTGCTAGTAGTTTTGCTCTTGCATGGAGAAGTTCACTTTTTAAAAGCATTTTAAAATGTCTCTCTAAATATTGATAGCTACCTTTGTTTTTGAAAGCCTGTAGGCGCTACGTATAGGATGGTTTACTACTAACAGAATTGTTTGTGAGATTTACCTTCCAGAGTGTGTTAAGAGCCGCCCCAGAGCAGCTGAAGAGGCAAATATGTCGTTGTGTAAGCATGATTAGTAAAACTGATTGCTGGTTTTACTCTGCTTTTGGTATGAAGCAGCTATTAGAACCGGCTGCTCGAGCTACTCACTGCTTATATTGTAGAAAATAGGTGGATCATGATGGTGGGAAAGGTGTTAGGTGCAGCAGCTGTTTGTAGATTAGCTTTCTCCTGAGCTAAGGGATCCTGTGTTAACACTTGCTGGAAGACATTCATGTGTAAGGAATGGAGAATAGGCTTTAAAAATCTATTGTGGCACCGCTTCATCAGCGGAGGGCAAATACAACCTGTAGTGAGTTGCTTGATGGGACTCTTTGTACGTGGAAGTTGTTAGTGAAATGGGTGGGACAGGCTTTGTAGGGGTGGGACACTGTCCAGCTGAACCAGATGGGAGCGCAATGGCCACTTACTATCTTTCAAAATACTCTTATCTGGGTCTAGCTTCTGGGTAGGAGTGTGAACTTGATACGCTTCTCACGCACAAAAACAAGGAGGCTGTCAAAGACATTGTGATTTTTATTTATTTTTACTTTTTGCATCCGAAATCTTGCGTAAAGCTGTTTTTTTTTTTCCCACCAGTTGCAGCGTCTTGCTCTCTGGATGGTCGAGAGGAAGATCCAAACTTCATGCATTTTTCCATCATATCGTTATATGCTTGTGATCGTCAGGTAGTTATGACATTTCTTTTCCTTGTTGCAGCTTGTAGAGACCTCACTAAAAGGAGAAATAGTCTTTGACCCCAGAAGCGCTTATTACCTCTGGTTTGTAATGGATTTCTGTGATGGAGGAGATATGAATGAGTATCTGTTGTCCCGAAAGCCAAACCGCAAGACCAACACCAGTTTCATGCTCCAGCTGAGCAGCGCGCTGGCATTCCTGCACAAAAATCAGATTATTCATCGTGATCTCAAACCTGACAATATTCTGATATCCCGGAGCAGGATGGATGCTAGTGACTTGGAGCCTACCCTGAAAGTCGCCGATTTTGGGCTAAGTAAAGTATGTTCGGCCTCAGGACAGAATCCCGAGGAACCAGTTAATGTCAATAAGTGTTTTCTATCGACTGCTTGTGGTACTGACTTCTATATGGCCCCCGAAGTCTGGGAAGGACACTACACTGCCAAAGCAGACATCTTTGCTTTGGGGATTATAATCTGGGCGATGTTGGAAAGAATGACGTTCATAGATACGGAAACGAAGAAAGAACTGCTGGGGAGTTACGTCAAGCAGGGGACGGCCATCGTGCCTGTTGGCGAGGCGCTTCTAGAAAACCCTAAAATGGAACTGCTCATCCCTGTAAAGAAAAAATCCATGAATGCCCGAATGAAACAGCTGATCAAGGAGATGCTGGCTGCCAACCCGCAGGACCGACCAGATGCTTTTGAGCTGGAGCTGCGATTAGTCAACATAGCTTTTAAAGACAGCAGCTGGGACACGTGATCTGCCAGAGAGCCGGGTCTCCCCATCAAGCTGCTTCTCACCTAATTGATGGTGCAACTTAATGGCAGTAAAAGAACCGAGCCTAAACTCAAACCTTCAGGGTGTGGTTTCTCCCAAAGGAATCTCTTTGGAGTTTCATAGGCGATAGGAATGTTGAGTTGGCCGTTGCGTTAACGATGGCGTTGATGTGTATAATACCAGGATGTTACATGCAAGTGTGAGATGTGACGATGTTCGTTTGCGTACGCTGGCAGCGGGATGTCTTAAGAGCTGAGACTTGATTTCCAGCGCTATGGCGTGGAGTATTTCCTACATTCCAGTTTCCTATGTCAGTATTAGGAACTCTCATGGGAAAAAAAAAAAAGATTTGCATGCTGGTAGTGCAGATCTTCAGGCTTTGTAAAGTAATTCTGTATATTTATGTATACGAGTGACTGGGAGTGTGTGCCGCTTTTCTTAAATTGTTTGCTATGGGTCTGAATGATTGGGGTCTGCTAGAAAACTCGGTGAAGAAGATAAATGAGAAGCATTCTTTCTTCTCCAGGTCTGAATAATGTGGTTATTTATTTTTGTTATTGGATGTCAAAGATAGGGTCTGAGACTTGACTTTGGAGACAAAAAAAAAAATGCAATGCAAGGGGATCAGCAGTTTTTAAAGTGCTGTTGTGACCAAGCTTTCGCACTTACAGCTTTGTGATCTTGTCACTGAGGGAGTCAAATTCCAAATGTACGCAGTTGGGTGCTAGCACGTTGGCTAGTTCATTAATAGTTTGATTTTGCTTTCTTCTAGCAATCAAATACTTTATTAATTAGTTAACCTACAGTTTCACAACATGCTCTCTACCCTTGTGTCTATAATCCAAGTAGCACTGTGAGGATTTTGAAGAGCAGAGTACTGTGGGCTTAGTTTATGGAAGCATGAGTGAGGGAATCCAGCAGGATAGAGCATTATTTTTAAGATTCTTCAAAATACGATTGCAGCGCAGTTTTCCTGTTAACTGAATCTAATAATACCAGCCATGGTCTCTCCCTTTCTGGCACTGACTCTAACCTGGTAGTGATGAGGAGATAAAGGGGTGGCTGTTTATCTTGTAGGACACACCTATTCTCAAATACGGGAGAGAACTCAGTAACCGGTGTATGAAAGGTATCTCCGATTGGTGTGGCAACCTTGGACAATTTTTTGTATTTGTTTTTCTCCTCTTAAAAGTAGTAATATTTAGTTAAAAAGCACGGGTGGTAGGATGGAAAGCTTTGAAGTCGTCGAAAGGCTGCTTTTCCCCAGCTCTTACTCCGCAGAAGCAGATCGATACGCTGAGAGAGGTTTCGCTGAGGTCACCCGATGCTGCATGGCAGAGAGAACCTGCTTTGTAATAGTATAACGCTTTGTTCCTTTGGGTGCAGGACCGTGACCTTTCTCATCAATTCAACCTTTTGGAAAAAACAGAGTCTTAAAAAATTGCCTTGAAAGCTGCAACAAGGGCCAGTTTTCTTAACAAAATCAATTTATTGCGTGTTTTTTTTCCCCCTAACTTTACCTGAAAGTGCTGTAGGTATTTCCTTGTATAACTTGCTTCTCGGATACTGTTCCCTCTTAGTGCTGTGAGAGCAGTTCTGATCAGTCAGTGCTTATTCTGCCCGAGCGTGAATAAACAGCACAACCAAACTATAATTTTTTGTTCTTCCAAAAGCAAAGGATTCGGATTCTGCCAAACTGCTGGTTCTTACTTGGTGCTGTGTAGAGCAGGTGACAGTCACCCACAGGGCCTTAGTCCTTAATTCTTACTTTACTTCACTTTATTGTTTAAGGCAAGCTGTCTAAACTGTGTGGGGTTTTTCAGACAAATACACTTTGATGCCTCTAAATAGTGTTTATTGTTTAGAAGACAGTATAATGTCCCCGACTAGAGCAGAGCAGCCTTCGCTTCAGTGTAAATTGGCAGGGACGGGGACAACCCCATCATGCCGAGGATGCAGTCTGTCGCCTGTGTAGATGTCCCAGCGTCGCTCCTTCCCTGCAGGGAGCTCCGTCTGTAAAAGACGACTTGGAGCCTGTGAGTAAAGACAAGGAGATACCTGTTTTTCTCGTGTTTTAATTGAGTTCAGCACAGCTGGAGCCTCAGCTTGTTGCTGAAAGGAGGAAAACAAACCTCTCGCTGTTTCACAGGAGTTGCATTTCAGCGTGGTCATTCGATGAGTGAAGTTTTAAGAGGGTATATAATTTTTCCGTGTTAAACTTGAGGGCATTTCAAAATACCTTGCTGACTTCCCCTTATCTCTTGCCTACCTAAAAGTCAGAGTCAGCTCTGTTAGCTTCAAGTAGGAATCTACTACAGACTAATCCTAATTACCTTTAAGGCGCTTTGCAAATCATCTGCTTCTCTTCTGAATAATCATCCTTATTTCAAAGGATGAACACCGCACGTGCTGCCTGCCTGCCCTGCTAGTGAATGGCACAGGAAAGGTGATTTTTTGATATTCTTTTTTTTTTTTTTGACTCCCAAAGTGTTTCTTTGCACTGATTTGCCACTTTAAAGGGTGGGGGGTACCTGAAATCCCTCTCATGGTGCTTCGCCTTGCTGTTGGGTGACACTGAGTGTTTCCTTGGGTGACACTGAATGGTGGTCCTCGACCTCTGTGTTCTGTTTGATTATTTTTTCTGTTGTCCAAGGTCTTTGTTTTAAAACCTTTGATCAATCAAATCGTTGTAGCAGCTACAGAGTTATTCACCAGCGTGACACAAAGTCAAGAAAATAATTTTCAGGACTCAGAAAAGACTTTTTTTTTTTTCCAGATCTTTTCTTTAAAAACTGTAAAATATATTTTATGGAGAATTTATAATGAGGAAAATTATTGTGTAATTTATTCAGTTCATGACTGTTTTTGAAATAAAATCCGAATTTCGATGAAGCTTTTGAACTTTTTGCAGAGAAATGCTTTCTTCCCCGTCAGCGCGGTGTCTTCTAGCTGTCGGCAAAGCTGCCATAGGGGGGTTTATTTGCTGTGCTAGGAGGGAAGTAAGCTGTAGTACTTCATCCCAGTCACATTGCAGGCGATCCTGGGCTTGTAAAAGATGCTGGGCTGGCTAATAGCTCATCTTCTGTGGGTAGCAGCGGTGCCAGACTTCCACGGATGTGTAATGTCCTGCTGGGGGACTCAACGGAGCGAGGCCACAGTGGGTGTAACAGAGCTGTCCCTTGGACTGGTGGAGGTGAGCCGTGACCGTGCGGAGCCTGTGGCTTCTGCTCAGCCCTTTAAGAATGAAAACAGCGCTCTTCTGGGTGGACTTCATTTTCAAAGAAGGGATTAAAGGCTAAAAAAAACCCCATTCTTGCATCCAGTACATACTTGACGCTGTTACTACAAGCAGAGCAAGTACCACCCTGGGCCGTGAGGAAATCTCTGCCTACCCTGCGACTAGTACTACTGGATTTTTGAGGCTGTAAATAGCTGCTCCTCTCGCCTTTCCCCTCTAGTTCCTGCATCTGCTGGAATAAGATTTCACCCAGAAGGCTGCCAGCCCTCCTGTGGCTGAGCCTTGTGTCCCTGCTGTGCAGAGGGCTGAAGGCAGCCTGGTGAATCCGGGCTACGCTGCGTTTCGCTCCTGGGAGCGCTGCGGGTTTTTTGGGAGCTGGAGGGGGGCACAGGGGTGTGCAGGCTCTCGGGGCAGCTCCGGGGGCTCAACCAGCTGTGAACACCCTGGAGGTTGGTGAGAAACAGTGTCCCGCTGGTCTCGCACGCCCCGAGAAACCTTAGCAGTAAAGGTGAGGAAACACCATTGCTTATACATGATGCCGAAGTCTAGTCGCCATTTGCATGTTTTAATTAACAGTGCTCCAGAACAAAGGGCTGTGCAAGCTGGGAGCGGGAATAGAACAAAATGGAAATGCTGTAAATTGCTTTTCCTGCCGTTTCTTACCCCCGCAACAAACCCAAGCCAAATTATCTCCTGTGGGCCGTCTCCTGCAGATTCCTGCGTATCCTGGTGCTGGCAGGAGCTGTGTGGTTAATTCTGTAAGTCAATGCAGTCGTTGCAAGAGAGAAAGGGATTAAAATTTAGATTATTTGTTATTAAAGGATCCAAAGGCCTTAATTAAAGGGAAAAGTTGCACCTCTTGGATTAGTTGGAAGAGTGGTGATTTAAAATATAGACACAGGCTAAGGTTCCTCCCCCACAAAATGAAGAGAACTAAATCTACATACTTCAAATATATCTAATCTGTGGTGGGGGGTGGGAAATCTCCAAGGAAATGCCCTGGTGCAGGAATTAGGTGTAATTAAGGCTGCATCTCAGCTTGAATAACCCAACCCCTGCACTATTTTCCCTTGTTTTGCAGAATGCTGGGGATCCTGGCTCTGCAGCGCTGGGTTTTGGGGGTGTGTGTGGGGGGGAACTCGCCTTGTTTGTATATGAGTTTTGCTTTGGTTTAAACGCAGTGGTTTGGGGTTTGGTTTTTTTTTTTTTACCTTCACGACGCCCAATCGTGGCCCCTGCGCAAACTGCAGTGTAACGGCGGGTGTTGCTTTGTGGTGGAGATAAAGTCCTGGCTTGGGGAGCCCGCAGCCGCCTGCCCCCCCTTGGCAGGGTGCCCTCGCTTCAGAGAAACAACTTCACCCCCCCGCCACCTCCACACGGTGGCTGGCCAGGAGACGCGTTCTGGTGGCCTTTGGACGGCGGGCAGCGCGAACGGCCGCCTTTTTTGCGTTGGTTTTTTCCCTTTGCTGCACCCATGTCCTAACAATCCTCCTGTGGGGTATCCATCGTTTACGCGGCTTTTATCTTTACCGGGGGTTTGTGTGGTGAACACGAGGAGTTGTGCCCCAGAGAACTAGTTAGGAGCATTTCGACACAAACTCTGTTTAGCTGGGCACTGCTGAGCACCGGTTGTTTCGCTTCCTTTTCGGTCCGAGGAGCCGGGCAGCCGTTTACGCAACGTGCAATTTCTATTCTGAAGTGCAGTGGAGGAAGAGGGACGGATCTGAGCTGCCGCAAACCATCCAGCGCTGTTCGGGGAGGTGGAAATTCAAGACCGAGCTGCTGCAGATCCCTGTTGGTGAGCTCCATAAGCATTTTTGGGGAGTCTGAGACCCCACACACTTATAAGCCGAGCAGTTGAGTGACTTGAAGGATGAGCGGGCACCACCGCTGTGTCCCTGCGAGAGGCCGCCTTCTTGTTAAATCCCTTTGTTCCCAAGATGAATTTACGGATTATTTGGGTGTCTGAAGCAGGAAGTAATTGCCTGAGGGATGGAGTTCACAAGGAGCAGCCCAGGCTGAGGGGGCAGGCGGTGGTCGGAGCTGTGGCCACTCTCTTTGGGGTAGCCCCGTGTCCCGAGCTCCCATCCCGCGCTCCACCAGGTCCAGCGTCCAGGTCCACCGGAGGACGCGGCTGACTTGCTTTGGGTTTTCCCAAAGAGGACGAAGGACCGAGAGCACTGCAGGTGCTCGGAGGCCTCTTTAAATCCCTGGGGTTTGAGGTGAAAACAGACGCAACCCAAAAACCTTTGCAGGTCCCTCGTGGCAGGTGGGGGGGTTCCGCTCAGATGCTCAACTTTGACACTGGGGAGGCTTCCCCCAGTCCCAGCGGCTCCTTCCATCTCTCCGTATCGTCCCAGTACTGACCCGTTTTGCTTTGCAGGCACTGGGCAGCAGTCGGCAAGGCCACATGTCCCCCCCACCCGCCCCGTGGCTTTTGCAGCCCCCGTTGGGGGGGTATGACCACCCACGGGAGTCGTAGTGTCTTCTCCTGGGCCCAGCTGCCGTCTCGCTCCTGCATGCACCAACTTGTGGGTGGCTGCCCCGGATTAGGTGGCGGGTTCAGATTTATTCATGCCCGTTTTGAGCCCTTGGTATTTTTAAACTCGTACAACGAGCCTGCCGACGCCTGCCCTCTCCCAGGAAAGCCCCTGCACCCTGGGGCCCTTCTCTGGCTCCCAGCCACCCAGCTCCCGCGGGCACCTCTCCAGGTGGTGGCATTTGCATGGACCTCAGACCAGACGGAGCTTTTTTTGTGGGTTGTGAAAGCGAACCTGCGAGGAGAAACAGATGTGGGGGGGTTATCAGGAGCTGCGGTTCTCGCTGCGTCTGGCCGTGGTGGAGTTAAAGTGATATTTATTTTATTTTATTTTTTCATTTTTAAAGGAGACATCTGGAAAGGACTCGGTGGGACATGGCTGCCTTTAGTCCTGCTGCGTGTGGGCATGGCAGCCTTGGGCTTCCCCTTCCTGCTCGCTGGGATCCATCGGAGCACTGAGCTGCTCTGCTGCTCCTCCAGCCTGGCGTGGGGCTTCTGGGGGTGCGGGTGTAATTAGCAGGTAATTAGCATCCCTCCCCCTTAGCACCAGCTGGGAGGGAGGAGGGCTGGCGGGGAGCCATTTGATGGGGAGCTGGACACGCTCTGGAAAAATGGTGTCAGAAAGAGGATCCGTGCTCCGGGACTCGTGACCTTTGAGGACTTTCTCAGACTTTTCTCGCCCACCCCAAGGGCTGGAAGTTTCCGTACCTGGCCCCGGCTGTGGCTGGGTTTTACCCCGGGTTCCCTTTGCTTGCCTGGCCCCGCGCTCGCTTCCCGCTGAGCTGGGAGGGGAGGGAAGCAGAGCCCTACGGAAGAGCAGGGAGCGCCTTGTGAGAGCCCTGAGTAACCTTAAATAAAACCAAGGGACTTTGAGCATCCACCTGACTCGGAAAAGCCACCCGGTGCGTCCACAGGAGGCTGATTAATTGGGCAAATCCCATCGTAGAAGTCAATGTGGCAAATCCCCCATTGCCTTCCCAGGGGAAGGGGAAGCTGCCTGGGATGCTGATGCCAGGAAGGGCTCCTCACACCATCCCCTTTTGTATCCCGAAGGGGAATCTGCCTTGGCCAAACATAATGGTTCAACAGTAAGTGCCTGGCGGGTGCTCCGAGGAGGAGCCGGAAAGGAGGACAGCCGCTCCATCTGCCTTGCTCCAGGGTAGGAGCATCCCCTGGGAACACCCCGCATCAGCCGGAGAAAGGTGAACCCAAGGCTGCTCCTACTCACTTGTGGCTTTACTGGAATGGCTGCCGGGATTCCAGCTTGGAAAATAAAACCTGGCCTAATAAACAGTGATTCACGTTGCCTGGAATTAAAAATAAGGTCCTGTCAGCTCCCACGTGGGAGCACACGCGCTCTCTTTCCCGGGACAGATCCCAGGGATGCTGTGGTTTCTCCATCGCTCATCCTCACCTTTTTCCCCATCTTCCTCTGGAGACGGCAGGGTTTGCTCTGGCACGGCCACATCCTGCACACAGAGCCCGAGTGCTGCTGCAAGCGCGGCTGGGCGCACTGCTCTTCTCCAGGTTTATTAGAACGGAATAGGTGGTTTGTCCCTTCCTTGCTTTCACTGGGAATTTTTTCCGGTGCCGGCAGAGCTCAGACAAGCCCTGGCCGTTCTCATCCTGCTCAGCCTCCGTTTCTGTCAGCCCAGGACTCCTGGCTCCGGCCCCTTCCCAGCACCGGTGCCGTCGTGCCAGGAGGTGCTGGATGCCGACCCGGCCCCGGTTCCCGGCACTGGCGCCCCATCAGCAGCACCGTAGGAAGGAACTGGGATGGGGGCCAACAGCGCTCAGGGATGGGCCACCTCTCGTCTAGGGACAGAGCGCCCTGGACTGTGCATCCCGGAGCAAATGCCACATCTTTGTCCCCGTTGGAGTCCCCTGAGCCCCTGGAGGCAGCCTGGGCTGGGCTGTACCCCCACTCTTCCGTCCATATCGGCTGCCAGAGGGATGGAGGGAGCTGGCGGATCCCTGGGGAGCACTGGGGGCTTTCTCCAACCCTGCTGGAGCCGAATTAGTGTGTGGCGTGTCCTTCTCCCACCTTTGCAGGCCCCCCAGGCAGGCGCTGGTGATGGAGGGGGGCTGGGGGCTGCCCCTGCAGGAGGGCTCAGCCCTCAGGAAGGGCAGAGGGCAGGGATAAAAATAACCCCTGGACCAGCTCCAGCCCATTGTGGCTTCCTGCGATTTACAGCCCTTCCCGGTGTCTTGCGGGGGGGAAGAGGAGGCAGGAACTGTCCTGGCTCGGGGCTGGCTTTGACCATTTCGCCACCAGCAGAGAAGGTGCCAGAAGGACCCTTCCTCCCTCCTTCTCCCTCAACGGCGAGTTGGGATCCTGGGGAAGGGGATCGGGGTGGGCTCCTGCTCCTGAGCTGCACCCAGCATCCCGGGGGGGGAGTGTAGGAGGAGAAGCTGCTGGAATGGACATGGTTTCCCTGTCCTGTTCCTGATGTCCTGTGTGCTGGGGGGACAGAGGGGCTCAGTCCTGCCTGGGAGAAGGTAGAGATGTCTGCTGTGGATCCCGGAATGCCAGCCAGGCTCCCGTGAGGAGGAGGAGAGCTGGCAGAGGTGAGCTGGAGCTGCTGGAGAAGGAGGGTTAATTCTGGCTGGGCAG
>VXBO01003889.1:232049-312919 GCA_013400135.1 Rhinoptilus africanus | reverse complement strand
AAAAAGAAGAAGTTATTTAGCTTTGGAAGTATGTGGAATCACATGTATTTATTTGGCAACTAAACCGATACCACATCAATTTCATTGCTATTAGGAGCTGAGACAGATAAATTAGAGTTACCTGGAATTACAGGTGACACCATCACCTTCTGACTATAAAGGCAGTCAGCCACTGAAAAGCGGGATCAAATCATCTCCTTGACACTCATTTACAGACATAGTCAGCTTCCTACTAAAATTGTTTCTTATTAAAAACATTAAAAAGACAACTGAACAACTAATAGCCTAAATCTTATTTGCAAAGTGTTTACTTTAAACTCTGTACTGCTCTAGGAATGGGATGATGACCTATGCCATTACTGCAGTTAACTGGTTGGTGACTGACACTTTAAAAATAGTTTAAAAGAGCTCTACCTGCAAAAATTTCAAAATGGTTATTTAGGTTAAATTTAATGAAAGTCATAGAATTTTGCATTTCATACCAATACAACTACCAGCTGTGTCTGACTTTTAAAAATAAACACTTTCGGGCTTCAAATACAAAGTAGAAAAAAATCTGAACATAAGCATGAATAAATTTAAAGAAATCTTATGACTCACCCTTTTCTTCCCTTCCAAAAAGGTTTTTCAGAGTAAATATCTTCTCTTTTTTTTGACATAACTATGACCCAAGCATTTAAAAATTATTAGCAACACAACTTAATAAATAGAAATCAACAGTATACAGCTAATATTGAAAAAAATCTGAAAACCCAACATCATTCTAAATGTCATACTTTGTAAAACACACTTGTAATCTAGTAGGAAATAGAAATAATTGTAGCATGGAAGATCAACTGCTAAAATTTAAATATACTTCATATGCATTATACTGAGGCCCCCGCAAAAAAAAATCCAAAAAAAATTATCCTGTAGTCCCTTCAGCAAACTGAGACCTATAAAGAAATGAGAAATATTACATAAGTATAACTAAAGTATGATAAAATAGAGGTGAGTGAAAGTAACTTCAAAATATCGCTAACAATCAGCCAAACCTAAGACCTCAGAACATTTCCAAAAATCCTGTGCTAACATTTTTTCATTGTTATCAAACGAGGCTGCTATTTTACAAGGTTTGCTGTAAAAATAAAAATATATTTGCTAATGAAATTATATTTCACATTTACATTTCATATAAGTGAAAACTGAGGTTTCTTTATGCAGCTGTGGTGTTGTCCTATTGTTGAGTCTGAATACTCAGAACCTTGTGCAGTTACTTTTGGGAACTTTGACAGGTGTTGAAGCATCTTTTACATGCCAAGTGCTACTTGCAGAGACAACTCATGCTGAGACTTACTTGGACACCTAATTGCTAATGAAAGAAGGTCTAGTAAAGCCAGATCTACTAAGACTCATTCCATAGACAATACATGGAAACATTTTTGAGCACTGTTGTGTAACATTGCTCAGACCAAGGTCATACAGAATGATTAAAAATGCCTGAGCTCTGTCTATCCTATATCTTACAAAAACATTACTACCAGAACAGCACGACTGGGAATTGCTGGTTCAGACAACCCTAGTCCAGGCTTGAATCATTTATCAGCCTCTGTCTTGGGAGCTCCATTACTGTGCTTGCATATACACTCACAATAACAAATGTCATTTTATGGTTCCCCACCCTACTCCATCCGCATTTTCAATCATTCTCTCAAGATGTACTTCATTTTGTTTTGACACCAAAAGGAGTTCTGCTCTCTTAACATCAAGCCACAAGCCCCAGAGATCCTGCAAAACAATAATTACATGGAATCTCATCTTGTGTCATGGCTCCTAAGTATTTTATTATCTTCTAATGCATTAATACTTCAGGGCATGTTAGCAAGTCCTGTTAATGCAGTGTAACATAGACAATTCAAACAAGCTTTAAATTATCTGCATAAGGAACTAGTAACAACTCAGTCATAACAGCACAAAACTCGGTGCTCACTGCCCTCAGGCCTAAACTGTGTCTGGTGCTGGTGCTTCCTGTTTCAACACTAAGTATCATCTCAGCTGTGGCTATGCTCCTGTGCTCTTCTCCACCAGGAAATAACCAGATTCTCAAATCACTGGTTCCCAAATGAAGTTTTTTTATGACACAGGTTTTCATACCTAAGGTGCCATAGCTATCTACCTAGGGAAGTGCATGACACTTTATGGTGACTGCATGTAAACCCCGGTGATGACACTTGATAATCAGCCTAACTTGAGGCTTAAAAGCATTTGCGCAAATGAATTTTACCCTCTTTATTGGGCTTATTCCAAGATCTTTGTTTTGCACATGACGTACTTTTCTGTATGCCCATGAACACCCACTGACCCTTCTATAAAATACACTTTTCGGGTAAATAATCTTCCTTTTTGAGAAACGTACCTTAGAATATTTAATATTTCTCTGCAGCATTTATATAGCAAAGCATCTGTAAACCTCAACGTGTACGCTGCAACTAACAAAAAATATGAAATGGCATGCGGAAGAAGTATAACTTGAATGAATGTTAATACACACAAACTCCATCTTCGCCTATTCAAGTGTAAAAAAAAAAGCAAAAATGTGTATCAGTGTGATATTAAGGCTGAAATTTTGCAAGCATCAAGTCAGGAAGCTGCATGTTACAGTTTCCATAGCAACCATAATTCAATCTCCTTTTGCATTTGTGGTAATTTTTAGCAATTTATTTGATATAATTGTCATGTGGGTACCACTTTACTTGAAAAAATGGTGTAATTGCACATTTCATTATCTTTACACGTAGGGCACAGCTCTGTAGCTCCTACTAGCACAACTCACAGGGATGTCCTCTATGCTTGTGTCAGTGCATCTTCTGCATGTGTTGGTACATGGGGCGGGGGGGTGATGTCAAGTGGCTGTCACATGGGATACGTGGCTGGAGGTGATGTGCACAAAATATAAAATGTTTCAAACATGTGACCTACTGAAGTTCTCCCTGGAGAACATTTCTATTGATTTTTCTGAAGACACCTACTCATGTAAATGCATGCTCACATCATTATGGCTTGCACATTTAATCTTCTGTAATTATTTCATAGAAATCTAATTGAGAATACAATTCTTTTGAAGATAATTTTCAAGGAATTTTCTTACCTTAAAACAAAATTATTTCCTAATCAAAGTAGCATGTGAACTTTTTTACTAAATAAAGCCATTGTTCCGGTAACTTAAGAACAGCTTTTTCTTTCCAAGGAAGGGAGCAAAAGGTTCAGGAGTGCATGAGACACTATCTTCTCTCACTGGCTACTATACATTGTAAGTGTTTCTCTTCAAAACTCAGTAACTTTACTGTTTTATCACTTACTAAAAATATATATTTGAATATATAAAAATAGCCCAAAGCACAAGTCCCATTATATATAATATCTTACATTTTATATGTAATGTTCTTATTCCTTCTGAATCCAGAAGTTTGTAATTTGTGCCTGTTTTATTTAGAAGCGGCAAATAGCCATGAACCAAAATGTATAATGAGAGAATATTAATAGTAATCATTCTAATTTGGAAACTACTATGGCGAGTAAAACATGAAGATTGATCATATACATATAAAAGAAATATGATATAGCAATAAAGTAGCATGATGACTAATTTTATTTTGACCATCCTTAAATATATTAGGTAAGAACAAGACATCAACAGACTACTGTATCCCAAAATATATTGTATTGTCCTTACTAGTAACAGACAAAAAGGTTTGCATTAACTTAATAATGGAGGTCTCAGGACACTTAAGACTCTGTCGGTTTCTCCTCTTTTAGCTTGCTTCAGCTTTAACAGCTAATTACACAATGATCAGGTGGCCACTGCCTAATTTGCTTTTAGCTTCAGTGTAATCATGTGGTATAATGACTACAAACATTATAAATGTGATATATTTCTTTAGATAATAATAAGCAGTAGTAGTTATTCAGTGTAGAATGTACTGCAGCCTTAGAATGATAAAGCCATATATTGGAGTTGAGCACAGGATGATAGCAGAGACCTTGAAGGTACAGGCACAGATTGACTTTAACACATAATCAATTACTGGTTACTAAAGAAAATGCACCTTGGGAACTAGCTAAACAAATTTTTGTGAGTAACAACAAAGAACAAGTATCCAACATATATAATGAGAACTGGTAGCCAATGAAGCAAGAAAAAGTAAGTGGATGTTAGTGAAAGTATAAAAATACTCCAAACCACCCACAAAGAGGAAGAAACCTCCACTATCAACATCATACTCCTCCTGGTGAAAAACCTGTCATGGAAAATGTTAGTATATAATGGGACTTGTACTTTGGGAAATTTTTATATATCCACATACAGTAAGTGATAAAACAGTAAAGTTAATGAGTTTTGAAAAGCAGCACTTACAGTTTATAATAGCCAGTGAAAGAAGATAGTGTCTCATGCACTGCTGAACCTTTTGCTCCCTTTCTTGGAAAGAAAAAAATTTATATTTTTAATCATGCTTTTTTGGCAATAATTTAATCATTTTGACTGTAAGTGTTAGCCTGAGTGTAATTGGAGTAATAATTTCAATGCAATTAACAATCCCAGGTTCTAAATAAGGGGCACGTTTCCTTTGCCCACACTGACTGCACAAAGTAACACAATGCTATTGGATCCACATCAAATATTTGACTCTTCCACTATCTTTTCATACACATTATTAAGAGGATTGCAAAGTAGAAAAGCAGATGGCCATTTTTTTTCCTTCATTTAGATGTCTAGATTAGATCACAAATCTGAATCAGAGAGTCCAGCCTTTCCACTGAAATGTTAGAGTTCTTTTCTATCACCATTCAGTTTCCATACATGTTAAAGGTTGAAGAGTAGTTTTTTTCATTATTCCTTTTTGGGTACTTAGTTTAAAACAAAAGAGGGAAAAAAAGAAACCAAAAGAGTTTGCTGCAATTAAATACTATTTTTCATGTATTCCAGAGACTGGTCTACCAACAGAATATGCCATAACCACTGTGGATTTGCACAAAAGTATCTCAAACTTAGAATATACCTCAGAATATTGTTATCACATTAGATCGTGATATGCAGATTTGCTGGATCTGAAGTCTGATTTAGTAAGATTAATTCTTTTCTACATATGTTTATAAGAAGGGATCCTGAGAGGCTCTCATGATTTTGAACCTAAACCATATTTATTCTGCTCACACAACAGATTGAACCAGGCTGGTTTTTCTGACCTCTGAATTTTTCAAGTCTATAGTCACCTGAAAGATGAACATGCAAAAGCAGTATGCTTAAAGGGGAAGAATTATATGCGCAACTGAGAAAAGCAAAAGGACAGTCTGAGTCATTTCATGATGTATTAAACATCTCTCATTTAGATTTTTATTGGTTTATAAATAGGTCAACATGTTCTAGAAGCTGATGATTTCTGGAAGAATGCAGGCAAAATTCATGCAGAATCAGCTTACAAGAGGAGGATAAAAATAATATTGCACCTGATTACAGGCATGTTTAGATTCCCCTGGCAATTTCATTATGGAAAACAACAGTGTTGTAGAAAGAACAGAGTGAAAGATATACTTCCCCATTGAAAAGCTAAAGGAGAGAAGAAAGACCAATTCCAGAATTAGATATGGGAAGAAGAATCAGAGGACCGTGTCTCTTTTCTTTCTTCTGCAAACCCATGGCAAAAGTCAATCTTAAGAGTACATCCACAGACTCACAATTAGCTACTGGTTTATCTTCAGCATTAGCAAGATCAGAACCTGCACGGCAGATGGGATAGAGAAGAATTTACTTTGGATGTGGAACACACTTGAAATATTTCAGAGCCGTTGTTGCTCTCTAGCAAAAGGCACAATGCACTAGCTCAGAGGAATGCTGTAGAGAATTCATCAGTCTTTCAGAGGTACAACATCATCTTTCATCAGGGTACTTCATGCAGATGTAGCACCTGGTAGGGCTTGCTTGCTCCAAGATATAAATCATGTTAGGCTACACCAAAATAATTGAATGTAAGTGCTGTATTTACAGCCTTAGCCCTAGTTTCAGAGTTGTTCAGTGAAAGGATTTGGTCAAAATATACTGTTCCAGGGTGGGTATATAAGATGATCCTGCCTTTCATCTCAACCCCAAATAGCAAAGGTATGCATTTGGATTCAAGCCCAGAAAGTATTCTTGAATTCCGCAGTTTAACAGGTAGTCTTACTATAGCAAAAACAAAGCAAGAGCACTTTCCCTTGCAGAGAACTGCACAAGATTTTCAAATTACTTTGGCAGGCTGCCTCTTAGTAACATCCAATAAGAACATTACGAAAATCCCGATTTTGAGGACTTGATTAAGTAAAGTATGTCATGATTTCTCTGCTGTGTGTCGATCAAGTCTAAGAACTTGAAATTGTAGACTGGTGCAAGAAAACAGGGAGACACGGCACTGCTGTTTGGCATTTGTTTGAAGGTGTTCAGGGCAGCATACAGACAAACAGAATTCATCAACACCAGCAGACCTCTATTTTTCATGTAACACTGGCACTTACAAGGAGAAATGAAAGAGTGGCTGGTCCTTCAGGGCAAGCCTACTGAGTGAGTATCGTAAATTCTGCAACGGTCACTTTTAAAGATATTCAGACTTTGGAATACCAATAAGGAATAAAAGCTTACTCAATGTGATAAGTACACTCAAAAGAAACACAGAACAGGAGAAGCTCTAAGAACTGCTCAGTATTAATGAAACAACTCACTAGAGTTTTTCCTAGCTAAAAATCACCATTCAAAGTCACGATTGATGTTCTACCCAGAGCTGTCAATGGATAAGGCACTTACCAGCTTCAGTTGTTTCTTCCTATTGTTTTATTAAACAGGGTATTTGATCTAAGCTTTTCTACAAGCAGTTCCTGTAGAATTTGTCACACTCAGCTCAGACACTGAAGATGAGTCTCTATTAAAATTAAAGCACATCAACCAGCTAAATCATCCAACATTGAAAATCCTCCCTGGCATAAGCCTTCAATCTACTCATAAAAAGTTCCGTTTAACAATTTATCTTTGCATTAGATCACAGAAATGAAATGATTAATATTCTAACATTTTTCCAAGGAATTAAGGCATTGCCTAAGAAACCATCATATGTACTTTTAAATCTCCTCATATTCTAGTTTTAAACCTGCAAGGCAACAGTCTTCTCTGCAACTATTGAGTCTCAGGCAAAATCCGGGCAAAACTCATTTTCAGCTTTTTTTTCCCCACACACATAAAAATCACAGCCTCTATCATTGTAATTAGATTATTTTTATTTACCCACACTGTAGCCAAGTTGAGGCTTCTTGTTATTCAGACAGCACATTAGGAGTCACCTAATCAGTTTATCTCAGGAGGTAAAGCAAATGTCATATTCCCTTTTCCTCATCTACCCCTCTCCCCAACAATTCTTTACGTGCAATATAGCCATTTTTAAAGCCCAGTTTGTTAAGGGATCTTTCCAGTAGGTAATGCGGAGTGCTATTACACTTGTCATTATGCAGCACTAATAGCGTAGTATCTTGCCCACAAAAATATCATATAACGCAGACTGGAGTCATAACAAGTCAGCATGTTAATGAATATCAATATTATAGCTATAACTTGCACTCTTTCCTCCCTCTCCCCCTTACAAGCATAGCTGCCTTTTCTTAGGAATGATTGCTGAAATTATTTAAGAAATATTTTATTGTGAGAAGGGGTGTGTGTACTTGTCATTTTAATGTTTTATCAGAGAAAAAAGATTTTCAGGATATGTTTGGAAAAAATTTTCACATATGTGTTTGAATTTTTCTCACAAATTCTGATAGGTTTAAAACATATGTATTTAAGCACAAATATCTTCCGACTGCCTCTCACAAGTAAACAAGCAGGATGTTGCAAGACACTGCTAAAAAAGCAAGCAGAAAGCTGGAATAAGTCCACCCCAAAAGCAGGACAGACTAGGAAACCTCTTAGGCTCTTCTCATGGGAAGAAGGTCAAGAATGTTGCCAAAAGAAGAGTATAAATCTCAGCCTAAGGATTCTTCTGCCCATTATCATTTTTCACATTAACAAAGGGGAATCTCAACTCAGTGCCACCTCTAGCACATCCTACTTCAAAGCTGCCTTACTGAATTTTAGAACCACATTTTTCCACTGCCAAAAATCTTATAAAACCTTTTTTGGATGTGGCCCTGAAACGCAGGCTGCACAGAACTATGCAATCAAACGGTATGTACAAGTATTAGGCATTCGAGTAGCTGGTGCCTGTGTAGAACAGCAGCTATTCATGACCTTATTCTCACAGAGTCAGAGGGCACCTGGTTCTGCCAATTCTAAGTCACGTTTTAGTTCAGGATAACAGCTATTATATTAAAGGCGATGTAGAAAGTGCTGCATTTCAGAATTCTAATGTACACCTACGTTCAGTATTATGAGATTACTTCTGCTGGTACTGACACACCCTACTTCAAGGAAAACAGATGCAGGATTTCTCTTATTTTAGTATGGCTTGTATTTTCAAAAGCAGCTACTACAATAGATTGTCAGTACTCCTGTTTTCACTAAACACTGTCAATTCCAAATAATTGCTTTGTTTGTGGTAGTATCAGAAATCTGCAAAGCTTGGGGAAATAATTAACTTCATGAAGAAGCAGCTTCTTTTCATTTTATCCTTCAGTGCCCGTAAAAAGATTGATTTTACAGGTGATGAATGTATTTATAAGTAAAATCATGTAAGGAAATCTCCTCCACTAACTAAGCTATTGTTTTGCACATTTCATCCCTAATTTTACTGCCAAGGATGTGCAAATGCCTCTGACACTGCATTAAGTGTGTGCTTCTCTGGAGAGGATGAAGAGAGAAGAGGGAGACAGAACTAAAAAGCAACCCAGTAATACAACTAATGTAGATGATTTTCTTTATTTTCTGGAGTTGTGCCACTGAACAACAACTGGGATCACTGGTTTTGAAGGAATTCTTGCAATTTCACTTCTAACCCTAAAAGAATGTGAATAATATTAATACCCATTCAGTTGCATACATCAAAAAGTTTCTAGGCAGAAAGAATTTCGTTATGTTCCACTGCAGTTGGCTAATTACAATTCAAACTTGATGTCTGTAACTTTTCTTCTCAGTCAACTGGGACGTCTTACTTTCACATATTATTTAAATTAATCACACAGGTTTCTGAAGACATAAGGCTTTCTGTCACGCTCGGCAATAAAATCAGCAGCATGCAACCTGACAGTGGTCTTTAAAATAAATCTGCTCTGAAGCAGTACTGCTTTGTGCAGTGCCTGCATCTTCCTTTCTCTCCCACTGCGAAAGGTGGCCTTGCCCTGGTGACAGGTTACAACCTCGTTACGCGACAGAAACGCTGTCTGGAAAACGACTGACATTTTACCTGTCACCCGTCACCACCTTGAAGTCACCCAACTCAACTCTCGGTATTCCCACCCCAAAGATCCCAACACGTAAAAAACAAACAAACAAACAAAAACAACAACAAAGAAACAGCGAAGCCGACGAGTATTTTAGCCTGATTTTGAGCTGCGGTTTCCGAGCGGGGAAGCTTTCCCGAGCAGCACCTTCACTTCTCATCTAGCACCATCTGCCGCCCAAGGCGGGCAGGAGCCGGCGCCGCTCGCCAGCCCCGGGGGGTTCAGCGGGGCGGGGGCAACAAGGCTGGGAGCTCACCTCCTCCTTCCCACACCGCTTTGGCCCGCAGGGAGGAAGGCTGGATGGCGATCGAGATTGACTCCTTATTCCAAAAACGGGGGGATCTTTGCTCGAGCTTGCTAACAACGCCAAAACGCTTGTTTCCCCAGCAGCCCTCCGTTCGTACTTGATGTTGCTGTCACCTTTGGTTAAGGACTTTGTGTGAATAACACCGTATAAGCTGCAGAAATGCCACCCAAAGACAGTAAAATATTTCCTACGAGGGTTCATGAAATAGAAAATAAACGAGGTAGGAAGGAAAAAGTAGATAGTAAGTTCAGCTCTGTTTGAGCTGATGGCAAATGGGGAAATCTGGGCGACTTTTGAGTAAATCCTGCAGGCGGGCAACAGCACAGCTGTCACCAAACACAGGGAAACAACACCAAACTTCCACGTCATCCATGACAGAGATATGGATTTACCTCCTAAAAAATGACAGAATCACTATGCTACGATCGTGTTGCTTAGAGCTGTGCTAAACGCAACCATCTGAAAACAGCATTTACAGCAAATATGAGAAATTGACGTTTAGAGAATCGATGCATGGAGGTCATTACTACTTTATAGTACTGGAATACTGATGCCTACTACATCGATTAATATTCTGTGGAGAAATCATTATCAAATTATAAAGATGCATATTATGTAATAAAGCTTCCTCTGAACACCTTGTTGTCTTCATCATAATGGCTAGTCAAATTATATATGTATGTGCTACATACTCCCTATACTTAAACACATTATGATGTTACGTACATGTCCTTCAGTTTTCACTAAGTATGTGTAGATAATAGATTGTATTAGCTTATTTCCTCAGGTGCTTTTAAGTTTTTAGTGAAAAAATTATTCAATACTAAGCAAAGCAAATGCCTTTTATTTAAAGTGCATTGACATTCACCCGTGTTACAGAAATTAAGACCCTGAAAGACAACAGCTGCACTTCTCTCCCAGTGAGTTACAGCACTGGTTTGCACTCACAGTCCCATCTCTAACGTTTTGCGAAATCTTTCCTCAGATCTAATAGGTTCAAGTACTAAAACTCAGGAACAAAGGCCCACATACCAGAGAAACTTCAGAAAACCTGAGCCAGAAGGTCTAAAACCAGCCAGTTAAACTAGTCAAAAAATCCACTTGAGTCGAACGTGGCATACAATGGGAGACATGTTTTGCTGCCGAACTGCTCTCTACCCTTTTAACATGGAAAGCTATGAAACTAAGAAGAAACTGTAGCAATACAAAGAATTCTTCTGAAAAAGACAAAGAACAACATTTTTTAAAGTCACACTTTAAAAAATTACTCTTTAAGAGCATGCTTCTAAAAAGTAACTGAGTTGTTTCCTATTAGCGGTAATAAAAAAAAATCTTCAAAATAACCTAAAAAATGCTCAAATGCATGGTTTGCTGACAGCAGCATATTAATGCAAAAAGAATGCATCGGAACAAAATACAAAACCAAAAAACAAAAACTGAGATGGCACTTGACAAGCCAAAGCTAGATGTGCACAACCAAAAGCATCTTTGCCAAAGGTATGGAACAATATTAATACACAAAGTAATTATGGTCATTGTATAAAATGTTCAACATCTACAAATTAAGGAAATTACTAATACATATGTTCAACATGAAATTGTCAGCATTCTTATGTAAGTTAGTGGCATTAAAGCAGGACTTCATTTAAATAACAAAACCTTTTACATTACTGAAAAATTAAGTAGCCTATCTCAACTGAATATGTTAAGTCACATAAGAATTGCTCTGATTATCAAGTAATAAATTCAATCAGAAGGTTAGATAGGCTCAACAATGACTTGATATCTACAATCGAATCTCTGATTATGAGTTAAAATTTGAGGATATCTGATGAAGAAAAGGTCCAAATGAAAAAATACAGTCACAATATAAACTGAACATATTGGGATACTCAAAGGTAAGAATTAGTATTCTATCGGTTCTTCATAAAAAAATAGTGCAAGTCATAAAACAGAAGTGCAAAATGATGTAAACGCACCACAGAAAAGGCAAACTTTCTAAAAGCATTTGAATGAAGGATGGAGTTAATGAACAGCAATTAAGAGCACCTTCCATAAAAAAATGCACCTGGAAGTACCTACTTTTTGTCCCCACAAAAACTTCCTATCTCTTTCATATTTTGTTTTAACACAGGTTAAAGCAGAAGAAAAGCAAAACTATATAAACTGTGTAAAATCTATCAGAGCTTTCATTCAGTCTTGAGATCAGTTATTCACCAGTTTTAGTTGAAATTAAGCCCATCTCCCTTCATGAATCAGCACCAATTGAATTGTTTCTTCAGTTAACTTGGGGCAAAAAGAGATGCTGAATTCTTAATCAAGTTGTATCAGCGTTCACATATGAAATTTAGATGTTACCAGAGAGAAAAAGGGGGAAGAAAAGGAATGGGACGTTCCACAGTGAGGAAGAAATGGCTGGATGTATATAATTTTAATTTCATAGCCAGAAAAATTGAAATGACTATTTTTTTTTATGAATCAAAAGTAATAATACTGGATATCAAGGTGGAATATGCTCATGAACAAGAAAATTGATTAGAAAAAAACAAACATTAGGTGTTAGATATTGTTGCCTCAGAGGAAATCAAGAGCAGATGTAATTTCATAGTAGTCTTCCGTATTCTCTAATTAGTGATCTAGTTTCTTGTTTTACTCAGTCATACCTATAACGAAAAAAAAGGGTATGGTTTTTCCTGTCATTAGCAGAGAGAATTTCTCTTCAGAGAGGCAGACTCTGTTCAACCACATACATGAGAACAGTTCACTAGAAGCCAGACTATGGTCTACCACAGAAAAATACTATTCTTCCTACAGTTCTGCTATAAAGACAGAATATATCAGTAGAGGGTCTATCCACTAAGGGCCATCATCTATTTAGAAATGGAGGGGCCTTTGTAGTGTATCTGTATACATTCTAGTTTGGCTTGTCATCACCTGCAACTTTCCTCTCACAACCTTTTTTTTGAGATGGGCGTGCTATCTCGCCTCTTTGCGCTGTTGGCAATGAGGGTAGGTCCAAGGCAACAGAGAGGAAAGAGTGCAGTCCACATTATTGCTGTAGTGGATCTTTTACAGGAAAGTTGTCTGGGGGAAAGTCTCCATAACGATCCTGACTAAAGAGAGTTTCTTTAATGCAGCTCTGCAACACAGCCTCTCCAGACTCCCCACACCATGTGGCCAGAATCTAGCCATTAGAAAGCACATTTTTCAAGGGTCTCTGCCCTTCCCTTACTTCAAGATAAGTGGAAGATACGGAGAGATACATTCTCGGATGGAGCTAGCAATAGCTGAATAACATCTGCTTTCTGAAGCATAAATTGAGGGGAGGGGGCTCCCTCTGTTTCCAAAAAAAGCCCAGTGCATGCTAAAATCATTGTCCGACTGCTTGAAATATCTCTGTACACATCCCCTACAAAACACCTGCTTCTAATACTACTATTGCTCTAATATTGCTCTAGCTCGGGATGGAATTTACTGGTTTACCATCTGTCTAAGCAGGGGTGATGCACCTTTTAGAGATGATCCATCACTTGAAATAGCCCCCCCACCCAGACGGTCTGATTTATTCCAGCATTACAGATCATTCAGAACTCTCTGTACTGCTAGATTTGACTACCTCCGCGTGCTGCAGCTTCTCATACTTCACAGCTGCCTTTGAATGTCATCCGTTAATTTCTCCCCTCATCCTCTGCAGAACTCTTCCTACTGCTGTTAATCAGGCCATTTTGTTTTCTAATTTTAAATCTGTTATAAAACCTTCTCTCTCCACCCCCAGTGCATATGGGCAGGTTTTCTTTACTGCAGAGCTCTCAGATACCAAAGTTAGACCATTATTTATCACTAACATTGTCTAATTCCTCCACCATTACTTGCATTGTGAAGTTTATCAAGAAAAGGAAATAAACCTGCGCTTTCCCTCCTCCACTACTTAAAACTGTTTAAAAGGGATCAAAATGTTTCCTTAAGGCATAAAGGAAATCAATGATTGAACTCATAAAGAAACTTGAACATCCAGTCCAAGTAGCAGATCTGTAGATCTGCACAGGGCAATCAGCATCACAAATGCAATTCACAGGGTTGGACATGTCCAAACTCTTAATGAGCTAGTGTGGGCAGCGGTGCCAGTAGTAACCTATAGAAAATACATGGTGTGTGTTCTCGTGCTTCCCAAGTCACAGCTTGAAACATCTTAAAGGTAGATGTCCATGGTCTTTGTTTTGAAAACTGAAAGCACTCAAGGTTTGGTAGATTTCCAGGCATACTTTTATATTCCATTTAAGTGTCCATAATTTTTGAGGGTCTAGTCTGAAGCCATGACTTTTGCAGCACATTTAGCAGCACAGAAGTTCTAATAATTTGAATTTAGCCTAAACTCTCACAGTCAAGGAAATATTAAGAACGTACTGAAAATAATTTGGCCTTGTACTATGCTCAGTCTCAAACACTGTCATTTCTTATGCAATCAATGACTTTGATAAGAAGATAGCCAGGCTAGACTTGAGCAGCTCTAACAGTATGGAAGCTTTATGAACTAATAGCATGGAAGAGATTTTGATATGAGACAGGTTTTGATGGGGGTCATCGTGCCAGTCACATCTTCCTAAGAAGGAAGAAAGAAACTAGGTAATAGGGATTCTACCTAAATCCTTTTGGTAAATCACAATGGAGAGGCACACAAGAAGACTATCAAATGCAAAGTCTCCAGCCTTTGTAAACAGATGATGTTCAAGCATATAAGCAGCACTGCTGATATAACACCATAAAGCAGTAAGAGGGACTAGTGGAGGTGAATTTAGTATAGGAGAAGACCATTACCATTTCCTGTCCATGCAGAAGATATGACTTTAAGTCTTAATGTCTGTTGTATAATATTCTGAATATAGGGGCACAGATACTCGAATCAACTAGCTCCAGCTGCAGATAGGCACAAGGAAGGCCAAAGGCATGAGGCATCTTTAAGAACCTCACGCAGTCTGAGCACAGAGTTTTCATAGTAAAAGAAGAAAAGCTGGAGTTTAAACTAATGAAGATCATGCTCAGCAGAATGGTATTGAATGTGCTAAGAGACCTAGAGCATGGAGACAAGGGGAAAATTTTGCTGAGATATTTACCACATAAACCAACATCAATTCTGTCTAAAAAGAAAAATAAATCCTATTTTCCTGTTAGCGGGAGCACATATTATAAAATGTCATAGAATACAAAATAACAACAACTGGAAACAATTAAATAGAAAAAAACTGCAGTGGGTAGGAAATTCCTGCCCACTTAATCTATTAATAGCACATGAGTGTTTAGAGTGTTATGCCTGCAACAGGCTACAGTCTTTTTCCTTTTTCTACCTTGGTTTCAAAAATGCAGGCTAACAGAATATACGCTCTCTTGAAACTGCTTTAGAGACAGCTCAGGCATGCAACAAAAATAGCATACAGCAGCAATTCAATCTAAATTGCTCTTAGGAAAATACTACTAATTGCCCCCTTTGCACACTACTGATATAACATCTTCAAAAAATATATCTTTGTTTTCATTCATTCATCTTCCCCCTCTAACGATTAACAGTTGCACACAGCATACAGATATATTCTTCCTTTCAGGCCTTTCTAATTTATTTCCAAACAGTATGTCTTAACAAAAAAGAGATTCTGTATGTTATCTTTCTGGTTACCAAGAAGAGATGATGTGAAGACACTCAGTGAAGATCCAACAGAATCTTAAATGTAAATCCAAATACATTTCATTCAGCTTTTTCAGTATCTGTTGCACCCAAACGAGACAATTTCTTCTTTCCCGCTCATTTAGAGAAATCTTGCTTGCTATTTTGAGCGGGATGGATTTTTCTTTTAGATATTTAGCTTGTCAGTACACTAATATCCTAATATTCATTTTTATTCCAGGAGCAAGCATTTTTCTCTGGAAGAGATGCTTATTATGTTTAAAATGGGTTGCTCTGTGCTCTAAAGCTAATGAGAACTATTGCCCTCCAGTTGTACAAAAAGGCCAACCTTTAAACAGCAACCCATGCATGTGTAGCAAAACCATTTGTTCCACTGTTAATCAGGTATATGTAAGGATCTTTTTATTTTTAGTTTAAACATATTTCAACAAAATTAGAACACCATCAGATGGCATGCACCATACATACCACATACTTTTCCTGAGAAGAAATTATCCATTTGTGTTTTCATCAAAATAACTGTTCCCTTTCTATCATTTTTTTCCTGTGCGTACACCAAAGAGGTGAAGATAATGAAATTCCTAATTTCTTTTGCAGATAATTCTATTAAAAGACAAAAAAGGAGGATTTGCACCTATTTTACAAAGACCATGTAGCACATATTACATATTGTCATCATGTTAGTATCTAGATACTAAATACATCTACCTAAACAAAGATAACAATATGCATTACATGGTACAGTTTCAAAAGCACACTTATTCCACCAACCCCCACCACATTAACTGTTCCTCACTTGTAATTTCAGGGTCTGACCAGAGAACATGGTGAAATTCTTTTCTCCTCTATCAGCATTACAGAAGTGCTTACTTTTTACAACTCAGCCTCCCTTGTGCCACAGAAGTGATTATAACTATTAATATGCATCACCCACTCCTTCAAATGTGAAGACGAATGGGGTGGGAATGGTTTAAGCAATGGCCAACACCATTTCATCCAGCAGAATTAGAGGAGAGCATCACAGCCAGGTCAGTATGTTTCCTAAAAAAGGAAGCTTTGAGAGCGCACACCACAGAAATGCAGGATGTATTAATTGTCCCTGAATCATCTTAACACTCACAGCTCTCCTCTGTCCAAAATCTCTGTTCAAGAACAATTAATCTCTAAATTAGCCAACAAATGATAAACAAATGATGATGGACACTGAGGAAAAAGGCGATGATAAGTGAGAAAAGAAAAACTACTCATGTCAAGTTCCAACACTGCCATATCAGATGCTTCCTTTCCACATCTTATGTGGATATTTAGTCATTTCTCCCGCAAAATAGTCACCACTGACATAGGCAGCGTGTCGCTAAAAGTGATTTCTAAGAAAAGCTTTCTGAAGAAGATAGGTTGCCTCCAGCAAACTAAAGGAAGAAGAGTCCAAACCCAGTGCATAATCAGAAAGATGTAGTTTGCAAATGCTTTGTCAGGTAGAAGGGGTGTTTGGAACTATTACAGAACACAAACAGGGAAATAAGAAAAAGGTGAAAACTAAAATGAAAGCTGTCTCAGAACTATTTAGAAACCTTTAGATATGGACTGAACTCAAAGGTGAAAATCTACACGGCTGGACACTCAAGTCTGCTAAGGAAGGAAATGAAACTGATGGAATAGCAGCAGGTGGTAATGATTTTTTCTGCTGTTTTGTATCTATTGATTAAAGCAGATTTGTCCTCCCTATGGGAATTTGAAGAGTCTGAAATGTATAAAGGAAATTAAAAAGTAGTTGTACTTGCAGGCATTAAAACTAATTGACTGCAAACCTGTTATCTTTCATCCACAGTACGCATATGGTTTAAATACACCTAGAAGCTCTGTAAAAATATTTAATGAAGAGACTTGATTTGGTAAAAGTGTGACTTGTCCAAAGGAGATCTTAGGCAACAGAACCGGAAAGCAGAAATGAAAAATCAGATTTACAACCACTTCATTTTATTAGCTGCAAACCCCTCTTATCAATCACACTCTTCCAAATCAGCTGGTGCAGCATCTCAATAGAAAAAGGTAGAGGTCTAGGTTATGCTAAATTTATGTTGAAAATATTGTAAGTCTTGCATGATGAAATCCCCAGGAAGTATTTGGATTTAAGTGTACAAATACGCTTGGCGAGGACTGTGAGCTGTTATAGGGGAGATGGGTATTTGTTGCAGGGGAAAGCCACACACAAAATAAGCACATTTAGTGCTACAATGGGGAACCTGTTACTTATAAAGCCTGGTAAGAATTCTTTTCACTAGAAGAGGCTTCAACGACAAGAAAGATTTTTCATCCTTTTTAAAGACCTAGGGACTGAAAGAGAACTGATTCTCAGGAAATACTATCACAAAGTGATTTGCTTAACAGAAAACCAGGAGTGTACATGCATGAAATGCACAGGAGACTGGTTTTTTTGTTCATACAGAACAGTTTTAACATTTCGGTACTTTGTTCCCTGATAGGAAATGCACATGCAGGCCCTGCCAGATGAGGCAAAGAGATCTTTTCTTTTACAGTCCTCACTCATCTCTTTCAGACACAGCCAGAGGGGAAGTGAGGTTGCCATTGGTCCATTTCTGCATTTTATGCAATGACTGTTTAATATAAGCTTCATGAGGGATGATGGCATGAAGGATGAGACCCAGCATTCAGTGTGTATCCTAACCATCAAGCTGTACAATCTTGCTCCTCTTTCTCTACAGAAATGTCCTAGAAGCTGAGAAATACGAGTTTGAACCACTTAAGGCTGTAGAGGAAAATGCCTCTTCCATCCTCCAGCCTCTGTTTATACAAAGATATTGCACAGAAGTCTATCGGGTAGGAGTGCTTCGTTTTAGAAGAAAGGAGTATAGTTAAAAGTGCTGTTGTCTTTGAATGCTGCCTTGTGAATGTACAGCAAGTTTCTCACGTTCTTAAATGGAAGCTCACACACGTATTTTCTGGGTCTCAAATGGTTTTCCTGCCACACTGCTGAACCCACCAGACACTTCTGCAGCTGCACTACTGCTCCTGAAAGACTTTAAAAGGTGAGGAATCTGAAGCTTTTAGAGACCATGAAGACCAAGGCTGAACAGTGGATTTCAAGTTTGCAGTTCTGAACTTAGATAGCAGAATTTTTTTTGGTCTGGCCTAGCAAGACTGAAAAATACATTTTGCAAACACACTGAATTGAAACACATCAGTCACTGAATGGGAATTAAAGAAAAATTTCAGAAGTGATAAGAAGTTAAGCATGACTTAAAGGGTTACTAAACTATAATTAAATACCAAGTTCAAGTTATTCTTGTGGTCAAATAGCTTGAAGGTGATGGTCTAATCCAGTCTGACTACATCATAAACTCAGAAACTCCAGGTACTATCTGCTTGTCTTAGTTGGGGGGGGAGTGTGTGTGTGTGTATGTGTTTTAGAATTAATGCTTCCTTCTGATTTGTTCAGAGTCAACCCACATAGCAAACAATTTTAGACAGTTACAAACCACTTCCTAAAAATGATATGACTGGGGGTTTTGTTTGTTTGTTTGTTTTTAATTAGTTAACTCATCAGTCTTTTATATTGTATAAATAGAATTCAATATATGTCTAATATACAATGGCTTCCAGCAGGTTACCTTTAAATAAAATAGTGATTAGATGATGCTGATGGACTTAAATCATAGTTTCTTTTTTCTTTTTCAGTTACTGGATTCTTAGAGGTCTTCATGATCAGCAATAAAAAGATAAAAATACTCCTCGTAGATCTGAAACTCTACTATAATAGGAGACTGAAAGTCTGATTTTATAGATATGTGGTGCACAAAGATTCAGATAGATAACTGGCATGTTTTCAAAAGTGCCTAGATGCATAACTGCTGTAGTTTCCTGGAAACAGGTCTTGTTGAAAACTCTTTGATGAGATGACAGGCTTAGCTGGTAAAAGTAACAGTGTAAATGTAATAAACACTTGCAAGGCTTAGCACTACATGACACTCAGAGTGAAATACTCACACAATTTGGTATCAGTAAGGCATGTGTTTAATGGACGCAGAACCAGCTAACTGACAGGCTGCAAGAAGCCAGAAACAATGGGGACTCAGCATTCACTGGAGGCGTTTTGAACAGAAGTGGTGCAGAGCCACAATGGCATCCTGACCAGCGGCAGCACTCCTGGTTTTTGGGTGGAGGTGACACTCTCCTCCAGCACCCACTATGGAGAAAGAGCTGTGGGGGTCTTCTTCCCAGGGCTTGTGATGGTGGACCTGGTCCCAGGGGGCCCATGTCCTCCCTGGGTTTAAGGGGTAAACGTGCCTGAGAGGGGTTTTACCTCTGGAGGGGATGGGCTCCACCATCCCCAGGTAAAAGCAGCCCTGCACCTAACCACACACATGGTACCAACATGGGCATGGCAGAAAAGAGTGACTAAAGATAGGGCAGCCAGCCCTTTGAGGCTACTGTATAAACACAGAATCACAGGGTTGGAAGGGACCTTAGTAGATCATCTAGTCCAACCCCCTGCCAGAGCAGGGCCACCTTAGAGCAGATTGCACAGGAACACGTCCAGGCGGGTTTTGAATGTCTCCAGAGACGGAGACTCCACCACCTCCCTGGGCAGCCTGTTCCAGGGCTCTGCCACCCTCAAGGTAAAGAAGTTCCTTCTCATGTTTAGGTGGAACTTCCTATACTCAAGTTTGTGCCCGTTACCCCTTGTCCTATCACTGGGCACTACCGAAAAGAGTCTGGCCCCATCCTCCTGACACCCACCCTTCAAGTATTTATAAGTGTTGATAACACTGACCCATTCGCACATAATGTCCGAATAAAGGGAAGACCCAAGTTATACACCAAGCAACCAAGCCAGGCAGACAGAAGAGGGAACACTGACCTGCAGACGATGAGCTGTTGGACATGATGCTGGGGAAGCAGCACCGGGGCTGAGGCTTTTCTGCAACAACCTGCCTGGGCCGGGCTGACTCTTGGGTGCCTCCGTGGCCTCATGGCGGCATCGTGAGGGCCGAGCCCTGCCTGCAGAGTCCTGCTGGTTGACCGGCAGCGGGACAGCACTGACATTGCAGGCCGACCTGTTCCCCCCAGGGCCGCGGCCCAGCGCGGCGGGAGCCCCGCTTCACCGCTCCCCTCCCAGGAGCTCACAGAGGGAACTGAACATAGCCCTCGTGCTCTCCCCTCAGTCACCCAGTCAGTTTGTTTCAATTTTACAGAGGGACTGACAAGAAATCTGCTTAAACTCACCGACCGCCGTCAGCAGAGGTGTTAAGGAAGGCATCCTAACTCCCAGCGCGGCGACCACAAAACCACCGCTCTTTTTGTCGCCACACAGATGGTGCCGTGCTGTTGGCTGGCTTCAAAAATAGTTAAGGTCATGTTTGCTGACGTTTGTATTAATTTTGATGACTTTTTTTTTTTTTTAATTAATTAAGCCAGATTTTTTTCCCCCTTCTCAAAAGCAGGCCTGTGTTACTTCATATTCTCCTCAGAAGAGCCATGTCCATTGTTCCAGGCTTTCCGTGAGGGGCTGCCGATGGCAGGCCACTGCTGGAGTTGCTGGAAGGGGGAATCATCATAGAATCACAGGGTTGGAAGGTACCTCTGGAGATCCTCTAGTCCAACCCCCTGCCAGAGCAGGGCCACCTTAGAGGAGGTGGCACGGGAACGTGTCCAGGCTGCCCGTGAGGAGGTGGCCTTGGGCAGCAGGTGGGCACCCAGCTTTGCTGGCTGGCGTGATAGCACCCGCTCTCATTGTTTTCCGCTCTCCCGCGCCTATGCTGTTCCAACGTTGTAGTTCCTTCAGCAGTGATCGGAAAAGAGTTGTAAAGCGGCTTGTGGTATGAAACGTGCTGCTCCTGTCAGTGGAAGCACAGGGCGGGAGGTGACACACGTCTGACATGTGCTCTCTGTGACACCAGAGGCAAAACTACTGTCTTGGACCACTGGAGGGTGTCCCCAGGGACTCAGTAAAGCCAGTATCTTAAGCGCAGTAATCCAGCCAGGGGATAATGTGTATTACTATCTGAAGAGACATCACTGGCAGTCAGATGTTGTTTTTACTTATCTACCATTCTTTGAAAATCAAATCTTATTTTTCTTCATCTGTCTCACTACCTGGCCGCCAGAAAATGCCAGTGGCACGTAAAATTAAAATGTTACCTTGAGACATTTATTAAATACAGAATTATAAAAAATGCATGAGTTGAACCTTATAAGCAACAAAAAAGTTCAATTTACAGATAAGATATAGCTTTCCTGTGGAGACTTTATCTTCCACATTTACAATAATATATCACACTTAGACCAGCAAATGATAATAATAAATTGAGATCATATATAATGTGAGTCCATAGACATTACAAGTACATAAAGCAATAAGAGTAAATGTGTGTGAGCCCATAAAGATGAGAAAAATACAAGATTTAAGCAGTAAAATGGAAAGCTATGGACCAACAGATGTAATAAAATACAACAGAGGGAGAGTATCGCATACTTATTTTCAGAAGTAATCATGTAAAGAAAATAAGTTTTGTGAATAAATAAGGCTTGTGAATAAAAAGCTCAAATTAAAATTGCTGATTTTCATGGAATCTTATTTTTTCCCTTGTCAAATTCTGCTGGCGACTAATTATTTAATTAGTACAGATTCCTATCAGAAGTGCATTATTTGCTGTTTATCAATGATTTGTCTTCTGTTAAGAAACAACTATCCAGTGAAGAAAAGATGGCCAGTCATACACCATAAAAAACAGACAGTGAATTACTGAAATAAAAAACTCACAGGTCCTTTGTAGGCAAGTACAGAAAATTTCCATCCTAATTTGTTCATAAATACTTTGGAGCAGCCAACACAAACATGAATGGGAATGCTTTGTGATTTATTTGTAAACCAAAGAGAGCCAACACTCCTATGGTGAAATCCTGGCCCTATTAAAAATCTCCAGGAATTTTGCCAGTTACATCAGCAGTTCAAGGGTTTCACCCCTGAAATCTCATTTGTATTGATATAATTTAGACAGCTGCAGAGAGTAATATTTCTCTTTTCATTAAGGCAGGTTCTCTGTGTCTTATACTAACAGTTGATGCCACCATGCACTCTGAGGGACTATTCATGAAGTCAGATACCATCTAACAAGTGCAAATGAAAGATTATGAACAGAAATACTTACGATATTCCTGTCATTTCTGCCATATTTTTAGGGAAAATATGCGTCAGAGGGTCATTCAGAATGAGGCAGTCTAAGGAGATGTCTCTGGTTTTTAGCCTGGTTTCCTCAAGGAAAGAAGCTTATATAAAATTCTGCTGAAATCTATCCACCCTTCTCTTCCCAGTAACTCATGGCCCTACTGCATAAAATTAAGCAAATTTTACAAAATGATAGGGGAACTAAAGATAGTAAGTTCCAGTAAGTTTTGTGAAAACAGGCAGAAATGGAGTAAGATGCTATCAATTCCTCCACTTACCATGCACTTGCTCCTTCTGAGATGTCAAGGACTGCATACAAGTGACTACATATGAAACATAAACCTGGACAAAGCCAATCGTCATTAATATTGATTCTCATAGAAACATTTCTTATTTATTAGCTGAGCTTTTGTGAGCTAGGTAAATAGATTCATTCTAAATCATAGAATAGTTTGGGTTTGAAGGGATCTTTAAAGGTCATCTAGTCCAAAATGTCCCTGAAGTAAGCAGGGACATCTTCAACTAGATCAGGTTGAATTTATAGGCCATAATGTATTTCCTCTCAGTTTAGGATTTTTATGAATACTGTATTCATTTATGCAAAAGAAAATTAGAAAGTCTCCTGTCTAGACACTGTGCTTCTGTGTTATTAAAATGTACTTCTCAGTAAAGGCACATTCAGAGTTCAAGGAAGCTAGCCGTTAAAAAGACCAAGAGTTCTGTTTGGTTTTACAATAAAGAAACTGGATTAGCATTCGTAACTTTCTTATCTAACACTATTTCAATTACTAGAAAGAAAAGTTCCCAGCTCTTAACACATACTTGAATTAACACCTCTAAAATTCAATAGTTGTGTAGCACTTCAGATGTTGCAGGTATCAGGCCAGTTTGTGGTGGACACCAGTCGGCCGGGGAGCTAAAACTCTGTGATCCCCTGAACAGTCAGTTCCTTTCTTGCCAAATCCATACATATATGGATAAAACCAAATATATTAAAAGGAAAAGTGACACAGCACCAATTTGGGCAAAACAAAGAAGCAATAAATCAAGCCAGTATTTATCTGATCAGAAAGCACAGCTCTGCAGAACAGTAGGCATTGGACCATTGATTTGATTTTCTCACCCAGCTGTGAGCATATGAAAACAGAAGAACAGCCATGCTGGGTCAGACCAAGGGCCCATCTAGCTCAGCATCCTGACTCCCATTGTTGGCTGTAAGCAGATGCCTACAGGAGGGTGAGAACAACTCATTCTGCTTTGTTCTCTATTCTTCACCTAATGACTGCTAGCTTTTCATTTGCTTTCCTAATACTGCATGCTAAGCTGTTGGTCATAATTCTAAGATTTTGCTCCAAAATGGAAACCATCAGCTCAAAGACCATCATTTTGTAAGCTGGCTGCTCTTTGTTATTTTCCCAGTATCTATCACTTTATGTTTATCTACACTGAAAGATATTTCTACATGTACCTTTCCAATACCTGTGACTCAGCTTTTTTTCAGTACTCAGTACCATCCTAGCACGCATACAGACAGATTCTGATGCAGCTTTTATCATAAAATTATGCCTGTGCACGTAGAGGTACCTTGATGTTGTCTCAGCACCAATTTCTAGGTCCCACAACCCCTAATCATAAACCCACTGATGAACCACCCCCTCTCACCACGCTGCTACTCCTGGCTGCTGTTGCTAGCTCCAGTATTGCCTTTAATCACGATGCTCTTGCCTCTAGCTAGCAAGTCACCCCTGTACTGGTACCCCTCACTGTGCTATTCCCACTCACCACAGTATCACTAATACGATGATTTAATTTTGTTCTAAGGTTAATTTTGTTCACCCACTGATTTCAGCTCTGCATAGGTTCATGAAAGAGAGCCTTTACTAAAATTCACTCACTTATGTTACTGTCCTTCATGACTTCAACAAAAATCCAGCATCATTTTATCTCTTGCCATTGCGGTAGACCCAGTTGAGATGCTCTCTCAGCTCTCATGATTTCCATTCTCTGAGTGATGACTAAAGGGGAATCATCTAAGCAGCTAATTGGGTTTTATTAGTGATTCATCATGCAGCTTCACTGAAGAGCCTCCATCTCTCACAAATATTATCAGCTATCATTATACCTTGGATCTCAGACATGGAGAGGCCCCTTCAGCAATAAGTTACTTATTCCCAGAAAACAAAAAGCCCCTCCTTGTCTTGATAATGTCTACACTTCATTTTCGAGAAGCCTATAATAAGGACTTTTATTATAGTACATCACTCACTCAGGACAAACTAAACACAATATTGTTGTTCTTTTGTTGTAGAGAAAGGATATAATACTTCATAAAGCATGCATCATTTTTAATCAATACAATCACATGTCTGCACTGGCATACTTTACTCCAGCTTTCTAAATGAGGTATGGTTATTTCAGTTTATCAAGAAATGTCAGCAGAAAACGCTTTCATCTCAGATCCGCCTTCTGACATCTCTGCTTGTAAGAGTCTTTCTAAAAATATGCTCCAATGGCTTTACTTAGGAAGTACTTATGATCCACACAATGAACAAGTGTAGATAGACATCATGCATACTCTCAATTTTAAATATTATATTCACAACTGTTCCTTGTGAGCACCAAAACCAATACTGGGTCAATTGTCCTGATGTGCGAGAGTGCTGTTTCTTACACCCCCGCCAAAAAAAATTATATATATTTCTATCAGAATTGTAACAACAACTAGGTAACAAAGAATTGGTATATATGCATATGTGTAAATTAATATACATACATGCACACTGTAGTTCAGTAAATTACTGGCATGTGTTATTGTGCATTGTGACTCATGAATCATGAATCCAATTCAAAGCTTATCATTTCCCATTAAATTAGTGCTTTCCATATGGTATCTCCAACGCAAAGCCTACAACCTACTTATTGTGGTTAAAAAAAAATCTTACATCAAGAACACACTGTTCTCGGATTTTAAAAAATGTTTAAAATCAAATTATTCTACTATGTCTAATACTGTTTCAAGATTTAAGCAACTTCTTTTCTTTTTGGGGATTTTATTTTTAGTCTATATCTATTACAAATTAGCATGTTATTTCTTTGTACTACTGGACTAGCATAAACCAGAAGCAATTATCACAAACCAGAGTCTTATAGTACAGCATCATACTTACCCACAAAGAAACTACTAAACCAAACCACCTTTCTCCTTTTGTTACAGCTGTATTAATACATGCCATAAGCATTGTAACCGGTGCACTTTTTTTTTTTTGGACCAGCACAGTGAAGGTTTTTATTAACTTGAATGAGAAACTCATGTGTGAAATGTTGCCCCGAGGTACATACATGAAATCAGCTATCTACACAGCACTATTTTTAGAATTTGCATTGTTAAGTGGTTCACAATCATATTTCTTCAAAAATAGTAATATTAACAAATGCAAAATGTATTTTATGCAAATGTGGTTTTATTTCTGTGAACACTTTTACAAAAAATAATAGTGGATTAGTTTACCATGTCATTAGGGTTGGCTGCGGTTTTTTTTCCTATGCATCACATTCTATAGATTTTACCTGAGCAAAGTCTATATAAAAACAATACACGTTCTGACAAAATTGGCTCGGTGTCTTTGCAGAATTTGGACATACGTTCCAGGACTTCTGATCTGACTAAATTCCATCAAAGGATAGGGTTAGGAATATAATTCCCATTTTTAATGAGGTAGGTTGAGAGCTTGCTACTGTAAATAGGACCGGTTCTGAACATTTTTGATCGGTAAGCTAGAGCATACAAGACTCTCATTGTTCCCAAAAGCCCTTTATAGCTTTACCACATCTGCAGCTGGTCTCCAAAGTGTTTATGGACTAAGCTGAATAGATTTTGTTCTTTATGTGCTCTCATTTCTCTGCCTGTTTCATTTTTGTAACTGGACAGATAGCCAAAATGACCTGTACTGGCAATCCAGGGGAAGAGTTGTTTCAAATCCAACCACTTATTTGTGGTTCATGTAGTTCTTATTTTATTACTTCATCGCCTCTTCAGTCTTTGGTGCTGGCACTTTTCCCATGCAAGTGACATTCACACTATATAAATGAGCTTTATTCATAGAACTGTGAAACAGACGGAAAGTATTCCAAAATGTGGAAAATGAAAAAAAAAACTAAAAACAAACAACTTCACCGTGACATTTTCTTTGCTTCTTGGCACTGACTTGCTGGCAGAGGAGCACTGAATAAAATGTAAATCCATAAGTAATGAAGAGTTACATCAGTCAGAGCTAATAATAGAGTAAGGAGTTACATAAATCAATATAGATAATAGAATCTATTTTTGAATAGTATGACATATATATGTAATTCCTTTTATATCATCAGCCAATAAATACATTACCAAATTCAACTGGTGCTTGTTATTATCTTCAGTCGTCTACATAAAACCCCAGATAAGGTATATGCTTAAATGAAAAGTGGTCATTGGCCATTTTATGCTTTCTCGTTTTTAGTACACCTTTCAGCAAGAGTATCTTGGTAATTCTCCCCTGAAATATTCTCAGGGGTGTTATTATTTCTACTAGAGATGTAGTGCATAAAACTGGCTGATAATGAAGATTTACTCTAGAAAAGATAGGGAAAAGCATGAAGGTTCAATGGCCAGTGGCTCAAAAATCATCACAGCAGATGAAATAATTTAGCAGTGAATCCAGGAATTAAACTAGCACTAGAACAACCTTCCTCCTCTGCATTGGTCCCTCAGCTTTCCCTGTTTTGGTGAGATTATTATTTTCCATCAATGCTGCTTGATATGTCAGTGTACGGATAGCAAAATGGCATTCAATTTCTTTTTGCTGCAGTATGGCCTTGCAAAATTGTTTCTGATTTTCTGCTCACTGTCTCCTGAATGTCTCCTTTGACATTACTTTGTTTAGATTTTTCTTTCCTTCTGTCTTCTCGTCTTGTGTAAAATTGCATTTTCCCCATATGAATTTTAAGATTCTACTTCTACTTTCCCAATTTTCACATCCCTGGCTCCCTTTAGATGATTTTTGAGTTTTCATTACACTATCTGGTCTTTCAAAATAAAATTATTATCAACTATTTTGATACATTATTTAATTCTTTTCAATTTTAAATATAAATACATTCAGTAAAATCTAACCTTTAGTATAACAGTATAAACTTTTTCTCCTGGAGAGAACACAGCAATAAGATGATTTCTGTGATCATTAACATTTAAGGTAAGCTATTAAAATTGGAAAAAGATGACTAGCTAGGAAAAAGGAAACATGAGCACGAAGCAATTCCACGCAAAGGAGTGTTAAGTTGTAACAAATGTCCAAGAGATTGGAGTCCTAACACTGGTGATGATGCCTCTATATAAGGGACACAGAACATTCCATTTCTGTCGCATATATGTTCTAGGAGGATATCTTTACCACAAAGGTACAGAATATTCACGTGTGAAAAAATATTCTATCATTTATGTCAGCATTAGTCCATTTTACATATGTAATTCTTTTTTGCAGTCTCAAGAACATAAGAGCTGCTGTATACTTCAGAACAAGGGTCCATCTGGCCAGTCTTCTGTCCCAACAGTGGCTAGAGACAAATCCACAGGAAAGAGTAACAAAAGAATAAGGATATGGACATCTACCCTAATACTCTGCTGAACCCCCAGTTATTTACAGGATGGAGGATATCCTGGGTTAGATATAATTTGTTCATTTAATAGCTGCCAGCGGAGCTCTCTTCTCAAGTACTCCTGATCGCTTTTGTGCTAGGCAGGGGTGGGGTTTTTTGCATTACCACTCTTCTTTGCCAAGGAATTTGACAGGTCCACTAACTAGGTAGTCAAGAAACACTTGCTTTTGTCATTTGAACCTCTCACACCCCCTATATCTAGGCAAACAAGTCTAAGCATTTGCTAAAGAACAAAACAGTTTAAAAAACAGGTGAGGAAACTGCATCTTAAAGCATTCTAGCGTTCTGTTGATGAGGGCATCAATCCGAAAGAATCACAGTTCAAATAATCTCTTTTTCCATTCAAAGGTAGTTTGAATCCTGTTATTCATTAGGATTCCTTAATCAATAAGATACAGAATACAGACAAGTTTCTTCATTCCTTTGTGAAAAATTGGTAGTCACTGGCTCAGGAAGTGAAAATGATTCTGATGATGACTCTGTCGTGTCAGTTCCTAATGCACGCACCATAGCATTTTGCTACAAACAAAATCAAAACATTGTCAGAAGGAGGCTGAACATTGTGTCTTCCAGTAGTGATGTGCTACCCCTTGAAATCATGTGCTTTAGCCTCCCTAACAGAAAAAAGAATCAAGCCTGACTATACTACATCCACGATGAATGTTTACCTTCTGAGCTATTGCACAAACCACTAAGCCAAGACTTTTTTTCATCTTGAAAATAGGTTTTTCCATCAAAAATTTCATTTCAGATCAAAGGAAATGTTTTGTGTTGACTGAAACATGCTTTATGATACTAGTAAGAAGTTTTAAAAACAGAAGCAATTCAAAATGAACTGATCTCCATATTCTTTTATTTAAGTCTGGCTGCAGAGAAATTTTATTATTCCCACAGCCCTGAGAACACAGTCATAATGAATACATCTGAACCCACAGTAGAAATGATCCAGATGAAGTAATTAGGTGATGCTGTTATATATACTCCAACTCAAATCAACCCTAATTCAGCATTAGTTAATAGACATATAAAAGCAAATAATTTTGCAAGCCAGACTTACATTTCTAGAGGAGACAATGTAAAAATAAACAGCACAGGTGTCTATTAACAACCCTAATTACCTTATTCTGACTTATAACAACTCATTACACTACATGTTGTTTATCCTAGTGCTATTACATAAAAACAGTATTCAACAGTATATATCATCTCACGTCCAATGAAACATCTGCATAGGTAGCTTCTGTGGCCACTACTTTGAAGCTAGATATTACAACAATGAAAGAATACAGACAGTTGAAGACTAGAAGCATAAATAAAACAAGAATTATTGTATTTTAAATATAAATGTCATCAACGGCCACAGACAAATTATGACTGATAGTCTGTGTAATAAAGTAATGAAAAGAACTAAACGGTAAACAAAGTGCTATATAACATTTTGATGCTAGGAACCCTCAAAAGAAAGAAAAAAAAAACANAAAAAAAAAACAGAAAAAAAAGAAACTAGCTACAGCAATTTCTGTCATTCATAACTTGCCATAATTATCTACTCTGCAAAACTGCTGCTGTAATTTGAAATGCCTCCCTCCTGATCTAATCGGCAGACTAATGTAATGACTTGACTAAGAACCAGGAATGTAGATCTTGCCATTATGTCAGATTCACTTGGATTTTAATGCAATATTCCCTCAGGAAGACCCATGATTTAATTAAAAACATTGTGTTTCACTGTCCAGCACAGCACCTGCAGCATCACTTAGCATGTGAATCTTGATTCCCTAGAGTGAATTGCAGCTGACCTTTTTGATTTCCATTTAGCAATCACTTTGCAGATAAAATTTCAACTGTTTCCTATTTAGCTCTTAAATGCACTTCTGTGGCTCCAGTTCTTGAATTTTGATATTTATCAAAGCAGTATTTCAAATTTGCAATGATTTCTCCCCTCAAAATACTGCTGCTACAACAAATACAAATAGCAGAAATCACAGTCACCTATGATTTAGAAACTGATTCATTCCACGGAATATAAATGCTTCTGAACAGAGCTATATGAAACAGCTTGCAGCTGAGTTAAAGCAATGTTCTCAAAGAAATTGTTACCAACTGTACTGTATTATAACATAACCTTATATGATACAGTATTTTCTATTCTGAGCTTCATAATCAATAAGGTGCTTTGTCCCAGTTCCTTTTTATGCACAGAAAATAAGTCAAGGAGTTGGAAAGAAGCCCTATCTAGGCAATATTCCAGACCATGAAAATATGGCAGTGTGGAGATGTTAAGATAGGTGCCTTTATAAAAATCATCACATTTTTAGTTACAAAGAAGTAATCATTCTATCACTTCTTATCATGGTAGAAGTGTGTGGAAATGCTTCTTCACAAGATTGGTGCTGGACTTGGCAAAGCCACTGCTAAGCAAAAATTGAAACGTATTTTCCTCATTTTACTTTTGAACACGATGAATTGTCTCTGTTAGCTGGTGATCTGCACATCAACAAGAAAAATTCCATAAGCTATATAGTTTATTTAAATTTAATTCCTGACCGACTAGCATCACAAACACTTCTGATGGTAATAGCATGCAATCAAATAACAAATTAGGTGGTAAATTAATTGTGGTTCTTCATTAAGACATTTGTGCACAGTGATAAATCTGGTAAGAAAAAAGTAGCCTTTATCTCTGTAAAACTGAAGATATTCCAGAGCTTCCAAACATCAGCTACTGCAGGGCTCTGTAAGGTCATATTTTTCTCCACTAAGCCCTTTGGTGGAGCCTGAAAATAGACTTGGGACTGTTCAGCTATTGGATTTTCATGTTTGGATTTTTGGACTGCAAACACTAAAGAATTCTTCTGCAGGCACCTATACATCTACTGCTCCTACATATATTCTGATCCATTATCCCTTGTGGAATTAGATATTTTAAATTCTTTATTACTAACATGGTTATTAAAAGAAAGGATAAAACCTTTAATTATGCTGAGAATAAAATTACCAAGGTCTGATTTACTACTGCCTGTGGTAAATACATTACAGTTGACCAGCTGAAGTGGATTTATGAGCGCGTTGCACCACTGGCCAGTGTATGTCAGCCTGGGTGTACAGAGAAACCTGACCTCTAATTTCTTAGAAAGCATTCTCAAAGTGAATCCTTTATTTAGGGGGCATCTCAAAACACCGCAGGAGTTTTCCCAGTGTGGAACTCAGGTTCCCGCTTTTATTCTGACACAATGTATACAAGATCTAGAAAAAATATCAGGAAAAAAAAAAAGGAGGCTTTTCAAAGCTGCTTTCTCACCTTACTGAATCAATCTCAGTCAAAGATTAATCAGCATAACCTATTTGTCCTTTTCTCTGCAGTAAACTGGTTTTCTTTGCTTCCTATAAAGCACACAACACACTTCTGAAAAGATGCAAAATAATTAAGCAGTACAGTGCTGGATGAGGCAATGTATCTTCTCTGAGCTACTCCTGCCAAATTTCACATTTTTAAGAGCTTACAAGTTCAGGAAGAATTGCTGAAATGCAATCTTTTTTTTCTCCCTTTCATTTTGACTGTTCATTATATATATACGGCAGATCCTCTGGTCAGCCACTAAATATAACAATGAGCTGCGGCAGTGGAGAAAGCAATGGAGACTTAGAAGGGCTGGCATGAACGGCATCATTTTTTCCAGCCTGTGTAGCAGCCTGTATTTCAACAGACACCAAAACAATATAAGGACTGTCCAAGGAGTTAACTTGTCTTTACAGGCTTCACCTAAGGCCCTACCTTAATTGATATGATTATAATAGTATTACAAGTGTTATGTCCAGCAATGCTGGGATGAAAAAAGATAAAAATGTGACAATGGCATAGCTCTTCAGTTCCTGATATCTACTAATAAGACAGCTCCATCAAATGGGAAGACAATTTTGCACATTTAGAGCTACACAGGGTGCAATGAAGGTTTTGTCTGCTCCTCATATGTAGAAGTATTTAAGAGAACTCACTGCCAGGGTAACACGAGTCCGGTATCATATACAGTATCAAGGCTGGACCTCATCCATAAAGTCTTGGCAATCTTTCCCATTGAGATGCCAGCAATTAATTCAAATGTTTGTGTTAAAGTTGCCATTTAGTTGCTTAGAATGAGGAGGTTAGCTGCAAACAGGCATGGTTGCTCTCTATATGCTCTCAAAGCAGGGGTGACTGCTTAAGAGGTAGATTGATGCAGATAATTTAAGTACCAATTTGAATCTTCACACAGAATTTTAGAAGAAACATTTTATTTTTCTTAAGATGCTAGCACACTCAATGGATTTTAAAAGTGCTCCTTACATCCATGCCTCTTGCTTCTGCCTGAAAAGTGCACTTAACTACACAGAAATATAAGGATTTTTAAAAGCTCTACTGGCTCCACAAAAAAAAAATTCTGATTGTTAGATAGACTATTGAATTGGCCCTTAGAACATTTCAAAGTTTTCATATTTCTGACACCTCCAGTGCAAGAAAAGTGATCTTATTATTAGAGGACAGTTCCTATTACAAAGCAGGCTCAGAGAAACTTGTCACTGCAAACAAAAGCATTTGAACATTCACATCAGCAGAATACAGCCATGGCTACAAGCTACCTTTCTGGTCAGCTTCAGAAGCTCTTTTTCCTTTTTTCTTAAGTTAATACAATGCAGCTCTAGATTACTTCTCATGCATTTCTTTAAACAAATATGTATAAATTCAAGACAAACAGTCTTTTCAACACTGCTGGCTGACAATCAAACCCTCAGCAAACACACTTGCTGCATAACTACCTGGTGTCTTGGCTACCCCTTCTGTCCATCTGTCAGGATGGCACCCTGCCTGCTCCAAAGTTGGTTGGACCCCTCTAGTAAGGCATGGGTGCCAGACAGCACCGACTTCTGCAGAGCAGCCTTCTTCAACCCGCACATTCTATCCCCTCTTCAAGAGCTCCTGCCTCCATGCCAACGATGAAGCATTGGCACAACATCCTTCCTCACAATTGATCCCACCTGTTGATACTTACACAGCGAGAAAGGGAAAAAAAAAAACCCCCGAAACCTAGGAAAGAGAGTCAGACAGGCATTTCTGGTTGCCAAGAAGGCAGGTGGGGTAGCAGCAGGTGTCTGATCAACTCAGGAAGATAACAGGGTGTCAAAATGTTTCTAACGGGAAAGTGCGGTACTCCTTGCAGGACTCCATCCAAAGACAATCAACATATCCATCAGTGACTTCAGGGGGCAGCCTTTTACATTCTTTGGTGATATGCTAGAGAGAAAATAAGTCAATAGTGTCACAAAAGCAATTGAAATGCTGGCTAAATATTGGCAATAAGCTGCATCACTATCCTCTTTTCACCAACAAAAGGACAGACATAATACAGCATGAAAGGGATACTAGGAAGATTTTAGATTTGATGTACATGAGAAGGGCTTTTTCACATTCAGATTGGAAAATGCTTGAGGGAAACCCTGATCATGCTGAAATCAACTAGGCCAAAATTTTATCTTTTGCTGTGAGTGATGAATAGTTATTGAGGTAAATAAGCTTATAAGTTATCAAAATATGACCCACAGATCTCATACTTTCAGCTCGGCAGAAACTGAAAAGGGGAAAGGGAGTTCCTTTAGACTGAGAGCATCCTTGAAAGACAATGCCAATAGCAAAGTCCACATTCATTACAGAGATATCTGAAAAGTACCATCCAAAAATCTGTACAATTTGCAAGGCTGAAATGTCCTTTTGAGGTTAAAATTAGTAATGCATCTGTCTCTAAATAAATAAATGAATAAAAATCCTATCATTAATTATTATCTTTTCATCAGTATCTGGGACAGCTTCCCAACTGGCTGAAATTCTTTTCTTTTTTCTCTTTCTTTATAGAGCCATCATGCTGTGTGGTCAATCGTGGCCAGTTATTACATGTATGATTGCTTTTCCTGATGGGATAATCTTAATCCCACAATTTTTTTCCTCTTTGAAATGTATATGAATGAAAATGAAAATAAACATATTATCTTCCAAAACTAATGATGTATAAATCAGAATTACCTTTATGGCAGGAGTTTGGGACTTTCAAAGGAACCTGCTGTCCAAATGCAGAATTTGCATCATAATGATATGTTTTGGTGCCTGATGCCAAGAACAGAATCCAGAACCTCTCTTAATTTCCTAGGCATGTGTTTATATATCCAATGACAGTAAAATACAGACACAGTTTTGGGAGGCAAAACCTGTATCTAGGACTCCTCAAACCCACACAGGCAGCCTTAGGTACAGAGTGACAATCTTCCCTTTTCTTTGTTTGGATGATTTAACCTTTTAGAGTATACGTATATGCTTAAATGCTCTCTAGATACCCCTTTAGACTATTAAATGCTTTAACTGTTCTGGACAACATTTTCTCTAAATTTATCCTTCCCTTTTAACTTCATTTGGAATTGGGTGTTTAATTGCCTCAGACTCTGGAAAAAATGCAACTGAGACTGAATGAACTCTCATTAAGTCATGAGGTTTAATAATGCAGGCAGTGCCAAAAAATAGGAATGTTATTTGTTGCAACACTCTTTCTGCAAGGAATGCAAATATCCTGGCTTCGTCCATGGAGTTAGTGAGGGACAAGATTCCTAGGGTGTGTTCTGAACACCTGAACACAGGCATCTGATGTAATTGTGATACCTGATTTACAGTTGCTGCTCCAGAAAGATGTATCTGTCCATGTCATGTCTTTCAGCCTTTGCAGATCATAGAATCATAGAATGTGTTGGGTTGGAAGGGACCTTTAAAAGCCATCTAGTCCAACCCCCCTGCAGTGAGCAGGGACATCTTCAACTAGATCAGGTTGCTCAGAGCCTCATCCAGCCTGGCCTTGAATGTCTACAGGGATGGGGCCTCCACCACCTCTCTGGGCAACATGTGCCAGTGTCTCACCACCCTCATTGTAAAGTACTTCTGCCTAATGTCTAATCTAAACCTCCCCTGCTCTAGTTTAAAACCACTGCCCCTTCTCCTATCGCTATATGCCCTTGCAAACAGTCCCTCCCCCTCCCAGCAGATGTCTTGGTGGATCCAAAAGCACTAAAGTAGCACTTCACATGAATGTCTAGTGAACGTCAATCACTATTTATACATCTTTGCACGCACATGAAGTTTCTTTGCCTTTGCTTTTGAGTGTAGCTGCAGTGGAACCAGGGCACGCAAATGGGAAAATGAGAAACTAGCCTTAAAGTCAGCATCTCAGAGTGCTGAGCTCATGTTTATTTCTATAATGACAATGAAATGCTGTGCCATTCATTTGTCTTTATGGGCACACTTTTCACACAGTCATATGTAAGGCAATTCAAAGCTATGAAACAACTTTGGGAACAGCAGGACAACATGTTGGGCAGAATTACAAATGAGGTCATAAAAATCAAATGTCAGGAACATCACTTCCTGTATATCATACAGTTTACAAATTAGACTTAGTTCAAAGGCTGTTGCTGCCCAACCTATAACAATTTCAGCACTGGGCAATGAATGTCCCAGGGATCTGTTGTAGAATTTGAACTCAAAATCACTGTCACTGCAACTGAAAATCTGTGTGTGTGTATTTTCCATTTCCATTTCTAATCTTGAAGAAAGTGTAATCAAGGGGAAAAAAAGTCCTGAGAGTTTAAAAAGTAATTGCTGTTGGAACAGAAATGAGAGTAGGGGTGATGCTTCGGGTGATGCCTCCTTATCCTGGCAAAGGAAATACCACCTCACAAATATTTTCTTGCAGAAAAGCGTATCTACACATTTGGTCAGGTCTCACACCTAGCACTTTTTGATCTGATCCCCAATAGGCCACCCTCATTCTGTTAACAGCCGCATAGCTTCCCCTATATAAAAAGATATTTTGGAATTAATCAAAGACCAACTGCAAAATTCCTAATTTTTAACTAATTTATGGGTAATCTGCTGGTTTGCATGTCCTTGTCAACGCAGAATACTGGAGCTGTATAGTTCCCCTTTTATGGGCATTAGCTATATTCAACATTCTTTGTATTCTGGTACATTATTACTATTATGATTATTGAATTTTAAAAACTGCTGAGGTGTCTACATGGGACCCTATCCCTCTTATTTGAATCCAAGAGGACATGTCATGTTTGGACCATTCCTCACCCAAAACATAGCCTAAAGGAAGTTTTTGTAGGGCTTGCTGAAAAGATTTCTCTTTTGTGCCAAACTCAGTTTTTTCTTAAACAGACTTCTTTTGTTCCATAAAATTGCCATTGTATTGAATTTTCATTAAGAAGGGGCCAAAAATATTGGATTTCTGAAAATATGCTTTCAATCAAAATCAAAATATCTGAATCTCAGATTCATCTTAGTTACCATTCTCTTCTTTGGGCCAGAGCTTCCGACCACATCTGTTGTTATACATGGCACAGGGGAGATCACAGTATGTTCAAGAAAATGTTTTTCAGAGATCCAAGACGGAGACATGGGTCTACGTGAAGTGTCACTATTGAAAGCCTGAAAGCATCCATCAAATATTTTCAAAGCCCAAATATTTGCTTTCATCTGATTTATTGTCAGTTTCAATTCTTTAATAAAGAATTAAAATTTTAATGGGGAAGAAGGGGAAATCTGCTGTGACTATCTCTTATTTCAGAGACTTCCAGAGTACTTTTAGTGATATATGGAAAATAAGGCCAGATCCTTAAATGGTATAAATCATAGTTCGATGTATTTCACAACAATAGGTATCAAAGGAAGTATGTCAGTTTACAGAATTTAAAGATCTGGATCAATGAGATCCTTGTGATTCTGAGGGTTCTGAACCAAGGGACAGAGGTTTTTGCCTGCCAGAGGGCTGATGCTCACATGTGAGTGTGCTGATTAAACACTCCAGAAATGGGAATAATTCCTGCATGGGTGGAGACATGTTACGAAGCCTTCCACAGCGGAGTGTCAGCATGGTTTCTATGGGGGGAAATTAGAAACCTGACTGCCTTAAAGAAGAAAAGAATTTGTAATAGCAGACAAGCAGGGTGGAATTAATGGACACAAGGGAGTACATTTCTAAAGTTATATAAATTAGACCCTAAGAATAGAAAAGTGACATGAAGTACCATGCCCCGTGAATGAAAGTGTGTGAGGATACTGTACGCATAGGATGTCTCCTACTGTCTGTATGCCTGCTGAGGTATCTGTACCTCTGGAATATTAGAAAGGACCTGACTTGAATGGAATTGCACCTATAACAAGCTTGAGTTATGCCTGTATCATTCCTCCTAGGGAAATACTGAAGGACAGAAAATTATGTTTGCCTAAAAGTTTTCTCAGTTCCCCCTTCTCCCAAACTCCTCTCACTGCTTCTTTCTTCTTAACTCACTTCATGCGCTTTTTGAATGCTTTCTCTCATGTCCTGACCCTTCTTTTCTAAAAGGCAGAATTTTGGGGTTTTTTTCTCTTCCACACACCTCATGAATAGTGGGTTTTTTCCTACTCTTCTCCTAGCTAATTCTTCCTTACAGCCCAAGTGTCTTGTCCTCTTGTTTCCTTCTTTCCCTTGTCTATCCTCCTTCTCTCAGATCTTTCTCTCTGAATTCTCTTACACTTTTACTCTCTGTCTTCAAATACTGCTTTAGGGGAATTTTTTTCTAGCAGCACACTTTTAAGTGAGGGAGGAACTGAATCATATCCCATGCCCCTTCCTTCTTCTAGTCTTTCTCCGAGGAGTGAGTGCTTAACTATTTGACAATTCACTAATACGGAAGCAAAGTACTTTCTCTAATTTCATGTCCTCAATAGGTAAGATGTACCTTCCAGCAGACAAACTGGGAAAAACACTTGTGCCAGCTACAGCACCATCCCTGCAGCACAGCAGTATAACATGGATCCTCTTCTGTCAAACCAGTTGGGGACAAGAGAAAGGAATTCATTAGGGAATAAGACAGCACATGGCATGTGGGAAATTCAGAAGGGGATTCAAACCAGGCAGTGTACTGGAGAGGAAACATCATGTAGCCTGTTCAGTGAGTGGTTACCCTGAGGCAGTCAACTGGGAAATAAAATTATAGAAATTGACTGTAGATTTGATACCTCCCCTGTCACTGCAGTCAGCTGTCTCAGACCATACAGAATCTCTTCATAGAATCACAGAATGGTTAGAGTTGGAAGGGACATTAAGACCATCTAGTTCTGATCCCACTGCCATGGGCAAGGACCAGGCTGACCAGGTAGACCAGGTTGCCTAAAGCCTCATCCCACCTGGCCTTGAACACTTCCAGGGATGGGGCATCCACAGCTTCTCTGGGCAACCTGTTCCAGTGTCTCACCACCCTGACAGTAAAGAATTTCTTCCTAGTATCTAATCTAAATCTACTCTCTTTCAGTTAAAAAACCTTACCCTTCATCCTATCAATATACTCCCTGATAAAGACTCCCTCCCCATCTTACTTGTAGGCTCCCTTTAAGTACTGAAAGGTTGCTATAAGGTCTCCCCAGACCTTTCTCTTCTCCAGGCTGAACAACTCCAACTCTCTCAACTTGTCCTCACAGGTGTTCCATTCCTGTGATGATTTTTGTGGCCCTTCTCTAGACTTGATCCAACAGGTCCACGCCCTTCTTACGTTTGAGGCTCCAGAGCTGGACACAGCACTCCAGGTGGGGTCTCACCAGAGTGGAGTAGAGGGGCAGAATCACCTCCCTCGACCTGCTGGCCACGCTTCTTTTGATGCAGCCCAGGATGTGGTTGGCTTTCTGGGCTATGAGTGCACATTGCCAGCTCATGTTGAGCTTATTAATGAACACCCTCAACGCCTTCTCCTCAGGGTTGCTCCCAATCCATTCTCTGCCCAGCCTGTATCTGTGCTTGGGATTGCCATGACCCAGGTGCAAGACCTTGCACTTGGCCTTGTTGAACTTCTTGAGGTTTGCATGGGCCCACTTCTCAAGCCTGTGCAGGTCCCTCTGGATGGCATCCCTTCCCTCTAGTGTGTCAACTGCACCACACAGCTTGGTGCCATCAGCAGACTTGCTGAGGGTGCACTCAATCCCACTGTCCATGTCGCCATCAAAGATCTTAAACAGCACCAGTCCCAATACCAGCCCCTCAGGAGCGCCACTCGTCACTGCTCACCACTTGGACATCCAGCTGTTGACTGCAATTGTTTGAGTGTGGCCATCCAGCCAATTCCTTATCCACCAAGTGGTCCACCCATCAAATCCTTGTCTCTCCAATTCAGAGACAAGGATGTCGTGCAGGCCACTATCAAATGCTTTGCACAAGTCCAGGTAGATGGCGTCAGTTGCTCTTCTTTAAGATCTTCTCCTGAATATATACTCATGTACCTATAGTCATTTTCCCAAAATACTCCTTCTTTTGAAACACAGATAAAGGACAAAAAAAGAGCTATAATATAGAGCAGCTGCAAATTTGAAGTATTTACTGACAGTGGAGAAACCAAAGCTCACTTCTTTCCTTGGCCTAAAGTAAATGAAACCCACATAATATAATTTCACAGATGATGCCTCATTCCATACTTCTCATGCTGAAGCGATCTTGCAGAAAGAAGGTATGTTTCAGTGAGCCAAAATGTAGCATGAATTTGTAGTTCGTTGCTACAAATGGTCACCTTTGGTGTTGATAAACTCTGAATTTTCTCCCTGATTTGGAAAGAGTTTCTACATTTCATGCAATGTCTGTTTCCCATCTCCCTGCTGCCATTTATTGTTAAGGAAGTTTAACAAAAACACTGATCTGTAAACGAAGGCTAAAAAGTAACTACCATTATAAAAAGCAAACAATGAACAAAGAAAGAGTGTTTAAATAGGGAAAACTAGCATTGATGGCCAGCCCCCAAATAATTTCTCTGTCTTCTTATTTAAACAAAGAAGGTAACATCCCAGAGGATGAGATAGAATTTCCTTCAGGGAGAAGGAAGACTGAACTGTTAAAGGCTTTATCATTTCATTAGAGTAGATAATTAGGTAATTAGAATCATTAAAAATTGACAAAGCAACAGACTCAGATGAATTATAACCCACAATCCTAAAAATAGCAAGGGGAAAAGGAAAGCACTTGAAGTTCAACTGCTGATAATCCGTGAACGACAAAGGTTAACAGTAGAGGAGACGAGGGCAAATGTTGTTCCTTATCTCCCATTCAAAGTATGTTTCTTTAATCAGAACCTCCCAGGCTAACATAAGGAAGAGGCTGTGGAAGGGAACATCACCCTTTCTGGAAAAGAGCCTGGAAACACTTCCTACAGACGGCAGCCTGGTTTGTTCCAAACTCTCTATTTGTTCTTCAAAGCAGCTGAGAGCTGAGAGCAAGAAGTGATGGAGACATATCTGAGACTTGGGTGACCTCACTTAAGGAAGATAACTCTTTGCACCTCCTCAATTTGAAAAAGTTCCACAACAAAGTTCTGGGAAATGCTGATACTGTTTTCCCAAGATGTAACTGAAGTAAGCGACTTGATTTAATGTAATTTGGACCTTGATTTCACCTCTGTATGAAATCACAGTAATATATATTTTTAATCTATCTACATTTACAGTTGTGAATTTGTAGTTACAGTTTTTACCAGCGTTTGGATACCAAACCTGGAAGACTTGCTGGTTGGGGAGAGGAGATGGGAGAGTCAACAGACTCAGAGCTGTTGACCAGCTCAGCCAAAGTGACCCTGACAGGACTGCTCTGAAGAGAAGGCACGGCTGCAGTGTGCAACGGATGTGCTGAATTACCTCGCTTCCTGATCTGTCTTCATCTAACAAGCAGCCTGAGCTGCAAGTATGTGGGACAATTACTCCCCTTCACGCGACAAAGTAAAACAGCTCTCCCCTGGCAAGATGACAGGAGAGTGAGAGTTAATAAAAAAAAAAATGTATATTCTTATTTAGGGTTGAATACTTATTACAGTGGCACCCAAAGGCTCTCTTCAGGAATAGAACCAACTTTGATGAGTGCCTCAAAAATGCACATTAAAACACAGTCTCAGTCCTTATGAGTCATAGCTATTATATACTTCTAAAGTATTATTACTATTACTATTGCCATAATTTGTGTGGATTCAGAGACATATTTTTGTACTTTTTCTATAGCTAATTTTGCAAGTTACTGTAAGTAATTTATGCCCTGCAAAGCAACACCAGGATACCAAACAAGTATGTTCACAAGCACATGTGTTCACATAGATAAATAAATCAATCTGGAAATCATTGTTCCTTCCACTTTCAGAGTCAAAACAAGATAGAATGCTGGTTATGTGCTTCAGACTTTTTGTAGGTTCATGTACTCATTGCTTGATTTACCTATATCTACAAGTGTACACACAAATAAAATAAAGTTTAATTCTTTCTGGGTAAGACCATGGCTGTATTTCACCAAACATTTTGAAAAGAAACCCAATCTTTAATAACCTATCACAAAGGGAGTATAATTTCAAGTAGTCACCATAAAGAAATTCTTTGCATTTTTGAGAATAGACACACTCAGTCAGTTGAGGTGGTATGGAGCCAACACATACATTAGCGAGAGTAAGTGGTCTACAGTTCTATAAAAAGATGTCTGAGAAATATAAGTATTCTCAAAAATCCCTGAAATGAGTGTGAGTAAGCTGAAAAGTGCTCAAGGATGCAGCTGCCTATTTGATCTTTGAGGTGACTCTGGTGTTCTAATGCTTTTACATTTTTTCACATTGGAGATTTACATGGTAAGTCATGGTGAATGTTACCATCTCGCCACATTGGTTTCTTATTCATTCTCTTCATTAAAAAAAAAAAAAAATCTTCTTAGCTTTTAATGCGTAACTATCTTTTAGCATACGGGTGCCTTTTATTTCTGACCTGTCATGTCTTTCTCAAGAAAAAGTAATGGGCTACCTATGCATAAGAAATGGCTAAGTTTACTATTATGTTTTAAGCCTAGGTCTGAATCACGGTTACGGGTTCAAGTTATGTCAGGGCAGGTTTAGATTAGATATCAGGAAATATTTTTACACTGAAAGGGTTATTAAACATTGGAATAGGTTGCCCAGGGAGGTGGTAGATTCCCCATCCCTGGAGGTGTTTAAGAAAAGGGTAGATGAGGTGCTTAGGGACATGGTTTAGAAGGGGGTTTTGTCAGGGTAGGTTAATGGTTGGACTTGATGGTCTTAAAGGTCCCTTCCAACCTCACCGATTCTATGATTCTGTGATTCTATGATCACAGCTTCTGGCCTGATGAGCACTGCTGTGAATCTCAGTGGAGTGGAGCAAAGCAGAGCAAAGAGAAGAGGACAGTTATGGACAAAACCTGGTGTGTTAAGACCTGTATTTAATATTCAGTTGAAGCTGATTAGTAGTTACTAGGAGAGGTCTATTAATTCTAGATGCTGGAAATGACCAGGGTTTTTTTGTTTGTTCGTTTTGGATTTTTGCTTTATTTTGAAGAGAAGAAAGATACTACAATTATTATGACGTTATATAAGAAATGCAAAATCAGATTAAATTTCCTCTTCTGATACAGATTTGTACTCTTGGGCAAAGGCCCAAGTCTACCACTGAGGGGCTAAAGATATCTTCAAAATTCTTCTGCCAGGGCCTGCTTTTCCATTACTTATTGTAATCAAAGCTGCTGATTGATGCTGCTGTTCTGCCATGAAACATGAGTTTATGCCTGCACAGAACTGGAGGATGTGGAGCAGAAGCTGTCCCACCCCCTCACAGAGAGCTCTTCCCTTGTCATGGGCTGGGTGGGAGCACACCTCACAGCACCGACAGCTGCGAGCACTTCTATAGGTGTCCTTGTGGTTAGTTCATCTGGGCCTCTTCTCCTATGTGTTACATAGATGCATAACTATTTTCCTATTTATTAAAAGTGAACAAGTTGTGCTGAAAACCTGAATAATTAGATCCTATGATCAATAAATGGGAATTATTGATACAGATAGGACATGTATAAATGTCTATCTGCGTGTTCTACTTCTTAGCAGCCAGTGAATCCACAGTCTGTAGCATCCATGTATGTAATGCCATGTACATAGTAAGAAAAGAGAAGACATTATCTTTCATCGGAGACGCTGTGTAAGTGGCACTATTGATTTCATTTCTTTTCATAATCTTAAGGGGCAGAAAAGATCATATCACTTTCCAAAATCACAATTTCCTATATCAATGAAGACAAATTATTGGCATTTCCAGTTCTATCATTCTATGCTGGTTGAACGCAAAAGACACATAACACCTGCCCACCTTACAATTTCCATATTTGCTGAAAAATGTGGAAAAGGAATCTTTCAGTAGAATGGAATCTTTAATTGGAGAAAAAAGATTTGGCATATTTTAGTGTGAACTTTCATGCACATATTCCTTTTCAGTTCCTGCAGCTAATCAGGAGCAGAAAGTGAAAGATGAAGAACTAGAAGTAAATTCAAGCTAATAAAGAAGAGACTTTTTAGTTGACTTAGGAAGTTTCTTTGCCAGTTGCCTCTAGCAGAAAAGAATTATTATATTCCCAGTGAAACATTATTATCAGGTGGATTCTTAACACAAAGACTCCTCAAGCCCTGAAGGCAGACAGTCTATGAAATTTGAAATCTTAGAAATACTAGGTGAGGAGATAGCTATTATCCTCAATTTTTTTCTTCAAGAGGAAAGGAGAAAAATCTAGGTAAATCAGATATTTAAACTTCTATGTCTGACATTTCTCATAACAACAGACGATCATTTTCATATTTCTACATGCAGACTCTTCTCTTATGATAACATTGCTTTGAAAAACAGAAAGCTGCACAGTGATCCATGTCCCCTTGCCCAGTCTTACTCTTTAAACAGAAGTCCTGAGCTTATATTTTCTTCAAAAATCACTTTTACTCATTTGCGGAATACACTGAGACACTACATGACCAAGATTTGCAGCATGATTTTTTTAAACTTTATGAACTGATCCTGTCATCATTCTTCACAGAACATTTTCATTCTATCTTTGAAGTTCTGTATTTGGAGAGCTTGTGAGACCATTCAGTTTAGGAGAAAGCCTTTTTTAGTACCTCTCTGCCCACAGTTGTGCAAGTGATAAGTAATTCTAAAAGATATGTTTTACTACTTTAATCAGAGCAACACATCTGTATCAACCATTGTTTTACCTTTCCAAGTGCACTGGTGTGGAAATGGGCTAAAATTAATATAAAGAGAGTTAGAAATACAACTTTGCTAGTGAAACTTCAGAGCAAAACTGAGGTTTTACATTTTTTTCTATAAAATGACTGGCACATTCTCAAGCAGAGATTTCAAATTCCAGCTGTTCACATTAATTTATCTACAAGCTTTGTGATGTGTTCTACTTCCAAGCCTTCTTGGAACTTCTCATTTTAAGATAACCTATCCCATACAAAGCTAAATGCAAAGCGAGACAAAGGAAAATTAATCTAACCTTTAAGTTCTTGTTAATCACAAGTAAAAGGAAAGACAAAATAAATATCCTCTATCTGTAGTATTGATTCAGCAATTTTTCTTACATACTTATTCAGTATAAGTGGTAATACAGGAAGCTCTTCATTAAGAATCATTTGTGTGCAACATACACAGCACCACATCTCTCACTGCTCTGTGGAGATTCCTGGGAAGAATATGAAAATCTCCATCCCTTGATAATGAAACATACAGGAGCAAGGAATATGGATGCAAATCTCCATGGGAATTAGAACAACTTCTTCCATTTTACACCTGTGCATCGTGTAATTTTTTTCTTCACCAGAGGAGACCACAGGAGGGTCCATTAAGACTTCTGGATACAGGGAATTTTGTGTATCGGGGATTAACCTGGTTACTGCTGCATTTAAGACCTTTCCATTTCCTGCTTTCCCCATAGCCTGTATGTAGGGGTTGAGTTTACAGGAAAACATGTGCTAATAATGATACAAAGCTTCTCTCCTTCACGTGAAGGTACTGAATGTATGCCTATAAACTATAAAATAACAGACAATGAGATGTATCCTCTTGACCTTGAATGTCTACAGAGCCTCTGAGGCAATCTGGATAGCAAGGGTAGCATTTTGTATTTTAAAGTAATTGGAATCCTAAAGATTCTAGATTTTGGAAGCAGGTAGGACTAGGAGATCCTGTAGTCTGTCCTGCTATGTATCATTATCATACTTTACTTCATTCTTTTTTCCCTTAATAAATCAAATAGTATGAGTTCAGCTATTATTTGGGTTTTCTAAATCTCATTTTTCAGAAAGACACTATTTTTGATCTGAAATATAGGAAATAATTCTCTAAGTAGTTTGTTCTCATGATTAATCACCATAGAGTTAAAAACGTAGGCCTAATTTTTACTTTTTTTTTTTTTCTTGGCTCCAGCTTTTAGACATTGGTTCTTATTACACCTTTCTCTTTTAGACTAAAAAGCCATTTAGCATGGCAAATGATGCCACGGAAGACATCACTAATTCTTTATGATAATACATTGGCAAAGGTCATTAAGTTTGTCACATGGACATGTTGTTTAGAAAAGTTTTGTTGCTATTTTCTATTACATTCTACCTATTTTATATATATATTTTAATTCAATATCCAAAGTGTATTTATTATTCCAGCACTATTCCTCTTCAATACCACACATGAGAAAATTATTTCCCTACTCCAGTTCACTACCCCAGAGCAAAACAATCCTGTAGTTGTGGCCAATGGGCACAAACTTGAGCATAGGAAGTTCCACCTAAACCTGAGGAGGAACTTCTTTACCTTGAGGGTGGCAGAGCCCTGGAACAGGCTGCCCAGGGAGGTGGTGGAGTCTCCGTCTCTGGAGACATTCAAAACCCGCCTGGACACGTTCCTGTGCCACCTGCTCTAAGGTGGCCCTGCTCTTGCAGGGGGGTTGGACTAGATGATCTCCAGAGGTCCTTTCCAACCCTATGATTCTGTGATTCTGTAACGGCAGTTGAGTAGTGGAAGCTCATTTGTCTTTGCACAGATTTCAAGCACTGCTTTTCAGTTAACTGTCCATGCAATGGGATCCAGCTCAAAAGCTTTGAGCTGGATCTTACTATACCTTTTCCTACAGTGAACTCCCCAAAAAAAGACTTTTAAAGGCTTTTAAACTGAAAAAACGCCAGGCTTTAAAATAACATAAAATAGAATCCCTAACTTTTTAAGCATAGGAAACTCCAAATGGAATAGCCATAAAGGGAGTTTATAAGCAGCTCTCCTGCTCTGCTCCTTTGCAGATTGGTCCTGGCATACAGGCTTGGTTCCACTCAACTCACTGACCTTACAAATTGCACCTTACTCATGTCACTGCTGTATAGTTGCAGGAAATTTCTTTCATCGTCTTGGAGATCTGATATCCACTCTCTGTCCCTCACCAGTTTCTCTGTTCTCTTTGAGCTGCATCTCCCATCCCCAGGCAGTCTCCCTTGCACCTCTCAAACCCTACAAGCTTCTTTCCCTGATTGTGCCCAGTAGCTCCCTGAAGAAAGGAGCAATTGCCACTCTGACTTCACCCAGTCTTAGAAACTGCATATAAAAAACATTGGAATCAGATATGAAGTAACTACTAACTGTCAGTTCCCCATTCAGTAACTATAGTTTTCTTTCTTTATTCCTGATGAGTAATTTTACATTTGGCTGACTTAGAACACCTTTTGTTTTGATTAGATCAAGTTTACTAAGCCGTCTACTTAGTTGTCTCCTTGGAGGCTGAACAACTGGATATTGCTTTCCAGAGTGATGTGCATAGCTCAGCTGAGCCAGAACAGCATTGCTCCAGTGAGAACTTGCTCCAGTATTAAGCTTGAAATATTGTAATATCAGCATCAGGTTTTATAAGCTTGTGCATAGGCACTTACGGTTTAAGTTAATGCTGAAGTTCATGTAAACAGGATTTAACTGCCTGCATCCTAAAAAAGCTGACAAATATGCCTAGTGTATGTTTAGCCAACATTAAGGTACTGATCTACCCATCTGACTGGTACACTGATTACATTTTTTAACCTAGTCTAGTTAACAAGTACATTTTTATTTGTGCCAAAGAAAACATCTCCCTCTTTCTCTGTTAGTTTTTTTGAGGGTGTTTTTTTTGGTAAGATATGGTAAATAAATGCAGTGTCACTGAAAGGTAAACTGCTTTGAAAAGCAAGTCGATACCGTCACCGACATAAGGAGAGATTTCACCTTTGCAGCTATAATGCATGACCTCTGCAAATGCAGTATGAGGAGCCCTATTGACAGGCAAAGCACACTGGCAATGGTATGCAATGCCAGAGATGGAATAAACAAAAAACAAGCCTCAGCGACCAGTTCATTCTCGAAACACCCAGACAAAAGAAAACAAAATAATAACACTTCATTAGTATAATTAACCAATAAATATTGAACAAAATTAAAAAACTGATACAGCCATACCCTGTGTTCTAATTAACTTAGCAGCATAAGAGAAGTCATTTATTTAATGCAAGAAACTCATTTATAGCAAAACAACTGGCCATTAACATTGATTATTGTCATATTAATCCAACAATGTGATTTATAACCGTGTTAAAATGCATCCTGAGAATATTAATTTTTTTAAAAACTGCTGCTTTGGGAAGATTTGTTTGGAAGTTAATTTTGTCGTTTACTAAGCAGACCCAGTTATGCTTTAGGAAGTCAGTAAGCATCGGAACTATGCTGAAGAGTTGCAGGAAGTCTGCTATTGTATCTCACTGACTGAGTGCCTGCTATGCAGGACAGAAAGGAGAGGATAATTAATCTGTATCTGTAATCCTTGCACCTTCCCAAAAAATATGAAAATTCTGTTCCACAGGTGAGTCACTCCAGAAGCTCTAAGTAGATAAACGCCACTTGTGGTTTTATTTAGATTAGGAGACCATAAATTTGCATAACTACAGGTTAGATTTGGATACAGGATAATCTTGATGTTTCAGATTTTATAAGCATGGTAAGATTTAAGAAGCATTTATTGTCCTATCATGTCCTGTCCTATCCGGACACAGAATGATAGGGGTTGGAAGGGGCCTCTGGAGATCATCTAGTCCAACCCCCTGCCAGAGCAGGGCCACCTTAGAGCAGGTTGCACAGGAACCCATCCAGGCGGGTTTTGAATGTCTCCAAAGACGGAGACTCCACCACCTCCCTGGGCAGCCTGTTCCAGTGCTCTGCCACCCTCAAGGTAAAGAAGTTCCTCCTTATGTTTAGACGGAACCTCCTATGTTTGAGTTTGTGCCCATTGCCTCTTGTCCTGTCACTGGGCACCACTGAAAGATGACCGGCCCCATCCTCCTGACACCCACCCTTGAAGTATTTATAAGCATTGGTAAGATCCCCCCTCAGTCTTCTCTTGTCCAGACTAAAAAGATCCAAGTCCCTCAGCCTTTCCTGAATTAACTACTTTTGATTATGGGGACAGCGCCTTTGTCAAGCCTTGCCTGCTAAATTGTAATGCAGTTTAATGTCTTAAGTTATACTCAAATTAAGAATTTATGTAGAGGATCAGCTCCCACCTTTCAGCTTACCTCCTATTGGATTAGCTGTGTTAGAAGAGCTGGCGTAGAACATTTTTTGTTGTTTCTGTTTTGGTTTGCCTTTTAACAATAAGAAATATCCCTGTGCTTGGAGAAGACGCTAGCCAACAGCTCTGCCAGGAAAATACCTAATGCTACAGGAGTACCAGGAATTAAAATAGCATCTGCAAAAGGAAAGCAGGATCAGTACTGAAGGTACTAAGGTTTTTTCAGTATAGACCTGTACTAAATGTTTCAATTAGTAACTAAAAACAATTGCTCTTCTGCTAATTATAGGTAGTGACTACAGGATGACTGAAAATCTGTTTCCTTGTCTTGTCCCAGCAAAGTTGAGAGTCTGACCTATTGTAGTTCACACCCACTAAATTTAATACCTGAGAAGCTGACACTGAACGGCACCACTTGTCTGTAATATACTCAGTGCTTGAATGACTTTTGAACAATATGTGGGTAAGTTTTATCAGATCAGCTGAATGGGAAATTTGGTACAAATCCATTACAGAATAGGCAGCTTGACCATGTCAAGAAGCAGCCTGCAGTACAAAATGTCCTGGTTTAAAGGATGATTAAGGTACAATAAGCTTTTAAAGGATTATTAATGATCAATGAGCATGTTGTTAGAAATCCATAAAAGGAAAGAGAAGGTGCAACACAAGCATGTTCCCAAAAGTACCAAAGGCCAGAGTCCAACTGAACATGAACATAATGTACATAGACATATGTTAACATTTAGAAATGTATCTACGCTACTGTTCCTTCAGCAGTGTTCTAGTCACCATATAGTACATTCATCTGTTCACTGCGTGATAAATAAAGAGAAATTAATCATACTTTATTCAAAAGGATACATCTTAATGAAGTTCATTAGTTTTGAGCCATTTAAAATTATATAAAGTTTGTTATACAGAGCTGTTGTGCTAAGATAAGGATACCAGCAACGATAAAGACATTTAGAATTCTTACCATTTTTAAAAAGAAAAAAAATAAATCAGTCTTTTCTCATGCAGTAGGCAGTGTTACATGATATTGACAATATTCATATTCTGAGGATCGGGTATTTGAAATTGGTAAAGCCTGATCGTTTCCCCTTGATTTTCAACTCTGTTGCCTGCATTTAGCACTTCTAGAAATCTCACTGAATAATTTCCTGAAGGCATTTAGGCCCAGGAAGATGCAAGCAGACTAGGATTTTTCCAGTTCCTTATAGATTCAAAGGGAAGACCCAAGGTTGACAAATGCCTAATGAATTTTTGAAAAAACTTATCTTACTTCAGGTACCCCAAACCTCTGAAAAACTAATCCTTGACACACAGAGAATTCAAGAGTATTTTTGATACAGAAATCTCTCTGCTATTTATCTCATTAAGCTCAATCTTCATTAAAATGCAAATAGAAATTAAAAAGTAATTAGATATAACCTAATTTTAAATATCCCTATTCATGATGTATCATGTCTTTCAGAGGTCTAACAACTTATTTGTCTAATTAGGGTGTCAGTACTTTATCAGCTTGACAACTTATCCTTTTGTTTTAGCTACTTGCAGGAGGTATTACAGTAAGGATTTCATTTTAACTGCTACATAAGTGTGTTAACAAAGCAAGTAGCTGATGACTCAGTTTGTGGGCCTGATTTTGACACCAAAAAAACTGGAACTTGGCCTGCCCCTCTGTTTGCACAAGCACCTGAGGGAAGTTGATAGGCAATGCTAGGCATGGCAATTGGCTCACCCAGCATGAAACTCAACAGAAGTGGGTGCTGAAGAAAGATTTAACTAAGAAGATTTCTCCCTTCTCCTTCCTTCTCCCTCCCCTGCCACAGCAGCTCAAAGGTGGTACCTAGCCAGGGGTAGAAAACCTGTCCTGTTTTGTTTACCTGTTCTACAAGATTGCGCTGATGTATATCACTGTTGCTTTTCAAAGCCCGCAGCTAATAAAGTTGTGAAAGAAGCAAGCTCCTTGTATGCTGGACTGTGTTGTACCATCTGTCCTATGCTATCAGCTAACACAGCTGTGGAAGAGTCACTTCAAAATACTTCCAGATTACATTGTTCTGAACATCATTTCTAGGAAACATAATAAACAGCAAAATCCTGTTCTCATTTGAGGAGTCTGAATGTCTGTTGCTAGCCAAGTCCTTTCCATCTGTTGAAGTATCAGAACCTTTGCTGTCTTTGAGGAAAAATACTGCTACATAGACAAATTAAAGCTTTGTTTATTTATAGATACATTACCTGAATTTCTCACATGGCAGATAACACTTTACTTACATGCTTTCCAATTATTTTCTGTTGTTTTCTGGTGTGGAACTGAACTTTCTAAACTGTTACTTGACCATCAAAGTCATAGTTAGGAACTTCATGTCTCATGTGTTTTTCCTTTCTGTGATTTTACGTCTTCTGGTATGAAGAAAAGTCATGCTTGTCAATATTGATGACGTATGGATTTTCTTTGGGGATAATCAGTAGGGCTCAGCTACCTTTATCAGCATCACTGTTTTGCTCTGTTCTTGTTGTTCAGTGTTTCCTTGTATCATCCAGCTGACTCATGTAACTGATCACAAAAACAGGTGTAAAAGAAATGCTGCAAAATTGGCAACACTCTTTATGTAAGTGTTACTAGTAGGTGCCACCCCAAGTTTTAAATGTCTATATATACTATTGATACTAGCAATAAAATAAAGATAGAGGAATATCATTTACCCACATTCTTGCAGAAAACATAAGCATATCTTCTTTTTTTTTTTTTTTTGGAGATGAGGAAACTGATGAAGGAGGATAATACATTTACTTTAAAGAGCCACTATTTTGCTGCTTCCATTCACAAATGTCCAGCCTGAGACAGCTAAGCTTTATTTTCAGACTTTTGTATTTTATTTCTGAAATGGTGCCCTGTGCATCTCATATAGGGCATCCAAAATCTGACACGTAAATCTCAGTGCTGTAAATCTCAATGTGGTGTCCAACAGAACTTCACAGACAAGAAGCCTATGACTGGATGGAGAATGGTGTCCTAGTCCCCCAGCTCTGCTTTCTATAACTGCAAGATCAGACAGCACTTCATTCAGTTTGAAGCTCAGCTTATTACTAATAAGAAGATGCAGCCTATCTCACGTCTCAGCATGTGACACTCAGTCTTGATCAGAGATATCACATGCTGGGACCTGCTGCAAGTTTTGCTGATTATTCCTCTGTATTAAGATGAGGACAGCTGTAATATACTTCATTTTATTCATATCGCTCAGGCTCCTAAGAAATTGCCAATTCAACCCACAGCTGGGCAAAGATCTGGCATTCTGACAATACCCCATCAGAAATACATAGGCATGCTGATACCACCCACAAATGAGAAGGCATATTTACAACCTTCCTGTGAATATGTAAGCACTGCAAGAAAGAAAAGAAAGATCAAAAGTAAAGCTACAGTACCAATACACAGCTCCTTAGTGTAACACTCAAACTCTATTGAAAAGTAGACTCACAATCAAGAGCAAATAGGAAAAGTCAAGAGAATTGATTGACACAGCTTTTGAGGCCTGCAGGTGTGGAATGGAGAAATCACCAAGAGTCACTAGTTTGTTCAGCAGCGATTCATGTGTTTGATTCCAAAAGATGCTATAAAAAGGACAATGAAGAGAAGGGGCTATACTGCATGATAGTTTACAATTTCTGTGTATAGATCTACTACAGCCAGCACCACCTGTAGAAAGTGAAGTGAGAGGAAGTGATCTGAGGCAAAAGCAAAAGTTTTACAGAAACATCATGAGTGTTGCTAATGATGTAATAATAACACAGCTAATATCACGGCTTATATTGTGCTGCTGTATATGCTTCTATTTAATATTGCCTATGTGCATTTGCATGTTTTCTAGTTCGAAGAAAATAGGTTTTCTGGCAGTGTCAGGCGCTATCATACCATAACTGACGGGCCTGTTTATAAAAGGAAAGAAGTCTCCCACTGGAAAGTAGGTCTTTAAGTTAAATTTCTCTAGGTTATGTTTCTAAATTACTCGACCCACTGCAAGTGAGCAGATGATGCCTACAGATTGAAGCATACACCTTAACTATTTATAGGCTACAGAATATTGCAAAGTTTAGTGGTATCGGTGTACTTGCATGCTCCATTCTGAGGAAAAATGTATTGCTCGCTTTTGAAACAATGGTAGATATCTCCAATGTGCCCATTCTTATAATTCAAGCCCTGATTATTAATTTAATAATGTTTCACTATGGTAATGAATTTTGAAATTCATATAGAAATATTGACATTCACATAAATACTAAGTAAAGTATGTGTATTCATATTTAAATGACAAGATTGCTTATTTTGCACAGTCTTTCAGACATAGGACATTTACACTAGATTTGATCTGTATACTCAAAATCAGTTTGCAGATCCTAGTCCCTAGGAACTGAACTCATATTAACAAAACAATTGTACATGCAGACTTGCCACTTGGTATTAGATAACAAACTCAGTCTGGAGATGAAGATATCTCCAAACAATTGAACAAATACCAACCTCAAACAGTGATTCGGAATTTACTTCCTTGAAACACCTAGCCACCTAAAACAGTATGGCACAAATCAATATACACTTTGAATTGATACTAATTATGTTTGAATTAATTTACATACTTATTTGAGATTATTTTTTTTAAGAATTATTTGATCTGACTTTAGGCCATTAGTCTAAAGACCCTGAATAGTTTTCAGAAAACCAACTGAAAGATTTGTGTTTTCAAATGTTGTGGTTTTCGATGTACAACTTGAGACAATTTGAAGTTCGTCGCCTACCAGAAAGTCCTAAGCAATGTTCAAGCATTTGTGATGTTTTAGAGAGCTTAACACAATGCGACTCAAACACAGGCATTCAAAACCTCTCAAAATCTTGCCCTTAGAGCCCACATCAACTTTGACATGATAAACAGTGGCACATTTTACAGAATGGAAAGGCTGTACAGAGCTTAAACCACCAATCCACTTAAAAACTATTTTTTAGCTTTTTATATCATCATGTATTGCACAAACATTGAATACTATTTTGAATATGTTAATATTGTTTAGTATGAATATTGAATATTACTGCCAGGTCTGTCATATGCTTAGCAGTATATAAAAAACCTTATTATTTGAGGGAAAGGGAAACAAAACCTGGTTAAATTTCTTTCACCTGCTCCTAACTCTGCTTTGAGTGAAAGAAGAGTGAAGAGCTTGACCAACTATTTTAGTAGAGTTAGGATTATCTCACCCCAGAGCAACAACAATAATACAGCAAAAGGTAATCCACTGACTTTGATACTACCTAAATGAACTAATTTTTTAGATGCCTAAAATTTGATTTCAATGAAACAATGTTTTTCCTATTCTTAATGTATAAGGTGCTCAATGCAACAAGAAAAAAAAATAGAAATTAGGTAAATTAGGAAAATTATATTAGAAACAAAAAATCTAATTATCTAGACAAACTGTATACACTCAGTCAGATTACAGTTGTTTGCCAAGACGATTATTGGTAGTGAAATTGCCACATGTATTTGTGCAGCTGTAGTAGACGCACTTTGATGAAGTCTAGAAAATTACACTAATGAGCCTTGCAGTGATTTATTAAGACAGCCTGGAAGGTGATTTCAAAATATGCTTACAAAGATCTCCTCATGCTAGTCGTTTTACACATTACAAGAGTATTTCTGACAATGTTCAGCAAGACGCTTCTTAAAAATGAGTTTCATATTTCAAAAAGTACTGAACTTTACCAGAGTAAGTGAAGTAAGACAACAGTATTTTGACTTTCCTCTTCTCTTGTCCCACCCTCACAGATAAACTGAGCACCTCAGAAACACCGCAGTCACTCCTGTAGCTGTGACACTTCCTCACTTAGATCTGATTAAGCAGAAGTATTACAAATTCAACATCCTTTGAAATTTGCATTATATCCACAGTTGTGCCCTTTTATTAATATCTGCAATCCTCCTATCCTAGATGTTTGCCTAAGACATTGCTTAACTTTAGAGGCATTGGCTAGCAGCATTGACACAAAGAGAATTTGTTACTATATCAGAGAAACCTGGGTTAAAATTTCCTTTGTTAAATTCTAGTAAAACTATTTCCTTTCTGATACAGATTGGCGATAAATCACAATATTAATGATTTTCTACTTTTAATTGTGTGTGTGTGTTATTATTAAAAGATAATTTATATGATAGTTTAAAACACCTATGGTACTATTCAATAATTGTTTTGTCATCCTATTTCTAAGAGTGTATTTCTTAGGCATGCTTTATCTAAACTTTTCTGCAATAAAGCACAGTAAAATTGAGAAAAAGATGAACACATTAGAGGTTATTTCAGCTGCGTACAGTCTGGAACTTCTGCATACAGAAAAGCAGCAAGTAGCTCAGGTAAGAACAGTATTCTCAGGGGTACCTACCATAAAAAAGCCTACTACTTCTTTAGCAAGAATTAAGAGTTCCATTTTGCTTTCCAGTGACCCCTCTGGCCATTTCAGGAATAACAATGACAGACCTGGGTGGAATCATCACAGTCATCTCAGCTGGATACATTTTGTCAGAGGACTGAACAGGGAAAGCAAATAATAATGATAAAAGCTAGCTTTATTAAAAAAAAAAAATAATCTGTTCTTCTGTGGAAAAAACTGATGGAGGAAACATATTGTGAAAGATTCATGGTAGAGCAATTACATCATCCTATACTGAAAACCAGCACTTCTATCTTGTTAATGGAAGAAATAGAGTAAGATATTGGGAGCAGTCAATGAAAATAATCTGTTATGGAATATCTCCTACAATTACATGGTTCTGGATAAATATAAAATAACCTTTCCTCCTTTATAGAGACAGTTATATAAAACTAGGTATAAAAACATGGAGCTGGTGGCTTGTCTCTGGAAGCCAGTCCCTGGAAACAGCATACACATTAGGTACTGTACTGAGACATGCTGAGAATTTTGAAGGGTTAGAAAGAGAGTAGAGGGAGCTAAGATATGCTGCCTCTTGAGAGAAGCGGGCCATTCCTTCATTTTGCCGAAATCATTAGTCACATAGAGCCTCATTCCTGAGTGGGATCTGCAGCTATAATTAGTGCTCAAACTCTCATTTGCATTCTTGCTATAAAAGTTAATATTTTACATGTCAAATAACCCGTATGGATTCACTTTTAATATTAAAAGCACTGCTGTTCATAATACATGTGCAGAAGACTTTATTACACATATTAATGTCTCATACCAGGTATCTTTTGTGTTAGGATAATGAAATATGACTTATTAATGCAGTTGTGAATCTTTTTGTTAATAGTCTGGTTATAAATGTGTTTAATCTACACAATTTTAGTACATTCTGAATCACCATTAGTCAGAAATATACCTTTTTTTCCCCTTTGCACAATTTAGCCTCACATTTTCTTGTAAGTATCCTGTTCTGTCATTGCAAGTGATGCCAAAAATATTTGTAACTGTTGAGTCTCAGCAAAAGCGTGAAGACTGTGTCTGAAAATGGATCCCTCCTCCATGAAGCTCTATGGCTGATCAACTGCTAAACATACAAGATTCAGAATCTGGGTACTTGAAAATGTCATGTAAAATGAAACCTGTAATTGTTGAAGAGCTTAGTGTACAAGCCTCTATGTATTTTGAACTCTACTTCCATATAGCCAAAGCTAAACCAGTCAGATGGGAAGTAGTAGGAGATCCTTTCAAAACCAATCTTTGTGTAAGTAGCCATTAAAGGATCCTAAAATTGCAGTTAGCGTAAGCCTATGGAAACACCTGTGACATCCATATGAATAGCAAATTAATTTTTTATGATCAGTGCTATTACAGTGAATACCAACTGAATTCCTTATGATCAGTGCTGCTAAAAAAAAAAAAAATAAAATCACAATGAAGCAATTATTCAATTAAAGGGCTACTTCCAAAGAGTCCACCTAGCATAAACTTGAGCACAATAACAACACTTAGGGCAACAATTATTGCATGTATTGTAAGTGCAGAAAAATCTACAGCAGCCTAGTAATGCATTCAGAACGAAAAAAGACATGTTCATCTCATTTCTCTTGAGAGACGCTATAAACCGAGACCATCATTACTATGTGTTGCTCTTCTTTCTGGCAGTCTTAGATTTTTTACATCATTGTTCTATGCAAAACTGTCAAAATCATCTCCCTCCCTCGGTTCAAACGCACTATCAGAGTGATTGAAGGGTTAATAAAAGAGAAGCATACAAGACAATCAGATAGCACTGTGCACTTAATGGGAGTGTTTGGTAAGTGACTATCTCTACCATTTCTACTGGCCCTGTAAGCTGGAGGTCTGGCTTATAGATATTAATGTACTCAGAAGACTGTAATTCACTTCTTGGCAAGGCTAGTATGGTCAGGAATTACAAATACAGTAATTAGTGGTGAGTGTACAGATCTTCACGGTACAGATCAGAGTCTCACTCCTCAAGGCCATTGTTTCTTTGGCTGGAGGGAGGAAGCTGAGAAGAAAGCATCAATGATTTTTTGTTACAGAAGAAAGGCTGCGCTCCAGAAAACTTAAATCAGTGTGTGACACTGTTGTCTTTCCAGTATAAGGTAGTGTAGCAACTGGTGCCAAGAATCATAATGTGGAGAAAGAAAAAAAAAAACAGAGCTTGAATTTGTGAAAGGATTTTTAAATATATTCCTCCTAAAATCATATGATAGCTTGTGCTTTAGAAGCTGCCATCTTACATTTTTGGTTAAGCTTTTTATTCCCCTTCTGTATGTCATGCCAGAGGAGCGTGGCATCCCATGCCAGGGCTTCCATGAGGCATAAACAGTCCTCCATTGGAAAAGAACATGACATATGAAACTATAATCTCATAATCTGGACATTTATTTAGGAGTGCGAAGATCTACGAATCATTCTTTCTGCCAAGATTTAATATTTTTTTTGTTTAGAACCATAACTGTTTGATAAAATAAAAAAGGTCCTTACCACATGAGTTCCCAAACTTCCTATTTCTATGTGTGCCTCACTGACCCAAGGTATCCTGAATTCTTTTTTGCACAGTGAAAATGTTTTGGCAGGAAGCGCAACCCACGTGTCTAAGATTAATGGTTAGAACAATTTCTAAGTGAGTAAGAAGTATAGATATAAATCTCCTATTGTGGCAAAAAAAAAAAATGACATTTGGAGTATGCTGCAACTAGTCAAAATTGTACTAAAGACCATGGTACAATCACCTCCTCTTCTGGCACCAGTCCTTTAAAAAGTGACCTTGACTGAGTTTCTGTAAAGAAAACATTTAGGCATCCTGATTCAGGAGAGGTTTCTCCAGCTGACTTGTAAAAAAGGATGTGTGAGTCTCTAATGTTCAGAGGGAGCAAAATATTCTCTAACTGGAGTTCGTTGGATGCTGCTCATTCAGTCTGCTGCTGTTTGGGGCTCTGTTCTCAGGCATCTATCACTCCTTACACAAGCGTATGGAGTCTGGTGCCTGGGGAGAGTCTTTTGATTCTACTGGTTGTAGTGCCCAAATCCTTTAACGGGACTTATTCTGAATGTCCAAATCACTTTGAAAATAAATTTTGATTCCTAAGCCACCCAGATGGATTAACATTCTGTAACCATTAAATCCTACCTTTAAAAATTTACTTCACTGTCCACTGAGCGCCATAGGAGAGTGTTGCTGTTCTCTGTAGAGCAGTCTAAAGGTTTTTGCTTTGTTATCCAGTAAGTGTACTTTTAAATGTGTATGGAAAAGTAAGAAGTTGTATAATCATACTTTTCCTTCCAGAATCTCACCTTCTGTACTTTGTGGGTGTTTGGTATCTGTCCTAGTGTGTCAAATAATATCCAGTGGAGTCCTGTTATTCTAATAAAATCAATCAGGGAAAATGGATAGGGTCATAGTAATAAGTTCTGAAAGCAAACAATAGCTCCACTTAAAGCTTTTAGGGTATGCTTTTTTCATTCTCAAACTAAAAAGCTGCACATTTTATATGAATACAATGTGTCTGAAACTGTTGGAATTGTTTCCAGCAATAGGAACCGTTGAGACAATTTGGAAATCATTTAAGTCATTTCTAAAATCATACTTTGTATATGGAGTAGGCCATGAAAAACACACAGCAAATCTTTGTCAGTGATCAATCATGTTTTGAAAATTATGGAAATTCTGATGTGCAGAACTACTGTAAAATTTTATTACCTTCTGGACCCTAGATGAATCTGTGGTGATATCTTCGCTTTTATGACTTACAAAAGCTTAAAAACTTTACTAGGTAAAGTGAATTAACAAAGATACTAGGGGTTTCAAAGTTTTTCAGATGCTTATTTCTGAAAGAATTTTAACTGGGAAAAACAAGGAAGGCTGTCACAAAAACAGTATCTCTCTTCACTTGAAATATGAATTAAAATTCATGCTGTCTTGGCACAGTAAACAATTTATCAGCTTTCTTTTTTAAGTAAATATGGTTTGGTAGCATGATCTGAAAATTATTTCCTTTTTTTATATATAAATAGCTAAGGGAAATCTCTAAGGCTCTGTGTTTTAAGCAGCAAATGATTAATAAGCTGTCTACCACAGGTGATATTCTCAAGACATTCATAAAGAAATAAAATGTTTTTCTGGACTTCAACGTTAACAGAATAAATACATAGAGAAAGCCTGGTAAACAGAAAATAGTATGTCTCTTCTCTACTAAGCTATAACACCCTGCATCAAGTAAATGTACTCATTTTCTTCTTTTCAAGAAACAGCTTTTACTGTCAGTGTTCCATAAAAACTGTTCTGCAAGATGTTAACCTGGATTTCTTTTTTGGTTCAGAAAAAGACTACTCATTATCTAAGCAGAAAATTAAAATTCACTTCTTCATGCCAGAGAAAGATAATTTCAAAAACTCCAGCCGTATCCATAGTAAAGTCAAAACCAAAGTGGACTAATAAGAATCAGATCCTTGTCTTTAACAGCAGTCACACCTGCAGGCCTCCCTCTGACTCTGCACCCCATAACAGAGAGGGAGGAAAGGAGCCAGCCTCCTCACCAGCCTTCCCGGCTGCTAGCCTCCCCACTGGCCCCCCAGCCCCTCCATCAGCATCTCTGCCTGGGATGGACCTCCCCTCTGGACTCAGCATGCTGCATGGCCTTGGTGCTGGGGGCCTTGTCCCACACTCCTGAACCAGCAATGTACCACCTTCCTTGTTGAAAACAAGGTTTGGGTACAGAGGTTCCCAAATCAGCACCCTGAAAACTATTACCACCTTAACCAGGAAGCACATAAACTCTATGATGCTTGAGCTTTTCCCAATGACTTCCACATGTAAAGTGTAAAAAAGTCCTTATTGGATGCTTTAGAGCCCAGAACATTCCATGAAACCACTCCAGACCAGTAGGATACCATTATTCTCTCCCAAATCCTCCACATCAGTTTTGAATTCTTTTCATCTAAATGAAACAAGCCCTGAAGGAAGGCTGTGTTCCTTGACCCTACCTGTGCTTATGATCAGGACTGACATGAGAGGAGACAGACATAGAAAATGCCCTTGACCCAAGTTCCTGGGAGTACCTTGCCTTCAGGGGGCATCTCCCCTCACGCACAGTAAATTCCTCAATAATGACTACAAATGCTACAGTAGATGAGTCGGTTCAGAACCATTACCGAGCTGAAGTCACCAATGTTTCCATTGACTCATGTTCCCATTGCAAAGTTCACTCCGAGTAAAACTTGCTTGGACTGGAAGATCAGGAGTATTTTACCTGAGTATTTTAAGCCTGAACCATATAAAGAATAACATGAAGGTTTAGGAGTAGTATCTACAGTCACCACCAGACAGGGGACTACATGATACCTGAGCAAAGAATGGTCAACCTTGGACTGAGTTTTTCATGGTTTGGTGTATGGGCATATTCATTGAATGCATATTATACAGAGGTGCAAACATTGCCTGTCTGGCTAGTAAAGAAGTGCTCCCAGAGGCAGTCTCTTTCTGGTCTGTTCCCTCTGTCCTGAGAGATGTAGGTACTGAAGAAATGAGGGTCCTCTATCCATAACTATATTGCACTGAAGAGCATGAAAGAGAGATAAGCCTCTTTATGGTATTATAATTTACAATTAAAATAGCAATGGCTTCTCTTATAGTTTACTAAAAGAAGAGGATAGCTAGGAAGATGGAATCTAGGAGGAAATAATTATTTCCTTTTTGCAGGGCTGAGTGAAATATTTATCTCCTGACCTGCTGGCCACGCGTCTTCTGATGCAACCAAGGATACAGTTGGCCTGGGAAAACACACTTCCAGCTCATGCTGAACTTCTCATCCACCAACACCCCCAAGTCCTTCTCCTCAGTGCTGCTCTCAATCCCTTTATCCCTCAGCCTCTATTGATACCAGTGGTTGCCCCAACCCAGGTGCAGGACCCTGCACATGAGCCTGTCCGAGTCCCTCTGTATGACATCCCAGCCCTCAGATGCATCAACCCCAATACCCAGTTTGGTGTCATCTGTAAACTTGCTGAGGGTGCACTCAATCCCACTGTCTATGTCATTGATGAAGATTTTGAACAGCACTGGTCCTAGTATAGACACCTGAAGGACACCACTTGGTCACCAATGTCAATCTGGACATTGAGCCATTCACCACTACCCTCTGGATGTGATCATCCTACCAGTCCATCCATCAAATCCATCTCTCTCCAATTTAGAGAGAAGGGTGTTGTGGGGAATTGTGTCAAAGGCCTTACAGAAGTCCAGATAGATGATGTCTGTAGCTCTTCCCTTGTCCACTGATGTAGTCACCCCATTATAGAAGGCCACTACGTTGGTCAGACAGGACTTGCCCTTGGTGAAGCCATGCTGGCTGTCCCAAATCACCTGCCTTTCCTCTATATGCCTTAGCACAGCTTCTAGGAGGAGCTTCCATGATCTTCCCAGGCACAGAGGTGAGGCTGTCAGGTGAATAGTTCCCAGGGTCCTCCTTTCTATCCTTTTTAAAAATGGGTGCAATGTTTCTCTTTTTTAAGTCGCCAGGGATTTCACCTGACTGCCATGAGTTTTCAAATATCACGGAGAGTGGTTTGGCAACTACATCAGCCAATTCTCTCAGGACTCTGGAATGCATCTGACCAGGTCCCACAGACTTCTGTATGTTCAGGTTCCTAGGAGGTCACGAAGGCAGGCAGAAGGGGTACTGTATTTTCTGCTGCAAACACCCTCCTTGGTGCCTATTTATGATTCCATTCCAAAATGCCTAGGGTTTCCTCAACAAGAAATAAAGTGTAAACCAGATTTCTATTTTAATTTTTTGGGGACCAGAGTTTTGGACATTAGACACCAGGGCTCCTAGTGTTGTAGCAGTAAAGTCTCTTTTTGGGCATAGCACTATCTGTAAGAGTGAATACGTGTATAAAAGAAAAGATTGCATATATGAACTTCAAAGCTCTGAATCATACAGCAAAGAAACTTTCCATAACTAGGGGGAAATGCTGATCTCCTGAGCATATTTTTCTTTTCTAGCAGACCTCAGAGCATAAGAAAGACCAGAAGAAATGAAGTCCATCTTAACAGAAAAAATAGCCATTTCAGTAAATTTTTGTTCATTTTTTTAATCTCATTTTTCTCCCATGAGCAGATGTGTAGTGGACTCATGTATATTGATTATTTATTTTATCTTTAAAATTAATATGTATTTCTTACTCTGGAATGCAAATATTTAGGAATGAATATGGAGATTCCTTAAGAATCTAATCAAATCTTTAGAATTAAGTAGACGTCTGTGGAATCAGTGACTTACGATATGACCTGAATAAATGCAGCGTAAGAATTTTCTATTTCTAAGCTTATATATATGTATAAAAAAGATAATCACCTAGGTTTTCTACCCCATATTAAGCAAAACCCTTATACCTATAAAGGAATAATGTAACTCATTATATAAAACATTGACTTGGGACTCATAAAATATGAATCCTGTATCACAACTCAGGCACAGACCTTCTTTGGATAAATTACTGTATCTTTTTTTTCCCTTGTCTGTATTGTTAAGCTGTTTTATTATAAGCTCCTTGGCACAGGAAGGTGCTGTCTTCCATTAGCATGCCTAACACAATAGGATCTTAATTTTGAGTAGAATCCCTGGGTCCTACTATAATAAAAACATCATATATTTTTCTGGTTTGCAGTAAAAAACCCTAAGGTTCTTTAATGTTCTTCACAGTTCAGCTATTGGGACCTTATATCCTTTGTTTCCCTACACTGAATCCCAACATGAAGATAATATTTTCCCTGAACAACTATTAGCAATATTGTAGACCACATCCTAGAGATGCTTTTACTATGGTTTTGTATACCCTAACAATATTTTTTGTTTCCTTTGATATGTTTTCTGTCTTCTAAAACATCTTTGCATCTTGTCGACCTTTTAAAATGCTGCTTTGCTCTGGGCTGATAGCTTCAATTTATTTCCTCAATAATTCCCAATTTGTTTTCTTGCTTAGTATAGAGGACAATTGTTTTATTTAGTGAGTATTTTCTAATTTGGTTATGTGTTCCAACATTAATCATTCTATATTTTCCGAGCCAAATTCTGTTTATTTTTGCTAGAAAAGTTGTACTGATGATACAACACCTTTTGAATATGATCACATTGTTCTGCACTTCTTGCTATGCTTTTAGATCCTGCATAAGCTACAAATTCTTCCCCCATGCCTTACATTCAGAAATACATAATCATGAACAACAGAGGACCTAACGCTGACTCCTCGGAAACTCCATACAGCTTTTCCCTTTATGGCCTACACTTAAACTAGTTTTCCATCCAACAGTTTCTTTGCCTTCATGATGATTTCTCTTAGCCATTAATCTTAGATGTGGTGCCTTGTCAAAGGCTTACAAGTAGACTACATCCATTGAATTTCCCTTATCTACAGTGGCAGTAATATCTTCAAAGAACTCCAGCAGGTTAGTTAAGCATGACCTCCCCTGCCTGAATCTATGCTGGTTATCCTTAATCAAACTCATTTTCAAGCTGTTCTTTCACACTTCCTTACGGTAGTTTAATTTTCCCCACAACTCCTGTTAAATTCACTGATGTATAGTTTCTTGGACTGTCTTTAATCTACTTTAAAGAAAGAAGAATAGCTTGCTTTTTCTCAATCTGCAAAAATAATTCCTACACAGATCTGTCTTTTGTCAGTAAATAGGCTTTTGTCTGTCCATGTTCCTCGCTACCTCTTTAAAAGTATGTTTTCAACACTGGTTTTGATTGAGAAAAACAAAAATCACAACAAGTGCATACTTCATACTGTTTCTTTTGTTGTTGTTGGGTGTACGTGCATGTGTATGTGTAATTTTACCACACAATAAAATGGAACAAACTATTGTTGTCAACCAAGAGTGGTAAAATTCAAAAGATTTTGGTTACTTTGCATTCATGGAGGTGGGGAGGAGCTTTACAGGCTGCTCTAATCCTTAGCGCAGTGGGATAGCTATCAAAAGCTGTTCCAAATGCATTCCTCCACTTACAGGGAGCCAAAATGCAATGTGTCATCCTGAGGGAAATGGACTTAGTGATAAATTTACACATCTGTGGCCTCCAGTCTCAATTACCATGACTCCCTGTGCCTTGAGGTGAAACCCCATGTAATGCTGCAGCTGATAAGCAAGGCAATGCACTGCCAGCACATCACTCCGCTATTTCAGAAATCCCTAGTTGGAGTTCAAGGTCATGGACTTGAGCTGGGCTAGGGTGAAGCATTTCAGACATGACATCTTCCTGTGTGGCAGCAGCTCGCCGTGAATGCTGCACTCATAAACAAAGGCAATGTTTTTTACATGATTAGAAAAATGGAGAAAACTTCAAGAACAGTGAAAGGTAATTACGGGACTAACCTTCAGAAGAGATTCCAACGACTGCAATTCTCTCTCAAACAGATATACACACAGGTATTTATACTATATTCATTACTATGGTAACTGGGCACCTTAATACATGCAAATCCAAATGGGACAGTTATACCTAGACATAATATTTTTCATCTCTCCAATATCGGTGATGATGTCACCAGAGATGAAGCAGATGCCTCAGTAGTTAAGTGGCACTGTAAACTTTGTACTAGAAGAAAAAAAAAATTTTTGCCTAGGTCTTAAATAAATATGAACTACAGGACAAATCAAACAATTCCCCTGATAATAGCATAGCTCTCTTTGTAAGATTTCTTCGTAGATTTTATTTGAAAGATATAACATGCTGATTGTTAAGGCCCTAACGCTAAAAGCTAAACGGAAATGAACTGAAAATAGATACTGTAGCACCTATCTTTTAGGTGCTTCCTGGCAAATGAACCCCAGAGCAGTAGTCCAGGTAGACTACTTACAGTTACACTTTTCATAGAATAATTGAATATTCACTGAGCAAGAACGAAACCCAACCGGGAGCACGACTCTGATGTGGCGAGTAATGCTCCCCACGTAAGAAGGGACCAGTAGGAGTTCAGTTACTGTTCCAGCAGCTTTTTAAATATTTTATATTGAGTTCCTTTAAGCAGGGTTTGGAACCCAAACCTTCTAGCTCCAAAGGAAACTTTAACAGGAAATCTTCACGGCACCAACAGGGGAGAGCCTAGGGCAGTCACAGTATATGCCAGAAAAAAAGGATGAGACAGGCTTTAACTTTCTCGGGGAAGAGGAAGCTGAATGTAAATTTTTCACCATCTAGCTAAGTGCTCCAACTGTTAAATTACTCTCTCTACTGTGGGAAAATAAGAAGGCACCACTTCCACCCCCAGAAATATCTTATGTAAGGCCAAAGTTAGCAGGCACACTTAAAGAAAGCCTAGCAGTTCTATCCCTATGGAAGAACATCTATACTGAAGATTACAATGACTGTTCAATAACAGTCCTATACAAATGGACAGTATGCAACCACTCTGACTGTAACCAGAAATGTAATTTTAGGCTCAAAGGAAATTTTCTAATGAAAAACAGGCATGTGAAAATTTGGGTGTTTCTGAGGTTAAAATAGCCGTGTTTCAGTAATTTGAGTACTAGATGTAAATATCTTCACAATAAAGGGAGACCTTGATGCTTAAATTCTTCTGTGTGTTTATTTACCGCTGAGTGTCCTCAACATCCATGAAATTAATTAGGAACTGAAGAGTTCAGCACATCTCAGATCTAGCTCTTGAATTAATAAGTTATATTATATTGCATTAGAATGATCAGTGGTTTTTATTTTCTGAAATTTTCAGGTACATATGCTATACTAACCAAACATTCTTCTAGGCAGAGAGAAGACAGATATTGAAGGACTATGCCAGCAACATAACAGTAAGGAATGTTATAGTTTATCAACAAAATATCTTTAAATAATTTTCTCTGTAGAAACACTATACTATTAATTCAAGCAACTAAATGTATATGCCATCTGATCCTTCAATGAAAGCAGTTGAGATATTCTACATGGCATTTTTTCTTATGGTCAAGTGAGTAATTCTTAAAAGAGGCAAGCTCAATATATAAATACAGGAATACACAAATTTTTATGTCATCCCAAACCAGCTTTAAAGTACTGTTACCTAAAATGAGCAATTACGTTTTAGTTAAGCACTGTATTTATTTGTATACTTAATCTGGTTTTTGATCGGAATCTTTAGCTGTTCATACATTTTCTCATTTTAATAAAGGTTTGACTTTTTCCTAATCAAGCTGAAAACAAAACTTGTTCGATAAATAATTCTGTTACCCCGTTAAAACAGTCCTACTGAAAGAACTCAATCTTTCCCTTGTCTCACTGGCAATTTAGATTGCAGTACATCAGACACATTACATCTTGCTTGGATGTAGTCCTTTTCCAGTCATCTTTATGAAACCTGTGTTCTTGCCAGTTCTCAAAAGCCAAGCAAAGATTTTGTTTGCACAGGGCAGGAGTAATTAATGCCTTCCTTTCCTGAATAGACTCTATCAAGAAATATTCAGAAATTTCTCTTTTATGAAAATGAAATAGAGCCATTCAGAATGAAGGCGCAAGAACAGTCACGGGAGACTTGCTAACATTAAAAACATTCTGGGTTTTTTTCTCATGCTACTCTTATTCATAATGGTCAGCTAAGTTTTTGCTAATTATTTAGTTGCATCGCTTTGGTTTGGGTTTATGATGGTTTGGTTTGGCTTTTCTACAGATGGTCCTGAGAGGAAGCAGTAGAATAAAGGGGGAGGGCAGAATTTGTACATCCTATTCAGAGCCAGCTTAAACACATGTAGGAAGGCTGCTGCCTTAGGGAACAAGAGAAGTAATTCTTTTTCAGACAGCAACAAATTTTCTAACATGACACTAAACCCAGAAACCTATGGATTGGAGCCCACAGAATATCTCGCATGTTTTAAGGTTTGAAAAAAGCGTCTATCCAGGGGCAGAATTTTCAATGTTTTGTTTGTATTTTTTTTGCAATTTGTTCTAGATTTGTGTCTTGGGAGGGGGAAAACTGGTTGATTTAGGAGGATGACATGGTTTCAACATTCTCAGTATAATGGACCTCTTCCCAAACCTTCTTTAACAGGAATTCTTGCAGTGTTTCCCTAATTGCTGCAGAAAGACAATCCTCCACCAGATCCCAGCATGAAAGTTTATCACAACCCCCACCAGTTTTCACCAGACCTTTTGTTTATTGTCCCAGGAAAGAGAATACCAAGATATGATTTGTGACCAGTGATACACTGGACTACAGAGGGCCAAACAGCATATATGCAAGATGAAGCTACTATATGTGCGCTTAATATTATCAATGAGCTACTAGCACACTCCATGGAAGTTGATGCCAGTGGGAGAAGAGATCACTAAGGTTCTGGTTTGCTATATTTATTTCTTACCAGGACCTAACTTTCTAAGCATTTTCTCTGCTCCACACATCTATCATAGGGCAAAATGTTGAACATCACTGTCATTCAGACGGTCACCATGCACAGTCTTTACTACTTATTGAAAAGCAAACAATCAAAATATTATTAATGAGAATAAAAACTAGGTAATGAGACGGTGGGATAGAGGCAAGTGGCTGTTTGTAATGAAGTGGAGACTATTATTCTTTTAAGTGCATCAGCAACACTGACTACAATATCATGATTCTTAAAAATCAGGAGAAATGCATTTGGAAATCATACATTATGTGTTAATTGAAGCAAGTGAATATAAATACCCATATGGAATTTTTCGGTGTATGTGGAAGAAGTACATAATTTACAGATTCACTTTACTCCTTCCTATCTATTAGCTGCAAAGTTCTGTGCAGGGTGAAGTATTTCCTAAAAGCTGGAAGTGCTCCGGGAAATGAGCAGGTAGAAGCTTCAAAACAAGCGAAATGCAGTGCTTTTCTGGACAGCAGGAATTAAACTGTAAAACAGATTGTCAGAAAATAGTGTGGTAGTCTGAATTATGAATAGGTTCAAGAACAGATTCACGAAGGTTAAATTTGTTGATGGATGTTGAACATAGATGTAATCTCTGGCCAAGAGTTCCCTGAACTGGCCAGAGGCTGCTAAAATGTAATGCTTCTATATCTTGTTTCCTGCAATTTTTTCTATGGATTTGCTAATGGCCATTGTCAGAGAGAGGTTATTTTGATCTGATTTGATATGATGCTTTTTGCATTTTTAAATATGTGAAGACTGGAACTTAACCAAATCCATGGGACTTGCACAAAAGCTGGGCACAGCTTATGTCCCTGACTTAGCTCTTAAGAGTGCCCTGTGCCCATCTTCAGCCTTTGTGCTGGTTGAACCCAGTGCAGGAGTCATCACAGATTAGACCCTGGGCACTGTCCTCCATGGGAATGTTAAACAGCTACTTTGGAGCATAACGAAGAAGGTATCTTATACTCCTTCAGCAGAGGTGGAAATTACAGAGTTACTGGAACAAGAAAGATAAGGTCTGTAAAAGGAAAATTTTAAAGCAACAGTAAGAGGAGAGGAAAGACAAATAGTGTTTAATGTTGCAAATCTGATGGTGACAACTCTGCCAGTCCTATGAGCCATTATTTTCAGCGCTTCAGCGTGAAGCCCCTGCATCAGCTTAGCAACTGAACTGCCATGCCCATGAGGGCACCGGGTGTTATTTATCAGACCACAGCAGACCTGCACAGTAGTGGCACCAGGGCTTCCACAAAGTGCACTTCCCAGCAGACGTTTCAAATTTTGAATTCTATTGCTCATTCTGTTCAGTAAGACTACACCAGTATGCCTGTGTTACTGGAGAGAGTAAGGGAAGGTGATTATGCATTGCTCTTCAGCAAGACAAATGCCAGTAATGGAGATCAGAAAAAAATTTGAATAATTATTGATGGATGCGAGTGAACTAATCTGGGCTATGCCCCCTGTAAAATACAGCACAACATGAAGCTGCTATGGGCTAAGTTTCAGAAGATAAGGATTTTTGCTGGATTCTTGTCATGCAGGAAAGAACATTTCCCAGACCTGAGTTTCCTTTCACAATGTTGTCCATTTCATTTTCTCTATCTTCATATAATCCTTTGTTTGATGAGGCCCTACACTCTAGGACTTACCATAAAGGAAATTAATAAATCACACTGTACACTGTCACGGCCTAACGAACTTCCATTTAAAGAATAAATACAAGAGTAAACAAAATATCCTAGAAAATAATTGAATGGAAGAAGGCAAATGATGAGAGTAAGGATTGATTTTAAAAAATAAAATAGGCCTGGCTGAAATCCCCATTACATGCTGTCATGCTTTTTCATACGTAACTTCTTTTTTGAGATGGCTTATCTTCCTCAGTTGTACTATAGGAGAGTGTGTCAATGAAATATAAGAATGATTTCCATGGGCTGCCTAGGCTGTCCTCTGCGCTGAATGCCCATCCCTCACCTGACAGTCCCTGTCACCACATTAGCTTATTTTGTCACAGTGGGCAGTACATTATCTTTCTAGCATCAAAGAGCAGTTTCTTTTTTTTTAATTGATTTTTTTCCCCCTAGGGGACCTGATCCTCATGCACATTGCTCTTTTGGAATAGTAGCTAGACAACAGCGGCATGACCGAGTAAATGTGAGAGGCAAACTACTGTTGAGACAGTCGCACAAAATGCTTCTCTGGACAAAACTGCCTGAAAGTACCAGTCCTATCTGACAAAGCACATTCAAAACATTTGCACAAATCTATCCATCCTGCAAATATGGTCTGCAGAGCAATGCACAATAATATCAAAAGAAGCCTGGTGTTCATCTTAGAGTGGTAAAAATGGGTAGATACCTTTTTTCCACCAGAGCCTGCCTCACCCCTTACAAACACTCTATTTCTTGGAAAGAAAAATGGAGATCCAAGGAACTGCAACTAGTTACCATCAATGTGGGATAAATGTAAAAATGATGAATACTCATAGACAAAATAAAGTGGAGGTGGAACTGATTGTTTTTAATTCTGGGCCAGGACAACAGCCTCCATTATCCAATAGAGTCGGTAGTCTATGAGTTGGCTTCATTCCAAATTCTGATGTGCTGCTGCTTTTAATGTTTGCTTTGTAATCACAAACATTTTGTTCCAGGGTACATCAGATCCAGCAGTTTTTCAACATGCAGAATAACTTAAGTACAACAGTTTTAATGAAAAACAAACCACAAATTCCCTTGGAGAATCTCTCCTTCCTAAAAAAGTAACACGAAAATTCTAGAGTTGGAAACTTTGCTTAATTCAGATATTACCTAGGAGATAACAGTAGTAAATGCTGTATATTGCTGTCTATCTATTCTCTTCACAGCACTATATTACATTCAGATTATGATTATTCTCAAGTGCAAAAGTAAGTACAGTACAAATTCCTTGATACTCAAAAGTGCTGAGATCTGCACTTCTCTCTTCCAGCAGTGGGAACTGTAGATACTTGGCACTCCTGAAAAGAAAGTAAAATACAAATCTAGGCTCTTGACAATAAACAGTACCTTCTGTTGCCTTCCCAGCATCCTTGAACTTGACACTAAAACTTGTTTTGCAGGTAAAATGACCTAAGACAAATGCTTTTATTGTTCAGTATACACATGTTCTTTTATTCAATAAATGTATCTCCTCTTCCACCAGATATTATGGAAAAAGAAGGTTGTTTTTCATGTTGAATGCATATGACCTGATGTATCATAAGTGTATTCCATCCACAAGTCTGTTTCTTTATCAAATATTCATATAACTAAGTATCACTTTACCTTAACACTGTTTGTAGATACACGGAGGTGCATTACGCAGTAAAGTGGACTTATAAAGTCAGTAAAGAAATAAGACAGAAATACAAATTTCTGTACAACATGAAATCTTGAGGACCCATCCTAGAGTCCTTACTCTGTAAACTCCCACTCTGAAGACAAGGGGATAGAAAGGCTCGCAAAAAGCAACTGTGCTTGTAGAGGTTGAAATTATTGTGGTCCAAATTAGCTTGAGAATAAAATGGCTAGTACTTTAAAAAAGATGCACAAAGCTAACTCCAGTTCAGTCATCTAATCCAGTATAAAGAAATTAGAGATCTGGACTTACTATTTCTAGCAATAGGAATTTGGATTTATGGACACAGCATGAAACAACACTAAAAAAAAATCAATTAGGCGCCTCTGTTTAAAGAAAACTAATAATTTGAGCATATATGAAAAAAAAGAAAACTGAATTTACTTTGACAAAACAACTTCTCAATTTTCCTTCTAATGTGATATGACTCATCTCAAATCCATTGCAAAGTGGTAAACAAACTACACCAACTCAGTAGCCATCATCTGCCAGGAACATTTTAAAAAGAAAACCATTACTGAACTACTTTTCTTGTCTTCTATACAGAGAAACTTATTTTCCCAGCAGAAACAGCACTTCACGTTACCTTCTTTTCTTTTACTGTGCTTCCTTCACTGCTAACAGCCACCTAAGAAATATCTCTTTAAGACAGTAATTTATTTCTTGAGAATTAAATTAAAGTAGTTTAGACTAGTTTTATGTATTTTCAAAACAATCTACTTAATTTAAAAGAAATCAAAAGAGGGAAGTTCAGTTTGATTAGTAATAGCATTGTATATGGGAAGTATCTTGGATAGTAATTTAAATATGTGGACAACAGCCTTTTGATTTTATTCCTCATTCATTGAACTAATTTTACAATTACAAAAATAAAATGATCAGTCCTTCTTTGTTCTATAATCCTTCTGCAATCTAATTTCCTCAAAATAGCTGTAAGATAAAATATTGTCATGAAGATCAAAATAACAACTATAAGCTGGCCTCTCCACTCTTCATTATCCATTATCTGGTTTATGACTATTTATTATTATCATATAGTTAATAAACAATATCTAAATCACTTGATAAAGCACCTGAAGTCAGCTTCTCTGCTGCTGTAAATGAGCAGAGATCCATGAAGAGTGTTTCATTATGTTATATTTTTTGCAATAGTTCTTGTTTGTAGATTTTAAAATCTTTTGGGTCAGCCCACTCACTGTGTTAAATGATCCTAAATTCAAAAAAGAGAGCAACTTCAATTTCCAAAATATTCCCTGATTCACTGCTTTAAAGAAATGACTTTGGAGCTTCTCAAGAGTTGTCAGGAAAAATCTCAATTGTCATGGCAACATGAGTTGAAGAAATCCTTCTTTGCTGTTTGCATAGATCATGTCCATGCTATCTAAATGTTTACTAAATGTTGCTAAAGAAAGCAATTAAAGGTTAATCTCTCCCCAGAACCAAATACATTATATAACTAGTGAAAGTCTGTAGAGTGAGATATGCTTCAGATAGGTCAAAAAATTTGAGGCATCGCATATCTTTAATGTAAACGGTGTTTCTCTGATTGTTTGCATAACATTTCATATTAATATTAACTAAGCGTTTGAATTTTCTTTATTATGATTAGATTTGTTCCAGCATGCTTGTTTTAATGCAAGTTCTCTGTGTGATATGTGGCTATAATAAAGGCCAGATTCGAAGCCCATTGAGGTTAATGAGATTTAATTTTTTTTCCTGTGAGTTCCCCAGCCTTTGGATCAGGTCCTAACTGGTCAGAATCTGACGTACAGCAACCCAAACTATTCAGATGTCGATTAGAGTCTATGTCCAACATACCTAGTTCTGCACAGCAGAACGCTTTCTCTCTACAAACTGGCAGATTTGTTTCAAGTTAACTACATTATGTACCTAGGAAAATTTCAGCATTTGCATTTATGTTAATTAAATACCACGATAAAACCTCCTAGGTTTCACGGGACAGCAAGACAGAAATGGTGAAGTATAGCTCATGATCAAAGTGCTACTACTGGTGCCATTGTTGACTTCGTAAAATCTATTAACACTGCATTCTTCAGTGTTAGAGACACTGCAAACAATGAGACAAAGTGTGCACGGGGGATATTTATGTGCTAAGATAAGAAAATTAATTTAATTTCTCAAGAGAGATGCCTACAAACGCAGAGGGTCACAAAATGTGGTATTAGCGTTTGCTTGATTGTACCGAGGTTCTGAAAGTGAATTATAAAACTGCTTTTCCCCCCAAAAAATGCTTGGTATGACTCAATCTATGTATTATAAGAAACATCAGCGGGATACCAATAGAGAATCTGGCTGCTGGGGCAAAGCTAAAATAGTGTACTTAGTCACTTGGAAGCAGTCATATTCTGCATTGATATCCCACAGACATTAGTGAGAACAGTGTGATTTGTCATGACCATTTGTTTCACAACCAGAAGCACGTAAAATTAGTCTAAAAATAAGTTAAATCGCTTTGCTTTTTCTTTTTTTGTTTCATTTTATCAAAATGGCCTTTTCAAAAACTTCACTGTTGTGCAAGAAGGGTTGCTCTTTCTTTCCTTTTTTCTTATTGATACGGCCACCGCCGTTCTTTTTGTAAGGGTCAGGGCAAGGCAGGTTCTGCGAGCTCACGTGTATTCCTGGGCTATAGAGCAGCTCGCTTCCCAACATCAGCAGCTGCTTCCTGACAAAATCATTTCCCTGCTCCTTGCACTTCCAGCTGTGTTGCACGCCAATAGTCTGATGAGGGTCCCAAGCTCCAGCTGAATCTGTGTTATATGCACCAGGAGCTCAGACTGAACCCTGATGCGCTGATACAAGGCAAGTCCTAGCTCAAGCACGATGCTCAGAGCCAAGCCTAAGCTCTCATTCCTGGATTTTGGATACACGAGGCAAAGTGAACCAAGCTCCTCCATCCGTTTCAGCAGCAGGCATGGCAAGCCCAGAGAAGATGCTTGAAATCCAAGCTACAGCTGGGCCATTATTTAAAACAGAAAATATTCTGGTTGTGGTCCCCAGTGCATTTAAGCCCACCCCTGAACCTGGGCTTCAAATGCAGCACAAGGCTGGCTGGGCTGCACTTTTGTTCCCAGTGTACTCTACGTTGCTGGTGTTTCAGTACCAGTTTAAGCAAAATATAAGTTTGAATATTTGTTTTCTCTTGGGTTTTGTACACGAACACGATATGGCCAGTAACAGAGATCAAAGGAAGTAAACAATGATTTATGAAGTATTATATCATAGCTATATTTGATCTGCGAATCATGGGATGAGGAAAAGATACATCCCTAGCCCCAGATTTGCCCTCTGCCAAATGTCAAGGGTTTGCTGCAAACAACGGAATTGTAAAAACATGACAATAAAAAAACCCACCTCAAATATAGGCTTAGAAACAGCTGTCTAATAAAAAAGACAATGAAAATTTTCAGATAAGAAATAGGAAAAAGTCATTGCCTTGAAATTGAGAATAAGGTGTGAAGCAAGTGCTGCAAAATGTAATTTTAAAATGCTGACAATGACTTGGATTTTATGCAAGTTTGCAAAACAAACCCTGCACACAAAGTTTTATTCATTGTTATTTATTCACCTCTATGTCAGCTGCAGTGCTGCAAACATTTCTTTTGGAAAGCCACTGTACAACGGAGACATGAATGCAGAACATGATTCTGTACTTCAGTATCCATGGGATACTGTAAGAGAGACATAAAACATCCAAAGACTAAAACGATACTAGATTTCTCTGTATATTGTCCTTCATAATTTCTTTAAGGAAAAAGCAGAGAAAAAAAAGAGGAAGGTAGAAATCAGGTAAAACCATGCTTGGAGATATCACAGATACTGTTTAAAGCCAAATTGCTTCCGTAAATATATAAATCTCTTAATATCATCAAGGTTGATTGCTCAGATTCATCCAGTTTTCCTTTTTTTCAGTCATACATGGATGTAAACATTGTCAGAAGTTCTCAGCCACGAGAACTCAGGTTAAACAGAGTCTGGCTCCACTATTCAGCTGCAGCACCTACGTGTCTGCCTTATTCAGGCTAGCAATCTTCAAAATTGGCCCATCCAGCTACTGCTGAAATAAACAGAAATTTCAGTTTCCACTGTATCAGAATAGGGCCCTCACAACTCTCCAAAGTTACCTTTTACTTGAAAGTGATGAGTCAAAAAATGAAGCTGAAAGAGGTGGAATCACTATTTCAGAATATGCACGAATGTATTGTTAAAATGCATAATTTAGTATTTATACAGCTGTAAAAAGTGTGATTAATTTTTATACTGGAAATTAAAGCATTACTATAATTGCAAGAAATTGTGATTATTTTTTTTTTGCTTATCTTTTGCTAAAAGCAAATCATTGATGATATTCTGATTAATCAAGAGGAATTCTGGTTAATCACCAGCAATATAACAGTGATTAAATCTTGCTCTGCCCTTTTAACTGAATGTGCCCTCCAGGTAAAAAAGCTGTCATTTTCTCTCTTTTTTTTTTTTTTTTTTAATGAGTAAGAAATGCAGAAAAAGTGATCATCTCTAAGCAAGTCAGACTTGATATTGGCAATAAGATGCAGTATTACTCTTGTAAGAGTTTTCAGTGCATGCGTGCCTCCATTTACCATTCAATTACTAAACGCAGGCAACTGATAAATGTTTCCTTTGTGTGTCAATGTAACATTAGCAATAATCCAAGTAATTCGTTTAAGCAGTTATTCCGCTGAGACATGCTTATAACAAATATAGTGTAGATCTTCTTAAATGCAATAGAAATGTCATATAGTGGAGCAAAGTCTTTCATCTAGCCAGAAAAAAGATGTGTGAGGACAAAGTAAGATCTCGTGGCTTTCCTCAGGCATTAATGGCATTTTTCCCTATTTCAAAAGTTACTGGTTGATAAAAATGGTTTAAAGGAAATTGCAACTGACGTAGAAAAGTAAAACATCTACGTAAAAGAAAGTGATTCATACACATTAGGAGAATTTCCATATGATTCTCATTCTTTGTTCACTGCAGAAACTGGAAGAACATCCAATTTAGCCCAGTCTAATCTGGCTAATTTTGCAGCCATATGGAGAACTAGAGGCCCGACTCTTATTCAGTGACCCTGATTTAAACCCAGTTGCATGCTCGAGTTTTATTAGAGATCACCTCTCATACTTACGCTACTGCTTCGATGGACTGTATAGTTAAACCAGCAATTCCCCTTCCCACACTGCATCCCTCTGCTGGCTACAGGCAGCCCGGCGCTACACTGCAATATCTGCGCTTACACTTAAAGCTGTTTACTAGCAGAATAACGGCATCATGGTCAAAGAGACATGACAGTTCAATACAGATTTGAGCAAAACGAAATTACATCTTATCTTTAAATTCATTGGAGGTTTTATACAGTCACACTGTTAAGCAGTTACTTCTCCGAGGAAAGGCTGCAAGAGGAAGTTTAATGTGGCAGTGTACAGATGACGCGTCTTGAAATCGGTGGTCCCTAGGGTTTTTCAGCCTTCTTAGAGAGTATGGTAAATCTTGAATGCATTGGTTTCTGTTAAAAATATTTACAGTTTCGGAGTGTTCCCAATTTGGTAGGGCCAAAGTTTTCATGAACTTAAACAGCATTGAAGCCAAAGATCCATAGATGTCTTTTAAAAACTTACATATATCAATGCATGCGTAAGAATACCACATAATGAGTAATAATAGGATGAACTGTTAGATTCCATGTTTGTATAGAAAAAGCTGTCTCCAGGGAAAAAAAAAAAAGACAACTGCACACACCCCCTACCCTGAAGAAAAAAAGCCCATGCCCGATCAAAATCACACACGTCTGTATAAAGGACCGTCAGAGTGACAGTCAGAAAAATAAACATAAAACAATCTGCAGAATGGCTCCTATCTACACAGATCACAGACAGCACCCTCACGGACTTCAGTACATCCTGAAGTTCATGTGTGCTCACACCCTCATGTGCTCGTACACCACCTCCAGCTCCTCACACCAGTATCCTGTTCCTCACACACCACAGAAACTGATAACCATGTACTGGCGGGTACTCAAATGTCATCTATGCTCTCAAAGGTCTAAAATGAGTGTTTGGGGAATCTTTGTTGAACCAATATGCTCTCCACTGCACTATATTCAAACTGACCATATTTCCTACTCTTATACAACAGCTAAGGACATTATATACATATCTTGACAGAAATTGGGGAAAGATACAGATTTTACCAAAAAGTAAACACATTTTTACATTAAAATATTATTTTAATGTAATGACTATTCTCTTTTCTGTCTTTCTATGGCCAGCTCCTCACTGGGATGAGGGATGGGGAATGCATCCATCAAACACTTGGTTTTGCAGCTGGGTATTCAACACCTAGCTCTGCTGTTCTTTTAAAAAATCCTTTTTTTCAGCTCATTTTCCCTAGAATTGCTTTAGTCTTCTCTGGAAGAGAATGGAGCCTCTCTAGAGAGACCAGCTTCACAGTTTTAGAAACACTGCTTTAGAGAGAGAAAATACATGACTTTACAAGAGACAAACACACTCAGTCCAACAGGCGCAGGCCTTAAACATAGTGGCAACTTTTTGTGATGTAGTCACAGCATTTATTTTGACAAAGTGATAGCAGCACACAGAGGGTACATATAATCTTTTGGGGGTTATTTCTTTTTCTTTTTTTTTAAAAAAAACAAACCAAAATGCTAAGCTGTAGATGTGCGAGTCCTTTCACTGTCTGGATTCAATTTAGGAACAGAAATGTTTTCCCTTTGTTATTTCCATTAATCTGAATAATACCTCTGTGCATAAGCCTGCTTATGCACATTTTGGTTGAGGCAATTAGGTGGTGATGAAGGTGCTGTATTTGGTTATCTGAACAAGTCCAGGAAATGATCCTGAAAACATGTACTGAGACAATTTTAAGTATTAAGCAATATGTATTTCTACATTGAAAATAGCTTGTCCACAGACCTCAGGTCACAGCAAAAAGATATTTTAATCTTTAGTCTTGAATTTTAGCCTGAGTTCAGTCTAAATCTACCACTCGTTCCCTAGCAGTATGAATTTTTACAGGAATGATGCTGATGTGTTTTATGTTTCAAGCAGATCAACTGGTTTTTATGTTTGCTTTTGCCAAGGTATAACCTACCAGAATTAGCAAATGGCTTTATAAACAAGCCCATCTTAACATGCAGAGCTGAACACCGTGCTGCCTGTCTTGTTGAAGCATAATTTCTGTGATAGGGTAGTTTCTGGGAAAGTGGTTCCTTTAAATGACTCCACACTAATTTCCCTTGATGCTTAAGGCATAATGGACAGGGAAGAATCCCTCAAATGTTCTCCAAAACACTAAGATGCATCAGTCAGGCAAAATAAGTCCAAAGAAATTCATAAAACTGCACCTCAAGTCTACCACAGTGAACTATGACGTCTGTTCATTTTTGTCCTTTCTTGTCCCTTTAAAAAGTTACAGAAAACGGCACAGCAAGAAAGGGTTTCCATTTCATTTCATAACAAGGAACAATGTGGAAAGCAGCCCACCTCTCATTCTACTGAAAGATAAGGGAACGCCTGTGGCAACGCCTCCAGAAGCTCAGCACTTTTTTTTTTCCCTTGTAAAACTCTCAAACCAACCAAAACCAGGGTGAATTCCTTATACAGTGACTACCAAATGATTCGACTACTCAGGTATTGGTAAAACAAAGAGGTCTGGTGATTTATTAATCAAAATTGTATGTTATCCTGAAAGCCTAGGCTCTTCATGTTACTAAGGAAGGAGTTCTTTCACTCTCTGAACTATAAATGTAATTTTAGCCTCAGGATTACATTTGACTAAATATAGATACCTGTGCTCGATTGCCTGGGAGGGTAAATGGGAAAGAATTATGTCAAATGTCCCCGCTGGTTCCCCTTCTACCTGTTGTTTGACTTCAACGCTAAAGTCAGTTTGTAGCCTTTAAGTAGGTGTGTTGCTGCTCCACATTAAGCGAGGTATAACCGCGTTCTGCAGAGCAGCATCAGAGGCAGTGCCCAAACCTTCCTGGCAAAGCCTTTGTATGTATGTAAGCAAAACACGTCGGATCTCCGCTGAATAACCATGATCCAGCCTCCAGCTTTTCGTATGTGCTGTCAGCCATGAAAAGAAAACACTTAAATGTCAAACGACAGAACCAGCTACNGTGCCTCCGAGCGCAGCCCCGGCTGCGGGAGCCGCCCGTTTCACAGCCCAGGAAACCCGGGCTCCCTCTCATGCCCCCGCCCCCCCGCGATCCCTTTCCCCGCGGAGACAGCGCGACCGGGGGCAGCCGGGCGGCGCTGCCCGGTGAACCGAGGCAGGATGCGGGCAGAGGAGCGGTGCCACCGGGCTGGAGCGGACCGGGCAAACCTGCCGCCCGCCTGCCGGTACACCGGGCTGGCCTTCCACCGCCTCTCCCTGCGGATCACGGCCAGAGGCTGCCGGAGGGGAGGGCACCCTGCAGTGTCGCCCGGGCGGGCGAGGGAGCCGCCAGCCCCGGGCCACGGTCGGCTCCCTCCCCCCGCTCCAGCCGCCCCCGCACCGAAAAAAGCAACGAGAAAAATAAAATGGTGGGAACGATGTAGAGCGCTTTGGAAGGGTTAAGGGAGCCTCAGACAGCACAGACCGCAAGGGGAACCGTCCTCCTGGAGGCAGGCAGGAGCAGCCGGGAGCGAGGTGGGAGAAGGCAGAGGCTGTAAGGGGGCCAGGTGCTCAGCTGCGAGCAGCCTCCCTCTCTCACACACAGGCACACACGCCCGCATCTCTCTCTCCCGGCATGAAAAAGCGCAGGGCTAATGAGAGGCGAAGTGAATAACGGGGAAGCCGTTGTCTCCAGCGATGAGGCAAGTGATGGGGCTGAGGCCGGCGCTGAAGTTGTGTAACCCAATTCTCCACCGTCACCCCCCTCGTTTCTCCTCCCTCCCCCCATTGATTTTAAGGAGAAACTCAGATGGGGGTGGAAGACGCTCCCCCCCCCAGGCCGAGCAGAGGAGCCCTCTTCCCGCCGGCACGGGCAGGCAGGTGGCGGAGGGGGACCCCGGCCCCGCATCCCCGCCTCCGCGTAACTTGCGGGGTGCGGAGCCGGCTGAAGGCAGGCGGGGGCGGCTCTCCGCGGCCACCCACTCCACGCTCCCCCCTGGGCACGGCAAAAGCCGGGGAGGCGGGAGGAGGGGAGAGCCAAACTTGCCAGCCCGGGGACTGTCCCTCGCACGGGCAGCGAGTGCCGTTCCTGCCTGCGCGGAGAGCGAAGTGTTCCCAAACTCCGGCGCTGCCCAGGCGGCTGGATGCGCACGGCTCCTCTTCCAGCGCCGCAGCGGCTGCTGCCCAACTCCTGGGGGCTGCTTTTTCCCGGGTGGAGTGGCCGGCCGGGAAGCGAGCCCTCGGGGAACACCGGCGGACCCGGCGGGAGGTGGGAGGCAGGGAGAAGGGAGACCGGGCTCGGGGAGACCGCCGTTTCCCGGCGGAGAAACGAAGCGAGCGAGGGAGCGGCAGGGGCTTAGCTGGGGGGGGGGGGAATCGGTGCCGTAACCACAGCCTACACGAATCCAGCGCAAGAAACCCAAATCTTACCCTGAGCTGCAGTGAGGAGCCCCGCGCAGAAAACCAGCAGAGACTTGAATTTCCTCCACGCAGTCATGTCTGCAGTTATTCCACACACACACACACTCACACAAAACCCCCGGCGGCTCTTCTCGGCTGCGACCGTGTCCGCCGAGCGGCAGCGGGGCTAAGGACAGCGCCAAACCACCACCACGGGGCGAGGAGAGGCGGAGAGGAGCGCTCCGGGTCCCGAGCGCCGCGCAGCGCCCGGCGCCTCCTGCAGGACTGGGCGGGC
>VXBO01003889.1:198752-228783 GCA_013400135.1 Rhinoptilus africanus | reverse complement strand
GGGAATTATCCAGGACCAGGCAAGCTGCCGAGAAAGACGTGGCATTGCTGCCATCTCGTGGCAACTGTTCCTTCCCTGCCTGCACTCTGTCTTCACTACCCTGCCCTGCCCGTCCCCTACCCCTCTCCCCCCCACCTCTTCCCCTGAGCTCCCAAACCCACTGCCGAACACTTCCAGAGGAGGGATCCAGTCTTAGCATTCATCTATATTTTAAAAAACGCCTCGGGGACTCATTTTTGCATTCGTGAAAGGAAAATGATGCTAATGCTTGTTAGTACCGGATATCTTGTAGCCAAGCTGCCATGCAGAATTCCCCAGGCAGAGCTGCTCAGGCTCCTCGAGTACACCCCTCCACTTACTCCTTGTCAGCGGACTGGGGAGAATTGAGTAATGATTGTAAGAAAGACAGAAATGGTCACTAAGATTAAGCTGAGACTCTTCCTTTCTGGTCTGCCGTAGTCTGAGGCTTAGATTTTTTAAAACAAGGAGTTTTTTGCATTGCATCTGGCCCAAGAGACCACAAATGGTTTCAGTTTTGTTTCATTGTGTTGTCTATTGAGCTGGAATAGTTAAAAAGTGGTAAATAAACTCCATTTATGGCTGTCTGGGTCTAGCTGAAAACAGTAATGATTGTATCATTTTTTGCTGTGCCGTTTAAGCAAGCACCCTTAATTTGTGAAGTTGCTGTTTAACTGTGCTCATAGCAGATTCTGCAGAAGCTCCAGTATGATATAATATGTGCTTTCGTGATCTTGACTCCCCCTGGTTAGATTTACTGTTTCCTGAGGCTTGCCGTTCTTCTGAGGATTTTCTGGGCTTTAGTGAGCTTTTGGGACCTGGTTCCTTCTCGACTGAGCTAAACAAGTGATACTTTTTTCCCCTCATAACACCTAAATAAGGCCAAATAACTGGGCACCACAGTAACTCTCACTGCAGAAGATCCCTTCTCTCCTTTCTTACACTCTATGACAACAAACCATATGCATAAGCATCGTTGGCCTCTATTGAATTATCCCTTGTCACCTTCATTAGTGCCTTACTGGGATAAGCGGGACAGCACAGACCCCCCCAGCTAACATTTCAGGCTCTCTACCGACTCAGGTAGCTGTCACCGTGACTTTTATCAACGCTGTGTGACTCAAAAGTTTTGCCAAACCCGGAAGAGACAGAAGATATCTGTGGAACCCAAGCTTGGCATTCCAGGAGGAATCTCCACCAACCTGACTTCAAGCTCAGAGTGATACTGTGGCACCTAAACACTGTAATTACAGAAGATGATCTAACCTAATGACTGTAATCTCTCTATTGTATTTTAGGTGTCTAATGTACTACCATAAAACCCCCAAATTTATGAGTTTGAACAGAGGCAATATTTCTCTCTGTTCCCTATGGACAGCATAAGGGAGTGTATATGTCAAGACTGTTTGTACTAATCGGGCTGATTTAAAGGTAACTTGACAGGGATTTATTTTTAATTGAGAGCTTGTCCTTTTGCTTCCCTATGCCGTATAAAAAAGGTCTGAAAGGTTAGATTTCCCCTTTTCATTTTTCAGCTTATTTTGTTAACAATTTTGAATCCATGTTTCTTCGTTGTTGCTTTCTGGAAGAAGCATCTTTCTGTAAGGTGCAGGAATATTTGCCTGTGTCTAAGCAAAACTACTGATTCAGAACTCAGCTGAAAATGCACTATATGTGCTATATACTCATTAAAAACGGATGCTTGAGGGAACGCATAACCAGAATTCGTACTTGCCAGTGGAGACAGAAGGTTATTGTAAAGTCTTAAATCAAAAAATTTGAAAGTTTAAAATTCAAAATATTATGTTGGGGGAAAAAAAGGCTATGAGAAGAGAAGTCTTCAGCAGAATATAGATTTAGGGCTAGAAAGTCAGAAAGCAGAAGTCTTCTCCATGAGCAGCTTGGGTTTTTTTTTTGTCCCACAAGATCTTTAGTTGTTAGTAATAACAGAGACAAGAGTTCTGAATGCTCTCACTTAACACCTTCTCTTTTCATTAGATCTGTTTTCCAACTTGAATCATTTAAAAAAAAATGGGACAATAAAAACTGTTTATATGTTCATATCTTCCTAACCCCGATTTGTTGTACCATAAAGAATAAAAGGAGGCTGTGCCACCCACAGACTGTACAGTTAGAAATTCTGTCACTGGGGTTGAGATTTGACTCTGCTTTCTTTTTGTGGTAACGTTCTGTCTGAACTAGAAATTTCTCTTGTAAGACTGACAATAATGATGACTACAGCTACATCAACTACAGCTGCAACAGCAGCTACAACTACATCATTGTTTTATATACTGTACCAGCACAGGCCAATAAATGTAAGTACCAAAAGTCTTCTAAGCTGGAAACAGAATGAGAATGAAGGAAATAGTTGTTGGGAAAAGATGGTTACAGGCTGGCAGGTGGGACACTTCAAGGAAATATTGGTCAGCGAGGGAGGATGTTATGATATGGTTGTTCAGGAGGGCTCCCAGGGCTAAATTAACTGCTCTACTATACTGTAGTCCCTCTGGAATGCTTAGTTTAGGGGGAACAGTTGGCAAGGCTGTGAGGGGAGACGTATGCTGCCTGTTTTAAAGTACCCTCAAGCACTACTTAGCTCCTCAGGGACAGGCCCCAGCACACTGCTTCTTTTCTAAGCACCTCCACTGATCCCATCTGTCCTTAAGGTGACATTAATAATTGATGTTAGAAAGATGAGACTTCTGAAAGACATTTTTGCCTTTGAGGGAGGGTGGGGTTTATAGCTAGTAGCCTTCAGGGTGCCTGTAGGAGGCATCACCAACATCATTCCACTTAGGTATTGTTGTTCAGAGGCTTAACCATTTTGGTTTTGGAGGGTTAACAGAGGAAAAGGGAACTTTGTTGAAGCAGTTAAAGGAAAACAGCTAGTTTGTTTTCTAGTTAAGCATAAGGAGATCTGGTGAAGCATGAAGTATGCTATGTGAGAAAGTTTGTAGCAGCCTATTGACATGTGGGTAACAGTAGCTAGCATTATGGTCTAAATAGACAAGCAAGTCAGTATCTTGACAGTGAGTAAAACGTGAAAGAGTGTCAGCAATCTTTGAGAATGAAAAGTAGTAACCTCTATCAGATGGGAGAGATAAGGAAGAACCAGTGGAGGGAGGCAAAGAATAGCTCAGAAAACAATCTTTTTGTCAGTAATCTGATGGGATATGGGAAGGGCAAGGCTACATATATCAAAACAGGGAAGATACTGCTGTTATTGAGACAGAAAAATAGAAGTTTGGTTGTGATGAGACTTTGGTGGACCTTTTAGGAGGCCTCCATACCCACATGTACTGAGAGCCTGAGATGGTGACTCCTAGGTATTTCAGTTGAGCTTGACTTGTCTAAGAGTGACTATGGTGCTGAATGCTGTACAGTTACACAGAGTGGTTAAAGTATGAGCACATACTGACGGTATTAACAGGTGCTTGATTTAGCATCTAGTGAACTTCTGTAACTTGAGCTACCATGGGCCTCCTGTACTACTTGTTTAAGCATTTACAAGTGTCATGCTTCATCCTAGCTCTCTGTGTGTGGTTTCCTCATGATAAGCCGTAGATTTCATTTAGTCTTGAAACTCACTTGGCTGAAACAAAAGATTTTCTGTGTATTGAAAAAGACTCAAGTTAGACAGTTATGTTTTGAGCTAACTGACTGAGAGATAAAGGTTTAGTGTATGGGAAAGGATATGCTGTCTCTTTTATTCAAGATGAGTTGGAGAGGATGGCTACATATACATGAGGAAATGTCAGAAAGGCAGGCTGAGATTTCAGTTTGGACATAAGGAGATTAGTCTGGAGTAGACTAGTATATCTGTGAGTCATTAGCAAACAGATGGTAGTTGAATTTGTATTTGTTGATGAGATCACACAGAAACAAGGTGTAGAGAGAAGAGAGAAGGAAAGCAAGGACAGAAAACCCACACAGTAATTTGAAGAGTGGATGAGAAGTATGTTCTCAAATACATTACCTTGGTAATCAGGTGAAGAGAGAATTGTTGAATACATGGACATACAGTATTCTAAAAAGAGCTATGTGTCAGGTCTGAGTGGATGAAAATGATGTCTTCATGAACTTTAGATAGGGAGTCTTTAGAGAGTTTAGAGTGAATAGTTTCATATGGCTCTGAAGAAGGTTAAAACTTTGATTTCAGAGAAAACAGTTGTTTGGAAGGGATTTCTGAGTGTTACAGTAAGAAGATAAGAGAAGAATGAGCTGATAGGTGGGAGCTGAAAGTAAAATAATGGGAAATGTAGGTAAAACCATGCCATTTCTAACATGGCAAAGACTAGTTCATAAATAAGTTTAGGGGTAAATTGTCAGAAGAGAGAAAAGATGACAAGGAGTACAGGTCATGAGAAAAATGGTGAGAAATTATGATACTGATCATGAAAGAAATCAGATGGCTGGGTAGAAAGGAGGCACTGAATCAGCTAGAGGAGTCAAAGCAGGCAAAGAGAAAAGAAACTTTTGCATCCATAGTCAAAAAAAAAAAAAAAAGCAGATAATTAATAGTTAAAGGAGGAAAAAGAGAAATGAAGCTAGAGAAAGGGTAATTTTGAGCAGTTCTTTAAAAATTGTTGATAAGAACCTCTTCTAGCTAGTTTACTTGAGATTTTTATTCCTTATGAGATATTGCTCTCATTTAAAGTTTAGACCATTTTCATGGTGGTGGACAGTTCACATATAGAGAAAAAGATATATTGCAATAAAAAAATCAAACATAGCAACAAGAACAGTTAGTCAAGCGTCTTGCAGCTCCTTTTTTATCACACCTTGAGACTTCCTGGTTGGACTTAAACTCTGCCAGATTGCCAGATGAAAGAAATTCCAAAGATAGAATCAGTCCTTCTATCTTGACATTGAATTTTTGACTTAGATTTTAATAGCAGGGTATTCACACGAAGTGTTAACAGGCATGATAGGAAAATGGGGAGAATGCATGGATAACCAGGTGCACAATCATCAGTGTTTTAAAAATAACCACTATCAACAAATTACACTTAGACTCGAAGAGGCCTTGACTGAAGTGACTTAATCTCTAGAGATATATTCACTTTCACAGGTGCTCCGGGAAGTGAGTTCCTATGGCTTATACTAACTGAACATTTTGTGTACATTTATCCCGGTCATAAGAAAAGGATACTGCAGTAAAGACAGAATATTGCTGTGAAGTTCTTACTGGGAAGATATTGATGCAATTTTCTGAGTTCTGATGGTGGGCTCACTGATGTGCTAAGCTGGAAAGTCATAACGGCAACATCTAGGATACAAATAATCCTGTGAAGCCCACATATATATTCTCAATAGAAGTTGCAGAAATAACTTCAACCACATCTCAAAACATTTCTTCAGAGTAGATTAATTTCACCTACGTACCTTAATCACCTAATTTGTACCTACCCACACTTCAGGGATCTTCTGGTGCTGGAGTTCCTTACACAGCGGGCCATCTGTGCAGGCCTGCAGAGGGAGAGTGCCTGTTCAGGTGCTTGCTGGATTTCACAACTAGGTATTTCTCTGTATTAACTGGAAAAAGAATTTGATGGTCTAGTTTAAGCAAACTGTTTCACAAAGTCAGGTTTTAAATGACCTAATGTCTCCAAATTGTTTCCTTATGTGCTATATCATTTATGTGTTAATGTGCTTCTAATTCCTATTTCCACCTCATGATGTGGCTGCACAGAGGTGTTACAGCATCATCAATTAGGGTGCAGTGCATATATGCAGATAAACCAAAGTGATTTCTTCCCCATGTACTATTCTAACCCTTCACTAAGGAAAGAAGAGACGTATTCCACTTTCCTTCAAAGTCAAACTCTATTACTGCAAAGTAATAGAGTACACATGAACGCTTACTGCAATTATCCAGTGAAACCTTTGCATACTGGGAACCTGAGCTAAGTGGCAGCCTTTCTATTGACTTCAGTGATGAAAGGATCATGTCCTATACAAGTAACAAGACTAGAATTGTGACTGAGAAAGAATGCGGTATAAAATTAAAGTACCAGTTGCATTCAAATTTCAGTTGCAATGCAGTGTTACTCCTAACAGCTATGTATAAGCATGGGACAAGAATAATCTTCTGGCAGAATTTTGTACATCTAAAGGAAGAATTTCATGTGGTCTTCCTGCAGCAGTCCATTATTGAGTCAATAATATCTCCCTCCACTGGAAAAAATACAAGGGTCCCATCACCAGAATATAGCGATTAGGAAGTGATCATGTAGTCTCATTTCTCTGCTTACATATTGACCAAGCTAGATAGGGACCAACTAAATCTTTGAAATGCAAACATTGCTAGAGTTGACCCGTCAGCATAACCTCAATTATCTTCCCAAATATTGGGTGGCCTGACATTGGACAGTAATTGGCTTTGCTAATATCATCCAAAGATGGGGTTTTGAGCAAGAGCCTAACTGCTGCTTAAGTAGAGCTGGCAAAATGCCCTTCTGAAGAGAGGCATTAATTATCTTCATCAATAATGAGCTTAAGTGTCTCTCTGCTTACTTTAACTAGCCATGAATTTTTCATTTGGAAAGATGGAAAGAAGGCATAACCATGTTCTACCCTTCATGCATGAAACTAAGGGAAGTCTAGCCTTGTTCACTGAATGAATTTTTTGTTCTTTGCCATCTCGTTCCCTTCTTGAACAGCATTTTAGCCAACTGTTCTAAAACTGAGTTCCAAGCAGTGATGATCTATCCTTCCTCCTTAGGTCTTTACAGTTCATCTACTTGCTAAGTTGCCATTGCCTTTCCTCTCCCAGCTTCTAACTAAATTAAAATTCCTCTCTGTCTAAAAAAGATGCAGAAGAAGGACTTCTTACAGTGAACAGTGAAATGATAACCCAGTCTGCCTGCAGGATTCCCATGCACTAAGAAGAGAACTTGCCATAAAAATCACCTGCTTCTCAGATTCTCCTTTCCCTTTCCTGTTAAGTCTCTATTTCTCTCTTTGTAGGGGGTATAACTCCTAGACTGAAAATCTGAAAGAATCAGATTAAAAGATAGCATCACTGTCATTTTTCACAGGGATCTATTTCTGTTTACATTAGTTATGGTCAGTTCTTTGTATTGCATACAGGCCATGTTTACCTGGCATTGCCTAAATCTCTGTATTTTGAGCCCTCCATAATACTGTAGTAATATGAAGTGAATGAAAAGCAGAACATGGACTCTCACTAGCATCTATACTAAGCATGCAATGATGCAATAATTTCATGTCTTTAAATATTTTTAAGGAAATGACTAGGTAAGCAATTTGGAATTTTATTAATATTTGTGATTATTGTTGTTAGAAAAAATAAAGAACTAGAAATTTAAAGTGTTATTCTCTGTGGTCCATGCTTCCTCATGGGAGCATGAGTCTTTCTATTTCAGCCAGCATGAATCCTTTGAAGGTTTTGGGAAGTAGATCAAAATTAATTTGATCCTCAAAGAAACCCACACACATTCTCATGGCAGTGTGCTTTAGTTGGTGTGGAATACATTAGTGCCTGGGAGGGAACTGACATATCATACGGCTTCTTTAGCCCGTTAGATTGAACTGGGTCACTTGATCAAATGCAGTTATAAAAAGGGTCATTAAAAGGTAACGGAATACTGTGATTTAGAGTTTGTTAGAAATAGGTTCTGCCCATCTGGAAAGACCTTAACAAAGCATATGTGGCACAATCTTTTTTTTTTCCTAAATAGGACCTTGGTGCTCAATCATTTCTTATTATTTGCTTTTTGTTTAAAATACGAAGAAGTGGATGGTAATGGTGTTAGTGTGGTCCTTGTTCATAGTATATGCAGGAAGTATTCACACTCTTCCAGGTCCTTAAATTCAGAGCCTGCATTTCCTGTTTAGTCAATGCAGAGATGTAGGGATTAAGACCCATTTTACCTTATTTTAGGCACCTAGCTGATAGTGAGAACTCAGATAGTATCTGATCGTGTTCTGTATCTGAGAGTATGTTCTGCATTTGCTGCATAAGTAGCTTGCAGAAATTATATGCCTAACATTAGTTGGATGGCCTTGGTCCTTCTGTTAAGGGGATGAGTGACTCTCCCCAGTCATCCATCCACAGCGATGGCGTGTACTTCTTCATCTCAGCTGGACTGCCCTGCTTTCTGCAGCAGAAAAAAGGCAGGGCTCTTTGGGAGGGTGGGGGGTATGGTATGATCCCTAGCACAGGGGCAGAGAAATTCCTGATATCTTTTTCGTTTTGCGTGCTCACTGAAAGGTCTGTCAGTCCTTGGCTTTTATTCTGTTGTCTTTAAAATGCAACCTATTGCAAAATAAGAAAATGTTGTGTTCTTTTATGATATAGGTGATTTGCTTAAGGTTTGCAGTGAAAACAAGGCTACATAATACAGAGTCAGCACTGAGTTCATTTGTGGTACTTAAACTTCTGGGGGAGATTTTCAAAGACACGAGGGAGTTAGGAACCAAACTCCCTTTGGCATTCAGTGGGTGTTCAGCATCGAGCTGCCTATTTCTGCTTTTGAAATATTCTCCTGTAGAAGTAAGTGTTCGAATTGTAATGGATAAACCAACAAAAATCTAGAGCGGTCTGTCTTTTTCTGACTATTAAAACGATACCCCTTTGAAGAATAAAGTTCTTAAAACAGAAAAAGAAATATCAGTGGATCTCTGCTCACTGTGTGCTCTATTCATGCCTTGAAACTCTCACAGAGCCTGCATTAATGTTAAGAAGAATTTTTCAGACATATAAGGGGTGTGCAATTGATAATATGTTCTTGCTGTGGCTTAGAATAGGTCTCTGTGAGAATCAGGCTGTAGATGGGGTTTCCATGTGTTACACCTTTACTCACAAGACTCAGCTTTTTAAGGAAAATTCTGTTTATAACAAAAGTGGAATCCTTTTTTTCATAGGTGTTTGTGGTAGTCTGAACCTTCCTGGCCCCGTGCCACAGGCCGGCCTCCTCCAGAGGCTCGCCAGCATAGCTCTGGATGCAGCACCACATAGCTCACACGCTCTGATCTCTCTCATCCTTCACCAGTAAAAAGCTACAGGGCTCCTGTCCTAGCCTTGAAAGATCAGCTTCCGTTTCTCCATCGCTATTACCAAACTAACTACAGTACAATATATCGTCACCAAACATAAACTATGTGAACTGTTACATTCAGATTTCACGGCCAGACCAAACTCCGAGGGCATGTAACCAGAACAAACACCACGAATGAAACCTTAGACCGGATTCTAAGATGCATCCCCCTTTCGCACTAACAAGGCAATGCTTGTGGAATTAGTCATACAGTGCAGGGTACCACTGCAGTACCAGTTCTGCATACTTGACTCTGAAAAGACATGGTCCCTTGCACTGCTCAGTAGGGTTTGCCCAATTTAGAGGCAGAATCACCTGTGCTATGAGTTATGGTCGATTTTGATGATTACCTGTATATTTAAATTGTGATGATATTTTGATCCATATTAAACTGATCTATTAAAATTGATTCCTGTTTTCTTTAATTTTGTTAACACATCAGTTCTCTGGACTATCCTTTCATGTCTGTTTTCTCAGATTCATCTTGTTCACATTGTGGGCCATCTGTTCTCAGACAATCTGGTCACCTTTGGAATAGACACATTTTTATATAACCTGGTCGTCTGTGGACTATCCTACCAGCCACATTTTTCTTCAGATAGGGACTAATGTTCTTCTAAGGCACTGCGCCTGAGTGATGTTTTTTTCCAAGCATGAGTCAAGGGAGCCTTTACACATTCATGCAGGCTTGTATTCTTTCTTTAAAATTCCCAGACTTCTTAGAGTTCTTAGAAATTCAAGATACCTAATAATTTTAAAAGAATCTATATGTGTGTATGTTTACTAACTTTCTCACTTCTTGCTATTAACATCTCAAAAATCCATCCAGTTATGGCAATGTTAGCAGTAGTTATCAAGTTGCTCACATAAATTTGCTTGATTCCCTTCAATCTGCAAAGAAAACTTTTTCTAAAACATCTGTACCAAAGATTTCTCATATACTTGGAAGACACAGTGACTTCCCATAGGAATGCTCCTGACAGCAATATTTCCTGGACAGCACCAACTGCACAGGTCAGAGGTGGAAGCCTGAGTACATTTATTTCAACCATGAGAGGAACTGTTGTTATTTGATGCTGACCAGTTCTGTAGTGGAAACTCATGTGTGCTCCGATATCATGAAGAGCTCTACAAGGATTAAGCAATGTTTTGATAGCCCAGGTATTCAGATAGATTTTTCTTTCTTATATTTTATAGAATCATCGTATCATCTAGGTTGGAAAAGACACTTCAGATCATCGAGTGCAACCTTTAACACTGACAACTAAACACTAAACCATGTACCATGTCTACAAATTTTTTCCTGAAGAGTTTAAATTAAAAACAAAAAAACAAACAAACACAAAACCCCCCAAAAGAAACAACACACAAATCAGCACCATAATTATGTTGCCAATTTAATTTGATCGTTGTTTCTGAAAATGTAAGATGTATTTGCTTGTTGTTTTTTCCATGAACTTTCCCTGAATCCTCTTATACAAAGAAGAGAGAGTTACTGCTTCTGAGCTACAGAAATACTTTCTGTATTCAGTTGTGATTTTATTGATTAATAAATTAAGGTGATCTATATTGTTATCTGTCACAAGTGACTTACAGCCCTGCACTTTTATCAATTTTTCCCATCCTAAGCAAAATTAGCTTTTTGGATTATTTTTTTTAAAGGAGAATTTGTCATTATTCAATGGCATTGACTCTGCAAGGCAGAACTGGAGTCACAGGGAATAGGACTGGAGAGTAGCTGAATCTATTCATAGGGCTATTTATAGTATTTTTGTGATTTCCACAAGTTACTATAATGTCTAAGTTACATTTTGATGTCTGCTTTATATGTAAAGATATGCAAATATTGTGTTTACAAAGTCCACTATCTTTCTTCTGTTTACATAATTAGACAGCTTCGTGCAGGTAGATTAATACTCTAAAATGCAGTTATACCCAGTACATCAGTTTGCAGTTCTTCTGTTTAGGATGATGTCATTACTTAAAAGTGTAGAGTAAACTGACCTTTTCTTACTGACCCTGTACCAAGAAATATGAATGTGGAGATCTACACTTTTTTCTGGCATAGAAAAATGCAGAGATCTCATCTGGAGAATAGGCGCTGATTTGTATACTATAAAAACATGACTTGCTTTAAATGTCTGTGAAACAATGTGCAGTCAAGGACAGAGTTTTACCCACCCTGAGGATTTGAGACAGACAGATTTTGTTGGTTTTTACACATCCATAAATATAATTACTAAAAATTGCAATTGGAGTTGTGGTTGAGCATGCTTCTGTGGTATAAATCTGTATTTAAAAATGTTAGTCTTATGTGTCTAAATTATTCTTGGCATGATGTACCTAAATTATTCTTGGCATGATGTACCTAAAGTTACATGGACTTCATTACTGTTCCCATGAGCTCTGTGTGCAAATAAGAAGCAGTAAATGCTTTTGTGAAATTGAGATATTGCCTCTTCTGGTATAAAAGGAGGGCAATGCAGTTCAGATCAATGAAGTTGTGCCCATTTACTCTTTAGAGAATTTATTTCTTAGCCTCCTCAGTTGGGATGCACTAAGAAAACATCTCAAGTTTTAAATGTGTTATTTCCCTTATGCTCTAAGAAAAATCAACAGCCATTTTTCCCAATTTGCCTCTATGACCAATGTGAGGACCAGAATTTTAGGTGACAGAAACTGAAAAATCAAATTCATTGATTTTTTAGGAACAATGCTGATTTACATGACTTTGCCTATTCCTATCCCAAAACATGTGGACAGGAACAATTTCTCCTGTCTCTTGGCAGTAGCTTTATAACTGCTTTATCACTGTGTTGCTGTCATTTAATTCCTATTCACCTAAAATATAGCTGGATACAAAATATTTATTTCTTTTACTCAAAAGGAATCAGCTTCTTTATGTCTAGCTCTGACTGCTCTTGAATGAGATGCTCACCAGGTCTCCATTCTTGAAAGCACTTAAGCACTTGCTTATTTTTACTGGAGTGTCATTGAAGATGTTTGCGTAATAGCACTGAAGTGTTTGCAAGGATGGAGCTAAGAAGAACCTGTGAGATAAAGCATAAAAGATGGAAATTTTATTCGGACAACACAGGCAACTCAAACAGCCAGATATTCCATAATAATAATTTTGCTAGACTTGCTCCAGTAGCGTGCAAGTAAAGAAAATACTCCAGTATAAACTCACTGTCCTCTGGAGAAGTGTCCCCTTTGAAGGAATTATTTAATACAACTGAACTATGTTGGAATAGCAATGAAAGCCAGGTTCCTTTGTTAGAGTGAGGCCTCAGAAAACTTACTCGTGTGTGTAAAACATATTCCACTAGGTTTAACTCCCCTCAGTACAGAGAGCGATCAGGGTTGAAGCTCCATTGCTCTGGGGCACACTTTGTCCGTTCGTGAATGATAAGGCCCCCAAAGATATTTGCACCATTTTTGATCAGCCATTTAACACCTAAATTAATTCTGGCTTAACTACTCTAATGACTAAATCTCACTAGTATTCTTAATTACTGTTGCTTGAATGTCATAAAAAAAACCCCTAACCAAACTTTCAAAATTGATTAAATATTTGTCATTAAAGTGTAATGACAGTCAGTGCTTAAATTTCTGCGTTAGTGAAATTAACTCTTGATGTCCCTCTTAGTAATTGGACCTTGCAGAGAGGCTTTGCAGGATCTGTCTTCTCTGAGAGCGTGTCTCCTCTCACCCTGCATCTTGCACCTTGGCAGGAGGGAAGACACACAGGTTCATATGTACAGCTGAAGATGTGCCGCCTGAAAACTGGCACTGGTAGAACTAGGTCATGATTTTGTAATGAGAGAGGCTTTTGCCCCAGACAAAACCCGGTTGTGATGGCATGCCTAACCTGGGCTGCTGCTTTTCTCCCAGTTTTGCTGTAATTTGCTAGCATTGACCTCCACAGTTTCATTCTGATTTACAGTGGTATAAATTAGACTTTGCGAAGAATCCAGACTCTCCAATTTATGTACTGGCTACTAATGTTTTGTATTTTATAAAATTCCTTAGACCTTGGGGTTTTTTTTCCGCAAGTTAATATTTTGGGGCTCCTCTGAACAGTGCAAAACCACTTCTATCTTTTTTGCAGAATTTTAATCCACTCTTTCTGGTAACTGAGATTTGAATCTGAACCATGTTATTTTAACTAGTTTGATATAAAAAGTGGATTGTTCTGAGTCACTGTTATGGAAGAGTCACTAACAGATGTACAATTCTAATAATTTGTAATAAGCTACCTTTGCAAATTGTGTCTCATGCATTCCTTACAAGTGCAGGGCTGAAATAATTTGTGTGGCAATTAATTTGTTTTCCTAAATAAATCGAGGGCTTTTGTTTGATCACTTAAAAAGTCTTTTGTAATTCTTCTGCCTGTGAAATACCTGGGAGGTGATGAATTCAGAACTATTACTGTGTAATGTACACATTTCTCATTTATATTCTTGGTCAAATTGCAGTTAAGGTTGCTATAGTGACTAATACCCTATGCAAAACACGTGACAAGAACAAAACATCGGGAATAGCCTGAGCAATAGAAAACATAAAAGGAGTCATTTAGGGTGTGGAAACCTTTCTACCAGATATAAGAGCATTCAGAAGGTTCCTGCGAGTAGAGCTGAGAGGATGAAGGAGCCAAGACTCTGCTGAGGGATTTGAAGCACAACTAAAGAGACACCTACTCTGTCAACAGCCTCATTCCTTCCTTGCAATACCTTCTGCTTTCTTTTTTGAGACTTACACGTGATGACATTTCTCTGTTTGTCTGTCGTTGCCTACAAATAGAATGAGTTGTAGGCATCCATAAACAGCCTTCAGCATGACACAGCCTCCAATCGCATCTCTGCCATTATCCTAAATGAGCTTGGCACCATGAAAGATATATGCCCCAGAGAAAAACAAAAGATAACAATAACGATGAGATGGGTGGAACAGCAGAACTAGGGGAAAGATTATGGAGCTATATAAAACTTTGAGGAAGCGGAGAATGGGAGAGCCTGGGGCAGGTGGGAGGAAGAAATGGGAACTGGAAAGAAGTAAAAGACAAATAATCCATAAAACTAGAGAAATAGGGAGAAGGTGGAAGAAAAGAAGTAAAAAGTATACAGGGTATATCACAAAGAATGAAATAGGAAGACAGAAAGCCTTTGGCTTGAAAAAGGCAGTGGATGCTTCTCTTACAAGGATGATGGCTTGAAGGACACTTGAAGCACCTGGGACAAGCAAAAGTGTTCATGAGTTCACAAAATAGAAGAAGAGAAGAATCACTCACATGCAGGAGAGAAATGGATGATTGATAGAAACATTTAGTGTGCTTGGTCTACAAGCAGTAAAGGGAGTGATTCTGCAGTCTTCAGTTATAAATATGTGCACGGACACTATGGTTTTCTGCTACCAAAGCTCCCTTTCAGTTCTGGCCTTCAGGAAAGATTCACTTGCTTCCCATCTCATGGTCTGAGCAGAAGTTTTCTCTGATATTTTCTCAAAGGTTGCAGGTCTTAGCCAGGGACGTGCATGGGGGATGGTTCTCTCATGGAGAACTCACTGACTGTACCAGAAGAGGAAAATTTCTCTCCTCGCTCCTCATGCATGTGTCTTCTGCTGGCTGCCTTTTCATTCTTTCACATTTTATTTTTAAGGGTTTCTTCTTTTAGCTGTCCAGGTCAGTCACGCTCCTTCCCCTCTTAGTTCCTTCTGCCGTCTGTGAAAGACAACATTAGCTCTTCTATACCATAAGGGATCCATCAGCATGCAATTTTACAGCCGCAGAAGGTTTGGAAGTATGCCACTGGAGAAGAAGTCTATCCCCAGGAGCTGCTAAGAACTGTTAGACTGTCTTTCTGCAGAACCTGGAGCTGCTCAGGGTAACAACCCATCTGAAAAGTAGAAGTATTGCCTATTTTCTTTCTGCAAGATCTCCAGCTAGCTTCTCAGTGGAGTAGATGGAAAAGCTTCAGACTTTGGAAAAAGGAGAAAGAAGAAATTTTAGAATCAAAACTGTTTATTTTACACTTCAAGAGAAAAATCTTTGAAAGAAAAAGATTGCAAACTACTATTTTCTATCTGACAGTTTTCATGGAATAAAGACAAAATAATTAACTTGTTTGGTTGTTAGATTTGGTAAAGAAAATTTTAACTAAATTTTAAGGCATTAAAACATGTCCTTGTTTGAGAGCTCAAAAAACTGATAAGGGCTTTTGAAACATTTTTGGAAATAGCAGTACTAGAAAAAAAAGTTAAAAATAAATTGTATAATTTGGATTATGAACCTCACTAACATGATCCAGTGCTCCTGATCCAAAGTCTCTTCAAGTAAGTGAGAGCCCTCTATTGACCAAAATGGGTCCCAGTTCAGGCTCTGACTGTGAACTAGCGGGACATGTCCACGAAACATCTGAGGAACAGCAGTCAGACAGGAGAAAATATTATTTGCTTTTTACGTGATACATGAAGAATCGTTTGTGAAATATGAAACTTGAGGATCTGGTATGCCTATTTAGAAACTTTGAGGAAAGTGACTTGATAGATTTTTTAGTTCCTGTGAAGTGCCACTAAACCTTTAAGCTACTATATTTCTAGAGCTGGATCAAATCAGGCTATCAATATACTCTAGATCTAAAATTCTTTATTTCTTATGACATTCTGTAGGCTTTTTTTGTTTATTTGTGAAAGATCAAGTATCTGTTGTTTTTCTGCTTTCTTCCCACTCCCCAGCTTGGCCATTTATTCCATAAAGTAATTGGGTTAAATTGACTCTTTTCTAAAGCATCAACCACAACCATACTTTGTACAAGAAAAGTGGAAATGCTGGGTTATTTATAGTTTTAACTATCATGAACAAACGCTATTGGGAACTTTGTGTGTGGCTACACTGAAATGCAAACTCCATTTAGCTACTTGGGGTTTTCTTACTGTGTTTCTTGGATAAAAAAAATATATATTTACTTTCTGACACACATATTGTATGAGTTCCAACAAAAGAGGATCATGCCAACACCATTTATCTTCCTCAGGATCGTTTTGAAATTAAAGAAAACATGAAGAACATTTGTGTACAAACTTTCGATGTACAACCTTTACAGTCACACTTGGCAGTGCTATCAGGATAATAATTTAATTTCCCGAAAAAAACAATTCTCCTTCTTCTATCTCTCTCTCTCCTTTAAGATTGCACCTGACAAACAGAAAGCTGATACCAGATTATAATGTCTCAGTTACTTGTTCAAAATGTTTCCTTTCCAAACCTCTCCTGTTGCCCTGAAGAAACACTGCATGGTAGCTGTAATTGGCACCACAAAAGCATTGCAGTAGGGAAAATGTAATTTCACAGAAAAATCAGAAAGTTCTCCGAGTTCAGAAATGTAGAGGAGACATCTCACACTGGGAGGGAATAAAACATGATTGGGAGGTCAGTGTATCACCATGGGACCTTGGAAGCCAATTTTTGTTTTTCTTTAGGCCATAAGCCTCATCTAACCTTTTTAGTCTGTTGTAGCCTCAGTTCTCCCAACGTAAACTGAAGGCAGTAGCCTCTTCTTGGCACACAGAAAAGACAGGTTAAGGGCAATGTTCCTGTGCCCATGGATAAAAATGGGTGGATGTGAGCTCACCTGCTGAAGACTCAGCCGGCCAGAAACAAGTCAGCAGTTCTGCAGAAGCTGTGTAGCTCCATCAGTTTAGTGTTGTCCCAAGGATAAGAAACTCTGATAAGACACAAACTACACTTGAGCAGAGCAGTACTCTCACATGGCAAGATAATTTATGGGATGGCACTGGCTAGCACAACTGTAAGCAGAGGAGCCCGTTGTCCCCCTGCTTCCATGCCCACCACAATTCATACAGAGCACCTAGGAGGTGCTGCTGCCATGGCCAATGTAAGTATCTACAACCTTCTCTTTAATGGGCCTACTGGCGCTGGTATAGCCGGTTGCACAGGTCTCCCTAAGTTACTCCTCTGCTTCTGTGAGGCTTTGCAAGGCATAAGTATTACTGGTTTGGCCTATATATGCCAGGCTTGTATCTCTGCTTTGTATCTCCCTTACATCCTCAGATGCCTGGGAAAGTTTCCTGTCTTCTGTTGGCTGGATTTCAGTTTGCACTTTTACAAGATAAGTGAAGGATGACTCTGGAAATTAATCTTACCTCTGTTCCTCTGGGTAGTTAATTTACAAGGATATCGGTTTGGAATAGATCTTGTTCATTAACTGATCAAGCTCCATAGCAAAACTGGTTGGACTTTTTTTGCCCTGACTAGCTTGTTAAATTCTGTCCCAGAATTTAATTACTTGATGGTTAGGTATTTTATTTTCCAAGCTAAATTTACCCCTGATCAGTTTTTCCCCTTTTGGAAACCAGTTCATGACATATTTTTGCTTTTAGTTATTAAGTCCCAATTGGATTACTTTAGTCCTCAAGGTCACCTGCTCTTCCTACATCATATTGCTGTTACTTATCCTCTCTATCACTGGTCTTTTTTGTAATCTCCAGATTTCACATTCACCTGTTTTTTGTACTAAGGTCATGGATGATGGTATTTAGCAAAATTGTTTACAAGACCGATCCTTAGGTCCCTGAGGTCTCACTCAGGAGTGGTGATGACAGCTCAGGTACCAATATTGTACATGTGAAGCCACAGTGTGTCACTTTGCATTTACCTATGTCTCAAATCTACTTAATTTCATCTGCCATTTTTTTGCCAGTCACTCAGTTTTGCAAGATTCTTTGCCATTTCTTCACAGAATTCATGCACCATCTTTACAATTGTGATAAACTTGGTATCATCAGTAAACTTTGTCACTTTGTTTTTCACCCTCTTTTCCGGGCTGAGTGGCCCAAGGGTTGCAGCACAGATCTCTCTAAGTATCCTGTGGTGTCCTGCCTCTGCAACAAGGACACAGTGTTCTCTGTTTCCTATCTTTTAATCAATTATTTACCTCTTTGAAGACCTACACTTTCTTCCCGTGGTTGCTTGGCTTCTTTAAGAGCCTTTGAAACAGACTTTTGCTAATGCTTTCTTGAAATCCAAGTAGACTATATCAACCAAATCTCCCTCATCAGCTTCACTATTAACCCCTCCAAAGAGGTCTGGCTGTGAGGCAAGAACTAATACTTGCCCTTCAGCCTAATACTTCTCCTTTCATCCAAACCTGGTGTTATCTCTCCTTTACATTGTTCCTTAGGAACTATTACAAGGAATGTTTTTTTCAAAAAAAACCTACTGTTCATCTAAAAGTTGACCTAAATTTAGAAAAGGGAAATGTTAAATAGAGGTTTAAGGAACAACAAAAGTAAACCAAAACTTTAATTTAAGGTTTTATATAACATTTTGGGATCTTTTAAAATCATCTTTTTGATGTAAAAATATCAGTATTACTTCACCGATTCAGCAAAAAACTTCCTTTGATTTGGCAATGAAACCAAACTAACTTTAATGATATATCAAATATTTCAGCAAGAACAAATATAGAAGAAAACCAGGCATGACAGTTATTCTTGTTTTTAGCGAAATAGGTATTTGAATATGTATACTTTCAAATGAATAAAATAAGTTCCTTCTTCAAATAACATTCTTTCTTCCTCTTATGTATTCACTGTCACTGTGCTGACAGCAGTTGTATTCTCTCCTTCTATGTTTATATTCTTATGCCTTGGGACTTATGTACAGAGTCTTACTGTCCTCTCTGTACCTAAGTTTTCTTTCAATGGAAGCTGTTAACTCTTAAACACACTACACCATTAACCTCTAAGTCTGTGGTCAAACCTGCTGCAGAGTTTGTGACTGAGTGTTTCAGTATTCTGTTGCGTCTCATCCCCTCATTTTTCAGAGATATCTGATCTCTTGTCTTGTTCCTTCTTAGCTGCTCTGTATTGTAGTTTGCCCAGGTTAGTTTCTAAATTTCTGGAGTTAGCATGTTGACATTTACAGCTTTTATTCTTCACAAGAGCTCCAGCAATAGCAAGCAGAACCTGGTATCCTGCGAGGGATGTGCCAACAAAGGCAAGGCAGTGTGCTTCGTCATATTTTTTCAGCGACTTGCATGAGGATGTCCATTGCGCATTTACTGGGGTGCAAAATGAAAAGAGAGAAGGGTAGGCTCGGTGTGGATGTACCATTTAGCTGGTTCACTCTCTGTTTACCTCCAGGGCTAAATCACATCCACATCACATGCGTGTTGATTTGGTCCTGGGCCTCAATTCAGAGCCAAGCATTTTTCTTGATAAGGAAAATTATTTATGGGAGAGAAAATAGTTTGCTTCAGGCTTTGAATTTTAGGGACAGGATACACAGCTGGTCTGAACTGCTTGGCCAGGAGTGGTCCCTTGATGCAGGTCACAAAGGTTATGCAGAAGTAACTATTACACTACTAAAAAAAGGGTATCAGAAAGCGGGGAATATCAAGTACAACATTTAATTAAATCTGTCTTGTTTACAACAATTTGTAGTCTATCTTTCTCTGGAACATCAAATAAATGAAGTCCCAAGTTTGGATGCTTTTATAACAATTTAAAATTCATTTCAGCTGGAGACCAGTACAGAGAGAGCTAATAACTGCAGACTCTTAGAATACTATAGGAGGAAAAGAAAGCAAGGTCTTTTGTTTACTCAAAACATTGATATTTCTTTTTTTTTTGTATCGTAAAAAGTATCAAATTTCCTAACTTGTGTACTTTTTCTCCTCAGGGAACAAAATCCTGCAAGAATTTTCTGTATAATCCTAAACCAAAAAAAAAAAAAACCCACCCAAACCACATTAGCTTTGCATTTAGAATATTTTATATATAGAAAGTAAAGGATTATTGCAAAATCTTTCAACACGTAGACATGTTGTTTCAGGCTTATCAGCTTTACAGTGGCAGATAGGATCTCTTCTTCATATACAATTTGTAAAGAATTTGCAAGACTATATATGGCAAAAAAGGTAAATTATATCATCTGCAGATGTAAGGAAAATATATGGAAATATATTTTTTATTTTATTTACCCTTTGTGGGCTTAGGTGAAAATGAAAGTTAGTTTTGCTATAGTCAGCAGACAAAAGACATTCAGATAAAAACTGTTAGAGCTCCATTTGTCTCTACTTGGTTTTATGACTTGTCTCCCACAGTGCAGATCCCATTTTAATAAAACATTTTGTCATTTTAATAACTGGAAAAGCAGACAACAGTGGAACTCTATCTAATGATCACTTTGCCCATAACAAAACTGTGGGCATTAGGGATACTATTAAAGGGAGTCTATTAAAACTGTTTTCAGAAGGATATGCGTGTGCCTTAAACACGCACAGACCCCCAGTGGCTTGTGGCTTCAGTGAAGTTTGATATAGATACAAGATTTGATTCAAAAAATTTTTTTTTTTTTTTTGCCAGATCTGGGACCTCAGTGCTGAGAAGCTTTGAGAAGCTTTTTTTTTTTTTTTTTCTTTTTTGGCATTTGGGATAATTTACTCTCTGATGCTGAGCATTAGCAATACAGAATCTATTTTGGATCTTTGAATTCTTGAAAAAATAAGGAAAATGTGAGTGGCATTTTCAGATGAGTGGTTATGAATAATCTCTTTTGTAACTAAATTATATGGAATCTACTATCCTTTATTTTACAGAATATTATTGTTCTATGGAATACCCTTAGTAATATGGAATATAGCTTAAATAGCCTAACATTTTATGTTTCTCTTTTTCTTCCCAGTCCTATCTTGCCTTTTTGTTTATGTTGTCAAAAGTCCTATCTGTAGCCCTTTACCTATCCACACTTGGTGAAATCAATCTCTCCCAGCTTGGGCATTTAAAAAATTAGCTGTCAGGGTCCAACCAGCCACCCTAGATCTTCTCTGTAGACAGTGGAAAGAATGATCACACGTTCAAGTTAAGTGTCTAAGTTAAGTGAGACAAATTTCTCTTGGCAGCGGGTACTCCTCTTAGATGCCTACCCTGGAATTCGATCAATAATTGTTTGGTTAGGTAAAAAGACTGTCTCCCATAGATAAAGTTCCTAGATACAAGCTATGTATTCAAAAAGTATGCACAATTCATTCTTTTCTAAAACCAGTCCATGTTCTATTATCGAGCTGAGCTTCTTGATGTTTATTATTAAGTTTCAGTATAGATCATTTCCATATGAACAGATGGGTTTTTGATCAATTCAGAATGAGTTTTCTATTACCATTGTTGTTAAATTTATTGAGTTAACATCGATGGATCTTACAATGACTCCCTGAACAGGTAGGAAACAGTTCAAGGCTGGCTGCAAAGTTCACTATAAGGAAAAACATAAGCATGCATGAAGTGTCACACTTCATAGCCTTTGGAGAGAGACATTTTCTTGTTCTTTTAACATAATAGACTTCCATTTGAAGTCCCTGCAAGTTAGCTACTATGTAGTCCTTTATATAGTTGCCAAGTTCTGTGATCTTCACTTAACACTGAATTTTCATCTACAATGTTGTGCTGTTTTATAAGCAAATAATATTAAAACATGTGTCGTTGGATCAGGGACAAAATTAGACAGAATGTCAGAGAGTACAATGATAAATACAGATAAGAGGACTAGATCCATGCAACCAAAGGGGATAAGCAAATTTTCATAATTTTGTCCAGATCCTGTGCCAAAACTCAATGAATAACTGAAGCATGGGCTTAATTCCTACTGAATTAAATGGGACTTCTTACATGTACAAAGACTATACATCCCTAAGCACTTTGCTCTTTATAGGCATTGCTCTCCTTACCTCCCTTGCAAATACGTACATCCTGACCCTTCCTTCTGCAAAAAAAAAAACCATTTATCCAACTCGTTTACTATGATCCCACAGACAGTATGCTAATATGAGTACACAGTGAAACCTGAATTAATGGAGACATATCTTTTCCTATTACTAAACACTGGACTAGTGCGTATGCATATACTGCATATCAACATTACAGAGGCATCTTGGATTTTATTTTATATGCAGACATTCCTATTGGTCAATCTTACCTAGGGCTTTCTGACAGTTAATAACCTAGAGGTACCATTGCAAATCCAGAGTCTTCTCTTTGGATCATTGTAAAACTTGTATTCTTATTGAGTTGTAACAAGTTTGTTGTCTACAGGTTTGTAGAGATAAAAGTAATGGTAATTTTCAAGAAAATACAATACAGAGAGCACAGTTCAGAAGAGGTATCTTTTTTTTTTTTTTTAAATTGCAATAATATTCTTAATTTATACTGAAAATCGCTCTGCTGATAGAAATATCTTTCAAACCACTGCAGAGTTTGATGGTGCCTATTGTTCCTGCCTCTACTGCAGTTGTTGATTCCTCCTGTCATCCTCAGGTGGCTGAACCTGTCAGTATTGAAACTCTTCTGTATTGCTCGAGTGAGGAAGAGAAACCAGGTAATACTTGCTTCCTATAATGGGTGACTTGATTGCACTGGATGTAGAACAGGAAGAATTCTTGTAATTTTAGGAGAAGTGGGAACTGCTAAATAACGTCTTAACAAAAGAAGGTTCTTTAATTGAAAAAGAAGGTGTTTTTAGCCTGGGGAAATATTTGGTTTGCATTGCTTCATTATCACAGTTCCTTGCTTGCTTGTTTTCTTCCTTTCTTGCTTTGTCTTCCTATTAGCTATTTGTTGCTTGATTTTGAGACACGTATTTCTTTCAGCACCTCAGCACAGGATATGTGAAATACATCCACCTGTGATATTTCACCTGTGCACTTGAGCCTATTTTGCTATATAGCTGTAGTCACTCCAATGAAGTCAATGAGAAAGTGATTATACTGAGGCTTAAATTCAAGTCTACTCAGGTCAGTTCAGCAGTGGTGCACCAATGAAGGTTCATTTCATCTAATTTTAGGTGTCTGAAAGTTTTTTTGTCTAATCTTCTTCTGCAGGGAATAGTTTGCATCACCCTGAGCCACAAGATATGAATCACCCTCTGAAGGTTCCTCTTTCTAACCTCTGACTTTAAAGTGAGATGAGGTGATTAGCTTTTACTGAAATAAAGTCATGCAATATGTCTATAAATGGCTGTAAAGCTAAGAGTGTGTAGGACCACTGAGGTAACACTGGCATGTTGAAAACACTTAAAATTACAAATAGGCATAGACCGTTATTAAACGTATAACTTCACTAAACTTCCCTTTGAATTTGGCTGTAAATCAACTACTACTAGTAGATTGTGAATGAAACGAAGAACAGCTGTGCCTTCATAACATAAATCTCTTAGACCGAGGAAATCATTCAATCAAGTTAGTGGGAAAATTAGCATCTTTACGTTTCATTTTCTCTCTTGTCTCTCAAAGGAGTTTCATTAGGACTGACAGAACTGATGATACTGGATATGCAGACCAGGGACTTGCCAGAGTTGATCTGTGAAATCACGGATGTGCTTCAGACTTAGTTTCTGTTGATAATTGAATCTGGTCTACCATTAAATTCATTATTTCAGATTTTCTTTAAATTGTGCAGCTGTGATTAACGTACACAGTATGTTGCTGCCTACCTTGCTCATGTGACAGATGAGGGAAAGAATGGAGAAATCACGATCTGTTTCTGCCTCAAGCAATTAATCAACAAGCTCCAAATTTACAGTCTTGCTGTCTGACTGAGAGGCTGGAGAATCCAAGGCATGCTTTCCTTCTTCCGATATACTGTGCCATGAGTTTTCAGCAAGAAGCAGACGTGGGTTCTTTCCTGTGCGGCAGATCATCCTCCGCAGAGGCACGCTCGGAGTCCCTCTGTGATCTGATGCAAACTGGCTGTGGTGTTATTGGCAGTAGTGTTGTTGCTGATATTATTCCAGCCTGTGCTTATAGAGTAGGTTACACTGTGGCTCTTATGTGTTTCAATTATATGGGAAGAGAACATTCCGTTTGCAAATTAGTTATTTATAGGTTATAAAACACACATGCACATATTGTGGTATGATTTTTACATTAGAAAATGTTAAATTGAATTTTTCCCATGTCCTTTCAAAGTGTGAAATGAAATGAATTTAGCATCCATACTAATAAGATTCTGCTTGCTTTCTTTACAGAAAGCATGTACTTTTAAAATGCACTTTCTAATATTAATTTTTCCACCCACTAGGACATTCCTTTCATTAGCAATGATTAAAACTAAGCCTCTGTACTTGTAAGCTTGCCCTGTGTGGATGAAGACTCATGTCTTGCTAATGGTAGTAGCTTAAAATATCCTGTTGGGATATCTAAGAAATAGGTTCATAGATGGACAGATAGAAAGACAGATGAAAAATATTACTCATCTTCATTCTAAAGCCATGAACGTTCACAACTGTGCTATAGTTCAGTACTGAGTGCCCTAAAGCAAAACTAGATATGTGTTTGCAATTTTGTATTTTTTTCTTACTAGCAAAGACACTCTGATATATCAGAAAAATATAGCATATTATGTGATACTTCTAGTAAGCTGCTCGTATCTTTTGGCTGCAGCAATGGTCCATATGTTTGACATCCTTTATGTAACCCAGTGATAAATCATTAATTGTAACTTCATGCCAGGGCGATTGGCAGGCTTTGTGGACAATGACAACAACTACTGCCTCCTAAAATTCTTTGACAAACTATGGGGAAATTTTCATCTGTCCCTATAATTTAAAAAATTTATAGTGTTCACAGAGTATCACATTCTTGTACTTTAAAATGAAAACAGCCTGGCTGTGGGTGAAAAAAATTGCTTAATAGGGAGCCTCAGAAAGGATAGAGAAATATGTCTGTTTAGAATCTCAGAATTATTTCCTGTGGTAACTGGAACTGTTATTAATTTAAAATTCAGTTCTCATTATTAATCTGCAATATCCTCTAGGGTATTGTTTTGTAATAGTCACTAGCATTCATCAGAAAACAAAACAAAATCCTTTCTTTTCCCCGGTCCTTAATTTTCTCATGCACTTTAAAACTCTTTACCTTGACAAGGACTTGATGCTATTACAAGTGTAAGGAAGCAATCAAAACTCTCACACAACTGGAGTCTGCCTGGTTGTTGATATGTATGAAGTCCAGAGCACCAAGGATTTTCTGAAGCCTGTGATATCTCAGGAAACCAGTTTGTTTTTTCTGTTCTCTCTCTTTCTTGTGTATATCAAACCTTTCAAAACTTTGCATAGAGCTGTAACTCTGTGAGAAGAAGTCAGCAGGCTGGATGGGAAACAACTTCAGACAGAAAGAGGGGGACTGAAAGGTAAAGGGCAGCCAGATTTACGCTTATGTATGTGTTTCTCTTAGCCCCAAATGATTTGCTTTCTGTTAAAACTCAAAGCATTCACACTTGCTTGATAGTTACATCTGAGGTAATGACTTTAAGTATGCCAATTTGCACCAACTGAAGATTTGTCCCTCTATTTCCAAACTTGTTTTCCAGTTGTCATACAGGCCTGCACCACACAGTTCGCTGACTGCGTTCTCAGTACTTCTCGTGTTTAAAATATAAAGGTTTGTTTCCTTTCATGAACTTAGATTGCCACTAAAAGAGAAAAAAAAACGCTAGGCACACAGTCATAACATGACTGTAAAGATGTACCAAATCACTGCTAATTATTGTATGACCCATCTACGTCTATAGTTGCATGCCTGAAAGTGCTATGTGATTTCCAAGCAGGTTCATTAATTTACTAGCCTGTTAAGTTAACATGAAAAGCAAAGAAAACAGACTGTTTTAGGTTTATTTATTGAATTAAGTCCTGAAAAGTCATCTCTGTTCTTTTATTGAGTGGCTGTGGGCTGAAATGTGGTACCTTTGGGAAAAACAAATCAAGGATTATTTAAGTGGTTGTTTACTTCAAGAAATGCAAAACATGCTGTTTGAGAAGCTGAATCATTAAAACAATTGCAATGGGACATGGTGCTTTTCACACTGAGATGAAAATCTTTGCATAGATTGTCTAATCTTTTAATGCCATATTTTCTACCAATCTATCAGATCATCAAGGTACTGAACATGAATCCCACATAATTTGCTGGTCAGACTGACCCACAGCTAGATACTTCATAAGCATTTACCAAGAGGTATTATCTTAAATTAATTGTATTATTATACAATTGTAGTCACGCTCCTGCCTTTCCTGGAACGGGGTGTACATGGGAGAGCGGGGTGGTGGTGTTCACTCGCAATAATTAATTTTATTCTGAAGGGTTGAATTTTGTACTTTGCCTTGAATATGGGTGAGCTTTGTGGTTGCTTCCATCCTCATGTGGAAGAGTGCTCCAAAGCTCCTTCTGTCAGGATAATTGCCTGCCTAGCTGATAGCTCCAACCACCCCTGAGGGGTGGATCTTTTCACACAGTGAGGAATTCTTATCCCTGGAGTAACCTGGATCTAGGGCTTTGAAGATTAGGATTAGAACAAGGAATATGATTTAACATTCACTCAAGAGCCAGTGTAGCGTTCAGAGCACTGGGACGATGTACCAAAATTGACTTATTTTGCTTAGCAAGCGGAGTGACTAGTTTTGATCAGCTGCCATTGAAGGCTATCGTTGGCACGGCCGGCACAGAATACTATAACTGTGGAGACTGGAAGCCATGAATATGTACAAAGCTATTGCCAAGTCAGCATCTGAGAGGATGATCACAGAAGCAGCCTGCTGGCTCATCGCGGATGGGAGAATTTATTTCTGACAGATTTCACGCTTGGGAGGATGTCAGCTAACCCTGAGGCTGTGAAGTCTCGTGACGGTCAGAAAACAGACCCCTCGTTTGAGGACATTGTCATGGTTTTGGCTAGTTCTTCAAAATGTTACCCTTTTCCTTCTAACCTCACTTCTGTCTTGTTCAGATTTAGTTTCAGCCAGCTGAATTTCAATTCGGAAGCTGAACTCCTGTAGGCACTGAGGCAGATGGGAAGCAGTGCTGTTAGGGTATGATGTGAAAGATGGTTTGAACTGAGAGTCAGTAACATACTGTTCACTGTGGTGTTTCAAAAATATCTCCTGGTAGTTTTACATGTATGGCTACCGGATTAAAGTAGAAGACTGGAGAAGTTCACCAGCAAGGGGCCCAGATAAGAGGTACCGTTACCAGTCACAAACAGTTTGGATCATTCACAGTGGAATGATTTGAGCCAGTTTTGTGCAGTTCTCTCGTTGCTGCGTGACGCTGCCTGCGATGGTGAGTACGGCAAATGTAGCTGTAAGACCCAACAGCAGAAGTATGGGAATGTTATCACAGCCTGGGACTAACATGTTGTAAATACAAAAACCAAGCAGAATCTTTGCCAAGTGCTCCCTCTCTCTAAGATATGGTTTGAGCTGCATTAACAAATAATAAGATGGTGGTTTTATGCGAAATTAGTTAATTGCCTTTTGTCACAGTTTTCTCTGGGAGGTGGATTACAACAAAGGAAAAGTATAACAATCACATACAAAAAAGCTGTTCTGCCATCTGTTTGTTTATTTTTACAATTCTGTACATTACAGATTTCTGTCTGAGAAAAAAACTATTAAAACTTGTTAAAGTTTTCATTTCTTCATCTATTTGCATTTCAAATAAATATGGAATAATCTGAGAAGTTGCATTGACAATAATATAATAAACTGATCAAAATGGACAGGAAAGGATGTCTAAAAATACCAGACTTATTTATAGATAGTCAATTTTCAGTCCTTGCAGACCTACAAGTCAAGAATAAATTGGATGGCATAGAATTTTGTAAATACGTGAAGTAAAGAAATTGCTTCCTGTGAGTGACAGTCTCTTCATTTCTGTATCTAGAACAATCACTGAGGAACTGTTGATTTGAAAGAACAAGGAACAAGCAATGTTACACTTGTGTAGTGTATCCTCTTCCACAGGAAAAAAAAGGAATTTTAGAGGTATACATACAGAAGATGTTTAGTTCTTTTCTCAGAAAAAGAGATTTAGGTCTCTCTGTGAGGGAAGGAACAAAGTCAGATCCATCCATAGATGAGGAATCCTATGAGATAAGTTATAGCCCTAGTGCGGTCTCACCTAGATGACTGTGTGTTACTCTAGTGCCCTGATGATGAAAGTTAAAGTTTTACTAGTCGGCAGAGCTGCTTATGACATCCCACAGTGAAAAAGAAAATATGTCTTTCACTGCACTTCACGCAAGCAGTAGTCTGCTCTGAAAAACAGTGGGGTAAGGTCCGAAATGGCTGGGGGTAATAAACATGCAAATTTGATATGAGCTCAGAAAACTCCTCTGAACTATCTCCTCAGTCCCAAAATCTTGAGAAACCACCTACGGAAAAAGAAATGAATCTGCTAATCTGTAAAGCAGAGACAGTCCAAAATTTTCTCAAGCATCCCTGAAATCAGAGATGCCAAAAGAGTCTTCCTAGCCTTGCCTTCCCCTGCTAAACACTGTCACTGCAAAAGCTTTAATCAGCTATCGTGCATGTCTGTGAGCTATGCTTTCCACTGATGTTACCTACTGAGTCCAAATAATGCAGGCTTGTTGTTTGTGCTTCTGGTTTTTGTCCAGTGGGGCTAGATGAAGGGACTCAGCCCTGTGGAAAACCAAGGAACTGCTGTTTCTACCTGAATCACATTCTTCAAAGACTAGATGTATGTCTGTCTGAAAAGCTGTTTAACTTNAGGAAAAGGTGTCCCATAAAATAGATCCTTGTTGGTCTGTGCACTGAGCAGACACACATCACAGTAGGATTTCATACTGTTAGCAAGGAAAGCATTTCTCAGATTAATAACTAAAAGCAAAAGTTACTTCACTAAAGGACAAGACAAGGCTCACCGAATGAGAATGGATTGCAGGGTTAACAGAGGCACCCTCACATGAGGGCGTTACTTATAGACTACAAAATAACTATAATATATTTGAAGAGATCTGGGGACAATTCTGGGAATTTATCAAACCTTGAAATTAGGCCATGTATGTAAGTACAAAAGATGAATACACTCTAACCCTAGCCTCTGCTTCCCCTTTTTTTCTCTCTGACATCATGCTTTCACACACAAGTAGGAAAAAAATAAAGGTAGAGTTTCAGTGGTTCATTTCCAATACAAACAGGAAAAAGTAAATGGCGATTTGAATAGTGCTTCTTTATAAAGATAATGCTTATTCTGTTATAAAAATACGCTATATTTATTCCTGTTTCATAATTATTATCAATCTGTTTTACTTGCTCTTCCTGTATTTAGGAGAATTCGAATTAATTAGACTTTGGTACTAAGAAATAATTTTAGGGGGTGTGAGAGTTGTATATCAATGGATTTCATCATGATAAGCCACGTGCAAGGATGTGTACTTTGCAGAGTAGTTGCAAAAGGCACTTGGAATCAGTCTTTGCTTTGAGATGGAGACGTGTGTCATGTAATGATGGTCACTCCAAAGCCACATGAAGCAAATCCCCTCCTAACTATTTGCATCTGATTCCAGAACAGATCAGAATGCAAGCAGCTCTGTAAAAATGAAAGTACAACACACCGGATGCTATAAAATTGGTCCTGACATCATTTCAAAAGATTTGACCAAGATCGTGTCCACCTGATTTTAGTGTTGAGTAGTTCACTGGAGCAGCCTTTCTCTCCATCTGCTTCTGAGGAAGCACAGAACAACCAAACTCCTCACTCAATTATGTCCCTGGTATGAGTTTAGATGAATTCTATCTTTACAGATACCTTTACTCAGCACAGCAAAAGAAGAGGGCTGCGTGGCTGAATAAAAGCAAGTTTTATGCAAGACAAGTGTCATACTAAGAAGAAAAGGGAGCTCAGCAAATGGTTCAAGAAACAGTGGACACAAGCAGCAGCAATGTCACATTAGAGTGACCCACTTGGAAACATGCAGAGAAGAATAATGACAAGACTCTTGATTCCCACGGATCTTCCGTAACCAGTTCAGAGTACACAGTAGACAGGCAAGTTATTCTTTTCATAGTCCGTTAGAAGGCAGGGATACACTCACTATTACCTTTTCTTAGGAGATTTGCCTTATTTCTGGCAACAAAAAAA
>VXBO01003889.1:165941-198717 GCA_013400135.1 Rhinoptilus africanus | reverse complement strand
AAAAAAAAAGTGGTTTTTATACATCACTTCTGGTGTGGAAGATGTCATTTTGTAACCAGAGACTTTAAAAAGAACAGTACCGAAATGGAACTGAGGTGCTTACATCCAAAAATAACCACCCAGCTGCTGCTTGATCTTGATTTAACCCTAAACTCTATGTCTCCGCTTGGCTTCATAGTCTCCCCTTGGCTGGAGTAGTACATCTCTGCCAGGCCAAGAGTCCTGAATGCCTAAGATTAACCGGAGTCAGAAACTACATATTCTTCTAAGGTCCCTGAAAGGTCTGATCTATACATTTTCTGAACACGCTAAGCTCCTTCAGCAGGCAGTCTTTAAAAAGATCACAGCAACTCTGCTTCCTGTATTAGTCAACTGCTGTATTAGTCACTCAGAAGTGGAAGAACCTGCATTTAATTGATTCTTCAACCTGAAGAAATTCAAGCTGCTTGTTCCATAAAGCTGCCCTTAGCACTGCGTATTTGTCTATGACAGATGTGGGAAAGTGCAAGTGGAATTAGAGGTGAAGGGAGGCTATTCCTGTTGGAGCTGAGGTGTCATACAGCAATGAATTTATGATTTGTGTGGCAGAGAGTGCAGAAAGGCAGATATAACTATGCAATAGCTCCACTCCCTTTTCCCATGAGCCTTTTAAAAATATCGGATAAATGTTTCTAACACTCAGAAGAATACCTTACCCTCTATGCCAGAGATTCAAGTAATCTTTTTGCCCTGTTCTTCCCTGCTGCCCCTCAATTTAATTTCATTAACATGAGTGTATTATTGTAATTGAATTATGTAAATGAATTTGAGGGGTTGCTATAAGTTTTTTCCTCTTACATTGGAATTCAGCTACACGCTACAAGATAATTCTAAAGAGGACAGAAAAACTGGTAGCAAGGAAGAGTGACATCTGGGATGTCAGTGGAAGTTGGATTATTAAGATCTGTTAACTAGGAACTTACCACAGAAAAAAAGATTACACTAAATGATTACAGAGTCATAGAATCAATTTAGGCTGAAGGAGACCTCTGGGTGACATCCAGTACAACTTCCTACAGCTAAAACCACGGGTAACTTTAAAATTAGGCCAAGCTGTCCAGGCCTCATGTGGTTGAGTTCTGACTATTTCCAAGGGCAGAGACTACACAGCCTTTCTGGGCAGCTCTTTCCAGGGCATAACCACTCTCATAGTGAAGATTTTTGACAGTATCTAGTCTGAATTTCCCTCACTATAAATTACAACCGTTGCTTCTCGTCCTGTCACTGCACCTTTGCAGTGAGTTTGGCTCCATCTTCTCTAACGCTCTGGATGACTATCTAGTATCATTTAAATCTTTAGGTGCAGCCTTACCTCTGGCTGCCTCTCTAGAAAGGCGTAACCCTCCAGTAAGTCCTGTGACGCTGCTCTGTAAAACTATATTTGATATCCTAGTACATCTCAAAAGGTACCAGATGTCCATGTTGAGGTAGCTAAACCAAGACTGTAAACAATGCAAGAAATGGAGATGAAAGAACTATACAACAGGCCATAAATTACACACTGAAGGCCTTCTGGACAAAATCTGACTGCTAAAGTTAGGTGAACTGAATCTTACCAATTATATCACAAATACAAGACTATTCTTGGTGTCTGCCCCAACAAATAATGCCTGTGCAAAAATGTGTGCCACGTGTTTTTAAAGGTAACATGTTGATCCCTCAGACACAGGATAATATTTATTGTGAATTTTTTTAGTCTGTGCAGAAATGGTTTTTTCCTATACTGAGCTGTTTACTGACCAACAATATACAGATTATTACAGTTTTGTCCATGTGTCCTCTGTAATGAACCTAACAAGACCTTCTTATGTCCTTTGACTTAAGGTGCAGAATACTGTCCTAGGGTCATGGCCCAGGGGATAATATTGGTATATTTACTCTTTGACATAATGTGTTGAGAGCTTCCCTGTCTCTGTGAGATGCCTTTTTTTATCGTTGCCCTGTGTTGTTTTGCAAGCACCCTGTTTTCAAGATGATTTGGTCACTTTAAACCCAGAGTATACTTACATCTAGCTCCAGTGCAAATGCCATACCACAGAATCACAGAATCACAGAATGGTAGGGCTGGAAGGGATCTCTGGAGATCACCTAGGCCAACCCCCTGCCAGAGCAAGGTCACCTAGAGCAGGTTGCACAGGAACCCATCCAGGTGGGTTTTGAATGTCTCCATAGACGGAGAATCCACCACCTCCCTGGGCAGCCTGTTCCAGTTCTCCGCCACCTTCAAAGTAAAGAAGCTCCTCCTCTTGTTTAGATGGAACTTCCTATGCTCAAGTTTGTGTCTGTTACCTCTTGTCCTGTCACTGGGCACCACTGGAAAAAGACTGGCCCTATCCTTCTGACATCCATATACAGGCATACAATTTTTCGTGCTTATGCTGTAAAAGCAACAGTCTTCTTCCCTGTATCAGAATATTGACTCAGAATTTTTAAGTGAAATGTGTAATGTCTAATTCAGATCACATTCTCTTTTAGTGGAGATAAGTCATTTTCTGACCACAGTAAGTTTAAAGCTTCAGTGATTTATTGTCTGCTAAATATATTTTTCTTACAGCAATGCTACTTCCATTGCTTCTGGAAGCACATTGACTTCTACACCTATATGCAACTTGAAATTAGTATCTGTTCCATTTGTTTTTATGAGGATATAGTCATGCAGGGCAATGTTGCCCATTAGTCCTTCAAGAGTTCTTCTGGAATCGAGTTGATAATATCACTCCTTGAACATGCAGTTCGCCTTCTAACTGCAAAATCCTGCTATGAAGCATAACCCTTAGCAGTTTGCAGTTTCGATGTTTTTTTTTTTTTTTTTGAAAGGCATTGCCATGTCCCATTTTAGCAGACTGTCATTTGAGTTCTGTCATAAGATACTTCACAGCAAGTGTCTTGTATTCTCCCATATTGGACACTTTTCCACCCACAGCATCAGAACCTTGATCAAATAAGCTGAGCTATATGCCTATTTTATCTTAGAAAAATCTTGAAAAGGAATTAATTTTAGGTGGTTCCCATCTTTATTGATTTTTTCTTTTTCCTTTTTTTTGCTCTCTTTCCCCTTGTAGTTTGGTCTCATATCAAGAGGTGAAAAACATCCAAATTGTTTTTTCTTTTGTTGAATAATAATTTTTTCATTAGCTTGAGTGTGACTTATAGGGGTTTTTTTGTAGTCTTTAGTTTCATCTATATTGTCAGCCTAATTCACTCCTGGGCTTTTTGAAGAGCCCTGTTTTGCCAATAAAGAGGATGTGAAATTTTATTAATTGTTAAAAAATAAAAATGAACTATAATTTTAAAAGTGACTCTAAGGTAAGTAGTTTAGATGCCTAGCTTTCTGATATCTGTGTTACAGCAGACAAATCCCACTGTAGACATCTTGTCCAAACTACTTATCTAGTCTTCCTCCATAGTGAAAGGAAAGTGCTCAGACTCTCCATAAGATAATTCAGCTTTCCTGTGTTGGACCTTATTTTAGGGTGAGTTTAATGACTCTCTGGTGTCGAATCCCACTGACGTCCTCAGAAGTAAAGCAAAAATATATTTAGAGGTCAAATTGTCAAAGAGATACTGTCTATCCGTTGTCTTGCTAGTGTTGGTTTTAGTACAGCTTCGCATATGATAACATTTAAAACCAATATAACCACTACCAAGTGCTGTATAGGATAGGCTTACTCTACAAAATGATGTATGCTGTAGATGTAAACTTAGTGCTCTCATAACTAAATAGTAAGACTGAGAAGTCTGGAACATAATTGGTCAAGAACAACATCTGTCTTCATGCATAATTCCTTATCTGTTGTCTGTAGGTGGAATTCTCTATCCCAAAGTCTGTAGCACAGTTGTAATTAGAGATGTGTATGTCAGAGTTTTGAATGCTCTCACTCAAAATAAAATACAACAAACCAACTAATCTCAGCATATTTGAAAAATAGCAAAGAGCTCTTTAGTATTACTAGACGTTCTTCTGAGAATAGAAGGAATTGCAGAGGGTTTCTGCAAAAGGAGAACAGAAAACAGTTTTAACTAAAAAGAATATTTGGAAAATATGAGTTCTTTGTATTCCACATTTATTTGCAGCAATTATTATACTCGCTTTGGGCAGCTGACTTGTTGAGAGTGAATTACTGAATTAAATTAAGTATCAGATAATACAACTTCAGCAACAGTTCTCAGTGGCAGCTGTGACTCCAGAGTTATTGACTTCTTAATACTTACGGCATTCCTCTTGGTTTGAAACTGAAAAGAGAAAAGAAAAAGGAGCTAGAATAGATCTGAATATCACAAAATATGTGCATAATACTTTCAAATTTTAATAAAGATGTAGGTTTCGACATCAGAATATGAAGTAGTTTAAGGAAAAAATCTGAAATAAAAGTTACTCACTGTACATTGTGATTATCAATAAAAAACCTTAGTGTTTTATACTGATAAAGAGTTCTTTTGGAGATGTCTGTTCTTTTGGAGATGATCCACCTGTATTGTTCGCACAAAGAACAGCTGTTTAGCAATAGTCAAAAGCTTTCTGAAATACTTGAAATATTAGCTAATATGAGAGTGTTTATCAATTAGCTAACATTACGGTGAGTACTCAATCACAGTTTGTGCTATTCTGATCTCTTAAAAAGGGTCCAACTATATCTTGGAAAAACAATGTTGTTCTGTTGACATTCCTTGTTAATTATCGTGATCACATTAACCATCAGAATGAGAAACTCCAACAATGTGCAAGAGCTGAAGATCTGCCAACAATCTTCCAGTCAATCTCAAGCAGAATTCCAATGGCCAAAGTCTGTTTCATCAGGAAAGTCACACTTTAAAATTGCCTTTTTGTAAGATACCTTGACCACAAATGTGTTATACAATCAATATTGTGTGAAATTAGCAGGGTGTAATACTGGTATTCTTTGAACTCTTTTCCAAGAAAAATTGTGTAGTTTAATCATTCTTAAAAACATCTTGGTTTAATAGGCAGTTAGTTGGAAATATTATAATAATTTTGTTTGGCTAACCCTGCATAAAAGGATCAGGTTTCTATTGCCTTGCTGCCTATTCTCATCGCCCAAATTAAGATATAAATCCAAGTAAAATTGATCAGCTGAAAAGCATCTCAGGCTGTGCCCTGAAATGGAGAATGTACAGGGAGGAAAAACACAAATGAAATTACAATGCAACTTTATGTTTATCAAATATTTTGCTGCCAGAACAAATTGACCAGAAATAGCATGTTGATCCTAATTCTCAGCTGGCTCGCCTCTGCCAACTTCCTAACAGACTAGTGTGATATATATATTTACAGAGCAAATGCTGGAATGCACAAATATGAATTACACTCCGGGAGAAAATGAACTATAGCTGAGAAAATGACCTCTTTAGTGTGTAGTAGATTAAGAGACAAAAATATCGTGCCATTTTAAACAATTTCTTCAAAAAACTAATGTGCAGTTTCTGTTAGTTTTACCTCTTTTTTACAAAACAAGGTGATTAGTACATGAAGACAACATATAAACCAACATGAAGACAAGATAAAAAGCAAAGCTCCTTCAAAAAGTTAGGCTATTTTCTTTGGCTGTATTGCCATAATTTTTATTAGTTTTAGAGGTATATTAAAAAAAATTTTTAATTAGTTAATGTTATTTAAAACACAGTAAATTTGGATTATGTTCAGGTATTTAACAAGCACCCATGTAAAAACATCAAAAACCAGTGATCAATATGATCAAAGACTCTAGGAATGATCATTTACAAGTTCATTCATGACCATACAGCCTATATGAATCTGTTTTCCAGGAGTGCTCACTTCACTGCCAGATACGTGCTCCCAGCAGCGTTTCTGAAAATAATCATAAGGAAATATGATAGTCATCAGTTAGCACAGCCGCAATCCCAGGCCACTTTAGAAAATGTTTGCATTTGTGATTTAGCCAGGCTGGTAAATATCAAATAGCTCAACTGAGGTCAGCGAAACAGTTTAGAAACTGCAAATTACTGAAACTGTTGTCTTAAACTTAGGTAGTGCCTTGGTTTGCTGCACTAATAATTATTTTCAGAGACCTGTACTTCGCTGTATTTTGTCATTGCTGGTGAATGCAGTTCTATAGGCAGCTAGATACTCCTAATGTTCCTATTAATATTACTCTGCTTACTGCTGAAGGTTTTTTTAAGCAAGTTATTTGCTTAACATGAAGTACTTTTTATGCATTAGTTCATTACAACACACATTTATAACTTTAGTCTATGTTTTCAGGATTTCAGCAGAGGATGACTATGCATTTTAAGAACTCATGCAAAAGAAATAAAGCTGTACAAAGAGTCTATGTTTCAGTAGCTAAATCCAGAGTTATGATGAGTCCACCTATGTCTATCTTCCGCTACATTTCTAGTACATTTCATTAAAGCAATGTTGAATATTCTATCTTTTTTATATTCTTCTCAGAAACAACTGAAGATGCATCATATGGAAATTTATTACTATTTTCTGTGTTGTTAATAGCAAATGTCTGCCCCACATCACTTAAGAGAATGTAAGTGCATGTGCCGAGTAAAGTCTGATGTTCAGGTCAGTGTTATGGTGCGTTTACAGAGATTGAAATCAGGAAGAGCAACAGCAAAACTGGTGCTTTAGACACAAAAATTAGACATCATCACAAAACACTTTTACTCCAAAAAAAGTAAACAGAGCCACAGCACTTATTTTTATTCTGTTAATCTGGGAATATTGTTTATTTAGCTTTAGTTGGTACAAATGTGTTCTGCTGAAATGCTAAATCGAGGTTTACAGAAGTGGCTGGGAAATTAGATGTCATTATCTTCAGGTCTTGCTCTTTCTGCTCTGTAAGTGCAACCATCTGCAAACAACAGCTCTCTAACAAAGACTCTGATGATGCACACAAACAAGATAGATTAAAAAGTTTGAATGAGTGGATTCTAATCTTTACTCCCAGGGTAGATCATGAACTGCGTGATCTAATTTTAGCGCAAAGGAATCTTCAGACAGTGATGGCACAATGAGTCATCCAACCAAACCACCACCCTGTTGTCAGATAATATTGTTCTGCTTATTTAGCTATCTTTTTTTTTTTTTTTTTTGGTAGACACTGAATGCTAGAGCAATTGACATGTTTGCTCTAGGTCTATAACAAGCACAAATTTCTGTTTTTACTGCCCTGGTGTGGAAAAAGGTCTTAGCAGTACTACTCAGCTTTAAATGATTAATTGTCTAGATACACAAAAGGATATAGGTACCACATGTTTTTTGCATTACTGCATGCTGAGCTTAGGTATTAGAGACATTTCTCCCTCCCCAAGCCTGGTAACCTAGTGTTTAGGCTGTGCAGAAAAGGAGAGGCAAAGCTTACTACCATCGTCTGCCAGAGGATGTCAAGCACGCAGTTGTTACTTCTCTGAAGAAAGATGAACCACAAGGAAGGAAAGCTTCTTCACTCAGATATTGTCAGCTCTACCCACCTAAGAGTTGCTGGACCAAAGACGAGGCATACTCTGGGTACCCGGATTCCTCCTCCAAGAACAATCCATGCATTTCACCCAATCACTATTTACTTAATTTAAAAACACACAAACAAACAAAAATCCCTTCAGGCTATCCCTTAAAGAAAGGATTAGCTGCTAGAAGCCTCTTCTAAGAGCTGTACCTAGATGAAGTTAGTCAAAGCTTAAAAGAAATGATGCATCCCAGATGAACTTTTGGCTAAACTAATACCAAGCTGTTTGGTCACAGTGAAGATGAGGTGATTTGAAAATGCATAACTTTTGTGTGTTAAGAGTAATTTAAAAAGAGAAATATCTCTGCAATCCAAGGTTCTCTAGGTTGAAAACAGAGCTGGATGGGGATTTTCAGGTCAATAGTTCACCTAAACACATAGGGTTCATCCTAAACCCACTTTGGGTTTAGTATTTACTGTTTATGTATGTCTAAAAGTGTTTATAATGCATCTTGTTAAGCTAGACTAGAAATCATTCTGAGTACTGGACAGTAAAGAGAATGGGTCCTTTCTACTGTGGGACAACAATGGCACATGTCAATTATTAAATTGTCTCTTGTTCTCAATAGTATAATTATTTTTTATCCCCTTCTACAACATAATCATATGTACCAATATAAATCTATTCACAATGTATGTAATTAATTTTACATTGTATTTCGGTACTACACAGATTACAGCACAAGTTTATCATTGTACCGTTGAATGAACACCATGGACTTGAAGTCTGTCCAGCATCTATCCCAAAGGACCCCTTAACTAGTCTTTGGGTCTTTGCAGATGCCAGCCTCCTCCTGCTCAATCTCTCCTGTAGGTTTCTTGGACTCTCAGTCTGTGTAGCGTCTTGCCCACAGACCCCAGTCTCCTGCAGCTGCTGGCTCTCTGACTTACAGGCCCTTCAGGCTTGTGCCTTCTCACACCACTGGTTCTTAAAATCTTCTAGCACTTACACACCATCTCAGAATAGAGAGCACACCCACACCTAAGATAATTAGAAATAGGATGTAATAGGAATACTGGATAGGCCATGGTAACCAAATGCAGGGCTCAGCTACTTGTTTTCACTCAGCTAGCCCCTTGTATCCCATTTTCCCTCTATTTTTTCCACACTTGTTCCTCTTCAATCCATCTTGATCCCTGCTTTTCCCAACCTTCAGTCCTTCCCCTATACATCCAATAATAATTTTCACACATTCTCCAAATTCTCTTCTCCTTGCATCTCATAATAAAACCTTTATCTATTTAGGCTTTAACCCCTTAAGTCTACATGACGTTCAGGAGAAAGAATCCTTGAGGCATCTTTATTGGTTTCACACCAGAGACAATGGTCTAATTCTTCTCCTATGGTCTTAGGAGCAGCCAGTACAGCGTGCTTCACATTCACAGATTACTATTGATTCTCTGCTTAATACTGTTCCTAGAAGCTTAGTGAATTGGTGTGAGATTTAATGCACAGGAAAGTTAGCGTCTGGATTTTTTTTTACTTTTTCAAAAGAAGAAGTTCAGCTTCTGTCTGTCATCCTGTGTTCCCATGCTTAGGCTAACACCATTGCAGGGAAGCTGGACTACACATACTGAAAGAAGCAGGTAGTTGTGAAGACGAATCAATCACAGATGCAGGGCTCTTCAGCCTTATTCATCAAGCCATGCTCAGTTGTTCCATTAGCATCATTTATTACTTTTTAGGTCCTTATACTTCTATTTGCCTCCTGAACAAATATTTTCAATTCATCATCTTTGGATACTGTAGTTTAATTATATAAGAAGATATTTTTTGGGTCCTTTTTTGAAGTAGTTGCCAATAAGGCTGCCTTTAACAACAGTAGATTGACCGTTGTTTGCATTGGCTTTTATTTGACATTGGATACTGTCTAAACAGGATTACCTGGCAGGGTGAAAAACAGGTGCAGGATTTTAGTTTTCTGTATTTTCACAAACACGGTGTGATCCCAGACTCTTTCCAGCCAATGTATTCAGTTGCAGAAGCACAGGGTGTATAAGAACTTCTTTTTGAGACGTGAAGGTGAGGTGGAGTGAGAGACACTGCTTCTCTTTGCCCTGTACCCTCTTCAAGTTCCCCAGGAATCTCTGCATGTTGGAATGGATTTCAAGGCTCGATAGAGAAATAAGAGAGAAACCTCACAAGAAAACCTCTGCTTAGATACTTCACATAGTTCAGCATTGTACAAACCCAATTTATGTCATTGGTTTAATTAAAACTAAAATTATAAAGTGTCCATAAACTTTGGAAAAAACTTATAAAGAGAGCAAACATTTTTGAGAGGGCTATATTCTGCTTTTTGATACTCCAGCATAGTTTTGATATGACTGTTCACTTACACTCTACAAGGGAGGGAGTGCAAGTAAAAAAAGTTACGAGATTTGGGGATTTTCCTTCTCTATACAGCGTTGTATTTCTTAGATGTCCAGGAGAAACTGGTTCTGTTTTGCTATGCAGGCTGGATAGGGATTGTTATTCAAATACAGCAATAAAACTCTTGGTCAGATTTAACTAAACCATCTCTATACCGGCAATAGTTTTTTTTGCAATAACTAACCCACTCCATGCACTGATGTAAACTGATGTATAGAAACCTAACCTGATAATTCACACTGATCTAGGATCATTTACCAATGAACAGCAATACAACACTGCAGTGCTAACAGATGGAAGGATCATTTGCAGAAAGACAAGGCAAAACAACTTAGGAAACATAACAAAATGATATGAAAACATAAAGAGGAAATGTCACCTTTTCCCTATGAAGCTGCCAAATATTCAACCTGATTTCTGACTTAGTTGACTCTCAAAAACAGTGAACATGTATTCTTTAGGCTGCAATCCACAGTATATTCAAGCTGTGTGTAGTACCATTAACTGCATGTTAACCTTCCTGTGACATAGGTAAATGTGGCAAGTAAAGCTGCTGTCACTGTTTTACTTAGTCCCATCATTTTAATAGTGCTTTGCACTGTATATGTTAAAAGCCAAGTAGATTTGTTCTTGACATATCTTTCTTGTAAGGTGAGTAAATACCATTATCCTACTAATACTGAAGAGATACTTAAGAAGGATTCTGAGTCACTGATTTAATCCTTTTTTTTTTTTTTTTAACATTGAGAAACATGTCTTCTTGGTTTAGAGTGTTAAAAGTTATGACTGGGATCAGCATCTAACCCCTGAGTGATGTGAGCAGGGCTGTACAAGGAGTCAGTGGTAAAGCTAATTTCCAGCCCTAACTCCTCTTCTGGCACTCATCTTGTACTTGCTGATATTCAGCAACAAACCAGTTTAATTCCACAAATTTCACTGTTTGACTAACAAAATGTCTAAGTACAGCACCAGTACTTCCTTTTTAGCCCACACTCTGTGATGAGTACTGGACCCTGAAAATTAAATAATTGCTGATGAGATGCACCTTACAAGGAAAAAGACATTTCCTTCAGATTTAACAAGTTGCTGAGTAGAAGCAGTAAAAAAAAGCACAAGTGCGGCTGGCAAATATGCGATACCCTATGGTTTATTATAACAAAGAGGAACAGCATACACAGCTGCTTTGGGCCGTAGCTTTGTCCATTAAAGCCTTTGGTACCTCAGCGAGTACCCAGTGGCAGCACAGAGAGTCTGTAGTGCAGTAGCCTGCTGCTTTTCAGCATGCAAGGAAACCTTCCTGCTTTGAGCACCTGTGCTCTGAGCAAGCCGAAAGGGGGGCAGACTCAGCAAAAAAAAAAAAAAAGAACCTTCCCTGCAGGTTTTTGCTTGTACTCTTGACATTTACAGAGTAGTATGTTCTAGTATTTATTCTTATATAAAAAAACTTCTCCTCCAAAAGAGTCTTGTCATTGCTTGACAGACGTGTGCATTGCCGGTAGATAAGAATACATCTACAGAACTGGTTTGAAATACATCTTCGAAATATTTTAATAGCCTATTGATTTTTTTCACATTAACCTAACCTGAAAAGAGCGAAAACTGTGGGGGCTGACTAGAGTCTGCTTTCTGTGCAGAATTTAGAAGTAATTCAATGCCTTCAAGTTTCTGACATTTCTGTTACCCTTTAAGTGTGTCCTCCAAAGTTACCATGACAGAAAGGTATTTGCATTTATACCCTTATTACAGCTTTTACACCATAGAAACTATCTGATGTGTTTTCTTCTTTCTCCCAGCTGGCTTGCATTTATACTCCCCGTGTTTCTTGAAATGTACCATCGTGGATCTCTATTTTTCATTATGACAGAGGGAAGCTGATCCCTCAAAGTCAGATTCTGCATTTGAGCAAAAAGCTGGCAATTGTCACACTTCCTCAATTCACCAGGTCTTTGGCATGGTGGCAGAGCAGTTCTGAACACAGCCTTGCAAAAATACGTTATTTCCCAGTGCCTCATCAGCTGGATCACACACAGAATACAAATTAATGGTAAATGCCAATCAATGCTGGTTTATGGTTCCCTATGCTGCCATTGTTGTTCCTCGCTGCTCTTATTGGATTTTCATGTCCAACTGTATGTTCACCCACATTTTGCTTCATTCCCTTTGCATGAATGAGTAATGAAGGCATTTCTATTTTTGAGTCTGGCAGCTCTGCTATGCACTGACTCCTGCCATGGGAAAAATCGTAGAGTGGCTTTGTAAGTCTTTTTTTCTTCCTTTTTTTTTTTTTTTTATGATTACAGTTCTCTCTGTGCAATACATAACTAGCTTATCCTATGGACAAAAAGTCATTTATTTATGCACTGAGTTGATTAAGTTTTGCCCCAAATCTATTACCATGAATTATATTTAAATTCTCATCAGTTCTTCCCCCCTCTTCAAGGTAACAGAGTAGAATCTATGAGTACATAAAAGAAAGATATTAAACCAGGTTAGTCAGCAATTATTCAGAAAAAGACTCCTCTCAGCTAGCCTTATTCCTTTTAAGCCTTCTATGCAACCATTGTTTGTTAAAAGTGATAAAAAGTAGCTGAGCTAAATTTTATTTCATTTTGAGAACCATATAAATCTTCTTTCATTATACAGCATGTCTCAAGTAGGAGACAGGTATATTAAAAAAATGTTATTTGCTGATCCCCTTCAATACCATTCCTTTAGATGTTTGAGTTTACAGTCAATGGGACTTATCCTGACCCTTGACAGTCTCGCTGAAACTTATGGCCTCCAGTGGACTGACCATCAGTACAAGACACAGTCGTCCTACAGCCGTTCTCTAAGTGTATGTGCATCCACGCTGTAAGTCTAAGCTCTGAGACATCACTTACCTGGAGTTTCACCAATCATAAAAATCCTGATTGTAAAACAGGTCAGACACCTGATGAGGCAAACATTATTAGGATTTTGATCAGGGTCTGGATCACATATTCATCAGTCGCCCACTTTTAAGCTACTGAACTCAGGAGTTCTGCATGGAAGTCAATAAAACCAGGCAAGAAACCTTCACTTCTGAAGAACTGCTTTACACATGAGGAGAAGTTGTTTAAGATTGAAACTTCTGTAAAGAGGGAGAAAACAACCTTGTAATCAAAGGAACAGTCGCAGAGGTCTGTTTGTATCCAGTCTAGATTCATCCTGCCTGGACTCCACTGGCAGAAATGCAGATCAGTCGGACAGTGTGTTAGGAAGCTTTGTTGTTTCCTATGAAGAACAAAGGATTCTGTGGAACTCCTTAACCTGCCATTTCAGAAGGTGTGAAGGCTGTTCTTCTCAAACCAGTGCTAAGTGTCAGCAGAGTGAATTGCAGTTGCATTAAGAATAGAGAGAACTACTGTTCTTATTGAAAACAAGACCTCAAAGTGACCCCCAGAAATACAATCACTCCAAGAGCAACCGGTTCAGACATCATAAAGAGCCGATGCACAGTTTCAGTTGTGAAAAAAATAAGTTTTTAAGTACCAGGAAAACATCTTTCCTCAGGAACTGTTCTGGAAAAACTGGAACCAAAGAGTTCCTAATTTACAACAACAGCTCAGGATGGAACGTGTTTAAATTGCCCACACAGCAAATTTGCAGTCCTGGAGCTATACAAAATTATTCAGTCCTTTTTATCTTTAATTCTTTATCTCAAAGGCTTGCCTATTCTATTTTGAAATTATTTTTGCAGCTAAGAAGGAAAGAAGCTTGTTCGGCTGAATTAGTAACTCAGATGATTTCTGCATGTAAATGTTCAACGTATATTTTTCTGATGCATGCTGCCCTAGACATTTCCTGGAACTCTGGCTGGAAACAGCCTTTTTATTGCTCATTTCTCACTGCTAAAACTCAATGAAATTCAATTATCACAAAAACAGTCAGTAGGCTTCAATTTTGCGTGTCCTGTTACTTTTTAAATTTGGAGTGCCTCCCGATTGCTGTCACAGCTATTGCATTGTCTAAATCAATTGCCATGGCATGCTCACTAAATTGAGAAATGTTGTTGTGAATGCATAAGAGGTCTCAAGAATCAACAGAACCAGATACAAACAGGGAGAAAATAAAAGGCAGGGGAATTTTTCATCTGCTACAAAACTTTATTCCTTTGTCTGATTTCCTTTGAGGATTCACCAAGGGACAAATAATACTTCACCCTTTCTGCCTGCATGTTTGTTTCAAAACTTCTTAAGCAGACAAAAGTACTGCTAAAGCAGCGATTCAAAGAGAAATGGTTACAAGTGGAAATTTTATGGCTTCAGGCCTGTAAATTCTTTTCAAACTCAAATATTGTGCTTTTTTCCAGAGTTTATTTACAGAGAGTTGTACTTAAGGCCAGCTTGTGTCTTGCATATTCAGGTGTTTCCAGAAAAGCAAAAAGTACAAGAGGCTGGTCCGGTGCTGGGGGACTATTTCCACTCTGTTAAAGGCTTGGGATAGCTGGTGAAAAAGCTCCACTCTTCCAATACACCTTTATCTAAAGGATAACCTCACCAAGCACATTGCGCTTCTGGCAACTATGGAAGTGCTCTCTGTTCCTCTGGCTTCATCTGAGCAAAGCCCAAAGAGGGCACAAACTGCCTGGCCAACATCACAAGCTGTTGTTACCATTTATCAGCTTTAAGAGCATATAAAGGATTCCAAGAAGCAGCTCAGTGCATTTGAAACTAGAATTCAGTTTCCACAGTTACATACACCCATGACTTTGACTCAGTCTCACAGCAAGTGGAAAATATATGCAGAGATATAACAAGAGAATTTGTTAAAATCTACAAAGGATGGGGACCTTGTGCATCTTGGAGAGAAACACCCTCAGCTTCTTCTGTACAGCACAGAGGAAAACAAACACAATACTTCTCATATAAAAGTATAAATCCTGTGTGATCAGATGAATTGCGCACAAAAAGGGCTCATTTCTCTCCAGTGACTGTAAAGAGCAATGCTCCAATTAACTCAGAAAAAATATAAAGTTGCAATGGCTATACAGACTGGACAAAAAAACCCAAACCAAAACAACAAAAGCCCTTCCTCCCCACCCCCTTACATTCCACCCCCCCACCAATAAACAAAAACCCAATGACAGTGAATTACGTAATTGAACACTTGTTATATTGGAATTAAGTTGAAATGGTTCACAAGATTTCAAGATTATAGACTCTTCCTCTATATCTTTCATGTTTGACTGAAAAATTGTCATTCTTGATTATGAGGTTTTATCATCACATTTAAATTTGCAGATTGCAGTTGAACTTGTTCCCGTTAAAACTGAGTCCATATTATGCTTTTTCTCTATAAGCAAATCCACAGCTCCAGTATGAGCATTGGGCCTCATACCCTCATATCTATGAATTCCTAACTAAGGATTATCTAATGTTTTTCTTTGGAAAATTCCAGCTCCGCAATAAGTTATAGAAAGGAGCTGGCTAGGAGGTGTAAGAGTGGAGAGGTGGTTATGTCAGGCAGCAGCCTTTTGTCTTCTATAGATTTGGTCATCTACTTCCCCCCGGAAAAGGCAGTTCACCCTTGTTCAGTACAATTTTCACAGTTTTGCAGGTCTCTATCTCATAGATTCATTTACTTGAGCATGCTCCATTCCTGACATTTTCAGAGTTTAGCAGGATTTTCAATGCAGTTGCAGCTGTGGGCTGCTGCAGGCAGGAGCAGAAACAATCAATATAAGTAAGGGCAAGGACATCCTTTCCTTTATATTGTCAACCAGTTGCCTTTAAGGCTGTTGAATTTAGGAGAATCCTGATTTATATTTAGAGGGACATGAGTAGGACTTGAAAAGGGTAGGTAGGGACAAGCATTGGAGATTGAAGGAGTGAAAAAGGAAGCTGGGACTGGAAACTGAGCGAGGAGGGTCCAAAAGAATAATGTGGATCCTCGTCTCCGTGAATGTGATGCTGAGGCAGAGAGTGGCTGAAGAGCTGGAGTGGAAAGGTTGGAGTAGGAATCAGAGAGAATGAGTGATGATGTGTGGAAATAAATAAATAAAAAACCCAGCAGGTAGAAATGAGAGGTAAGACATCTTTTATGAAGGAGACTTTAACGGTTAGATGAGGATGGGAAGAGGAGGGCAAGTGACACAAGGAGTATCAGAGACACAGTGGAACAAAATGGCTTACACGGCAAGAAAACTGAAAGGAAGCTCTTGCTGACAAGACCATATTCCTCTGTGATAGTATGAAGCTTGCAATATTCAAGTCTCACCTTTCCTCTGCTATCAGAACTTGTTTCCTAGTTAGGTCTCAAGAAGTCTGCAATAATTCCCTGATTTTGAAGAAGTGTCTCTGCAGTAGATTTAATAATTCTAACCATGCTGGTGAAGAGTTGATATATGATCACACATAGGACATGTCACACACACAAATCTTAAAAGAAGTTTATTTTGGTTGCAAAGTCAACTGCTCAGATTTTAAGAAATGTCAGTATTGAGATTGCCTGAGAAACTCTCATTATTTTCAATTGACAAGGCAGTCGTGGCTTGATTACTAGTGATTTCTTCTGCAATGTTCCTGCATAATATAGTGTGCTGAGTAGATTTGCTGTGATATGGGTTAAGGTCAATCAAGGAAAGACAATTGTTTTCTGCAGGATGCCTTCTTCAGAAGATGAAGTACTAGAATGTGGTAGTTTGTGAATTAGATAAATGGTAAGAGAAAAAGCAAGAAGTTAGGCCTTGATTAAAGCAAGTGAATTCTTCCAGGACAACTGGACTGTATTCCCAATTCTGAGGGACAGAGTTCCTGACTAAATCCAGAAAATTCATGTAAACCGTGAATTCATATAGTCCCAGACCTTACTAAACATGATTTTCCGAGGCTGAATACTCAATATTAGTTAAAGGTTTTACTCTTAATATCTCTGGTTTTGTCTTCTCAGTTGCTAAAACATTGATAGCCCCAAACCTCACATGGCAGACATTACAAAATCATTCACAAGTTAATTCACTCTCACAAATTATAATGGTAATTGCCTTGAAAAGACGTTAAGGAAAGGATTTGAATCATGAGTGTTATACAGGGTGTGCATTATAAAACAAACAATGAAGAGAAAAGACAAGGTTGAATAACCATCTTGAAGCAGCATTTGTTTCAGAGGATTGAAAAATACTGTATTAAAAGATATAATTTGTGAAATAGCAATGAATAATAAAAGAGGCTAATTTAAGGTTACACTGGAATTTTGTAATTTTTCCAGATTGCAACCTTAGTAGTGAACTTTTAGCTTTGTTGTATGTTCTTTGGAAACCTGTTTTTTTTTTAATTTTTTCAAGAAATTTGAGAAATTTAAATATTAAATTATGCTAAGCAATTTAGCCATATTTCCTATTTATTCTTTTTTATTTTCTTGTGGCAAAATCGCTTTCAGTGCTGTAAGAAATAAACCAGCCAAAGCAGTGTTCCCAGGTGGGATTAATCCAATATCTGTGAATTAATTTTCTTTTTCAGTAAAATAGCTGAAGTATAGCACTGAACCAACGTAGCTCTTCTGCTTCTTTATTTGTGAATGGCCCAGGCCATTCATTTCCACATTGCATTGTGCTGTAGAGCATAGAAACACGTTGAACACGTAAGTTCTGATTCTTAGTTACCTTCTAGGAAAATGGGGAAAATAGCATATTCCTAATTCTCCTGTACTCTAGGTTCAAGAGTCTCTAGGCTTGTGTTACAGTAGTCGTGTCTCTACCCTTACTAATCCTTGCAGTGGGGACAGTTGGACCAGAAATCAGTAGGAAATCTCAGGTAGGGAAGCTAAACCTCTGCTACATCTCTGAAATGAGACAAAAGAGGCTTTGTGTGGGGTACACTGTCTGCTTGTGTTAGTGTAATTCTGGTATGCTAGGGTGAATGAGAAGCCCACTGACTTTAGATACTGGGAGGAATTCACTGTGACTGTATAGGTTTTTAGCAGCAGTTTCTAAAACCAGTGGTAAGCCCTGGGGTTGGGAATGAACTTTAAGCTATTTCTGTGAGTACTTGTAAATAACCTTAGTGGGTGTCCATGTAATGCCTTGTGTAATCAACTGTGAAGAAGTTTCAAGTTTTGTCTTTCAGTCCTTGTAGCTTTACAGAGGTTTGGGTCTGGAGCAGTGTGTATAAACCTTCTCAGCAATCACACAGGGTGACAGATTTTCCCTGAAAGGCAGGTGGTGTAATGAACATCACTAGTCTGTCATCTTGCAAAGGGTCAAAAGGACAGAGATTCAGTTAAAATGTGGTGGAACTTGTGTAGAACTTGTGGAGTTCAAAAAGATACTCTATTTTTTGGAGAAGTTAAATATACAAAGCTTATAGGCATGACTCTTATTAAAGGTTTATTTCAGTAGCCATCTTTCTACCAGCTTTCAATCTAAGGAAGCCTAGAAGGTGGTACTTTCTGCTACCTTCCCTTCCCTCTGCCCTGTTACCCTGGTGCTGTGTCTGCTCCACGTCCCCTGTCAGAGATAGAGCTGTAGTACTGCAAGCCCCTCACTGTACCTGTGTATAGCCCTGGTTTGTATCAATTGCAAATTATTTTCATAGAGTCACAAGGAAAAGGACAAGGCTCAGAGTGATGGATGGGAAGATTGTGAAAAACAGAATTCCTTTAATGAACTGCAAGTCTTTATAGGCCAGTTTCTCAAATAGGCTTGGGCGCTGTTGCATGTACTGCTTGGAAAATGTGGCCTAATTCATTTTTGCTGTGCCTGTTAGTGACTGACTGTAATTACAAGGGGAATAACTCACAGAAGTAGTCTTTTGGTGTGTGCATATATGCATTCCTGTTTGAATCACTATGCACAAGACCTGGCAACTAAAAGTGCCTGGAAGCCTAAGATGTCATGTCATATGCTTGTTTCGTTAAGTGTAATAAAGATGATGGCAGACTTGGAAAGCAAAGGTTGTTGAGTGCTCAAAGTGAGTGCCTTATTTTGTGAGGACATTTCCTATTTCTTTAAAACCCTATGAGTGTTCAAAGTCGAGAGACTGATGTCCCAATCAGATCAAAATGTTCTGATGTTTGTTAGTACTCTAACTAAGGGAAGATGTCTTTTATGAGGGCTTGCGTTCTTCTGATGATTTTACATCTTCAGGTTCTGGAACCTAAATAGTAAAGTAAGTATATTAGGAGAGCATGCCACTAGTATTGCCAAGGGTCTGCACTCGGGCATCAGCTGCAGAAAAGCCTGTCTCAAATCCACATCACATCAGCATCCAGTCCTAGGTAACAGTGCGAGTACAGCACTTTCTTAGCATCTGCACGTGGTCAAGAGCTTGTGACCTTTCTTTCCAGACACAGATCTAGCCTCTATTATCCCTGCTTGAGATTAAATCATTTTTTGTTTTCTCCATATGTTCAAAGACTAAAGCTCTACCCTTTAAATAGTACAGTTACAGTCATCTCTTTGCTAGCAGGTGCAAGAAGCACTGGGTCATTATTCTGAACATCTCCTCCTGCAGCTGCTCTGGGGTGTGCAGCAGTCCTGGCTGCCCCTTCCACAGCTGTGCCAAAGATAGAGCACAAACTAGGCTATAGGATCCTCTCTCGATACTGGAGTTCATATGCCTTAGGGAGGATGTACAGGTATAAGAATTGAATCTCACCACAAATGCACTGCATCTAGCTAGATCAGATACACATAAATATTCGACAAATAATTGCTGTCATGAAAATCTGTATCTGCTGTTTCTACTGTTTTACTTGGATTATAGGGAAAGACAAAGGGAAAAAAAAATGAAGCAGTTTTATGTAGTTTGTTTAAACTTCGAAAACAACCCCCAGCACGACCGCATATAGGTAGCAGATTAATAGTAATTACTTATTTGGGTTAGCATGACTGCTTCTTCCATAGTCTAACAAGCTCACTGCTGTATAATATGCAGAGGGGTCCCCCCTTATTTAGGTAAGAGTTTCCAGTGGTAATGGCTGGCTACAGTATCTGAGATGTAAATGACCCTGAATGATTAGCACTAGGGTTTTGGAGAACCCTGGACAAAGGAGCTCTTACCAGAGTTAACTTCTAGCATTTACAGGCATGTGGCAGCGTGGGGAAAGCCTAGTCCTTTTATCTGGCACACTGGAGGGCAGCTGAAAGGAATCAGAGCTCCTTTGTAGGACGATAAGTGCCCTGTTGTGCAAAGCCAATGAGCTGAAAGAAGAGAGCAAGAAAGGGCTAAGAAACACTGCAGAGAGGCTCCATTGTTAACTACTTGTCCATCCAGTGTTTTGAAAGGGCATCTAGGTAGGAGAATTACATACACTACTCAGACTTGAGGATTACATCACGCCCCACGGCTTTCCTTTTTGTCCCAGATGCATTTCTCACCTTTATGGCAATTCAGATCCTATTAGAAAGTGTATTTTGAACATTATTCCCCTCAGTCAGTGACTGTCTGCCTTGCTACTTCTGGGACAGCTTCAGGATGCAAGCGTCAGTACTTACAATGGCATTTTTTCTAGTAAATTGTCCGATACAAAGTGTTCACATGCATCTAGATTAGGTAGACTTGTAAGATTGTCTTGGAAGGGATTAATTTTATGAATGGAGGAAAATGGCATTTAACTTCTGTGTTATCCCAAGGGTCTCTAATGTAACAAGGAAACTGCTGATTGATGTAACTTGTCCTGAAGCAAAACGACTCAGTTATGTAGGTGTTGTCTAGAGCTCAGCAAAATCACAAGAGATCCTAACACTGCATATTTTGGCTTCAGTTCACTAGCAGTAAGCCTTTTTTTTCTGGCATGAAAAGTGCAAAAAAAATCTATTTGATGCTTTTTATAGCATACTTTTCTTGAAACTTATGGTAGATACATGTCTGTTGTAGTTTATGTGGTGTCTACTGACAACTGAAGTCAGGAGGTCAAAGTCTCCTTCTTCTAGCTACCTAATACAGATAATAATCAGTAAGACTGCTAACACCTCCAAACGTTATCAGTGATTTCTCTACAACAGAGTTATCCAGAAGTGCTAGTTTAGTTTTAAATAAAAAATTCTGAATAAGAAGTAAACATATGTGTTTCTTTTGGACTACTTGGAAGAGCTAAATAAAGAGATATGTGTTTCTCATTCCTGATGAGAAGATGTAAAGATCTGTCTTTGTGACCAGTCCCATGCTATCATCTGTCTGTTCCTGTCCCATCCAACACAGAAGCCTTCTGATGCCTGTTTCCTCTGTGGTGTCAGGTACTAAGCCACTCAGTTTCTCACCTTGTATTTGTAAAAAGAAGATGAAATCTTTTTCTGAGCCCAATTCTCTCTTTGATTTTTCTACTCCACACTCTACCGATAGATGCTTCAGTATGTGAGTATCCCTCAGTGTCCCCCTCCCTGAAGTTGATAAAAACTGAGGACTCTTGCAAACTCCGCAAGGAAAGAGCTCCAGCAGAAGCCTGCTGCAAGATCTCATGCATGGTTAGAGAAACCTTAAGTGAGAAATACATCATTGAATTCTTAGCATCTTGTTATAGCAGAGATTCCTGTGCCTCCTGTTCTGCTTTTTGAATTCTTTTGTTTCAGCCCTAGGCTCCAGAGAGTGCTGACAAAACTAATGAAAGGAAGGGCAGAGCGATGTACGCTAAAGCATAGTAACACTCCCTTCTACAATTCTTGATAAACTACCCAGTAGCACTAGGGAAGCTAAGCAAGGACTAAAATATCAAGTGATAGGAAAGTAAACTATAATGAGAACAGGTCTCCAGTCATCACAATTTCAGCTAAGAAATCACTACAGTATACAGAACAGTCAATAATAGAGAAACTTCTGTTCTGAGCTTACAAAAATTGCAACCAGCAGTTGTACGATGTTTTGTTGGCTTCTGAAAATCAAAGAATAATATTTATTTTTTCAGGATATACCATCTAGTCCTTGACTGTTGGGCTAGTCAGTACTTCTCTGCTGCTACTAAAGCTGCATTTGGCTTAGTTTCTGTTTTTCCTTTCCTAAGCCACTAGTACCAGTGAGCTGGCACGCTAGTCAAGCTGCCTCCATACCTAAACGGAAGGACAACTCCTTTGGGGTGCCTTGCTAAATCTTTAAACATTAATTGACAGCTGCTCTTACTGTAACATGTCTTTAGTTGCTAAACTGTGTATGTTTCCTTGATCCACCTGGTTCTCTCAACAGCCAATAAACCATGAAAAATAGAAAAAAACCCCAAAGGTTACAAATTCCTTGTACTAGAGGGAGACAGACTCAGATTGCAGTTGCAATCTGATCCTAGTGTTGCAACCAGCTTAAACTATTTTCTTCTTTTACAAAACCTTACGGGGTGAACAAACAGAAGTTTTGCTATCAACTAATTAGTAATGCCCAATGAAAAACAATCTAATCAGTTTAATCTCTTTGTCTTTCTTTATCAATTTCTGGGTAAATGAAAAGTTCCTGATTGCCTTTGCTGATAGAAATTGTTTGCAAATGCAATTCAGCTCTTGTCAATGAATAGTCATAACTCTGCTGTATTACTTAGTAGGGAATGGTAGATCAGCAAAATAATAGGCTACCACTATAGTATCTTGATTAACTCGGTATGCAAATCTTTCTTTTTCAAACATATTGCTTAATTTTTGAAATTTTTGTTTCTGGTTATTTGTGGAAGTGAAGCCAGGTGAATGAAATGCTAGCAAAAAACTAACAGAGAAAGAATCATAAGACTAGAATAAATTAATTAATAACAAAACCAAGTGATTTTGCATTCCTTCATCTACTTTTATAGATCCCAAGTACTTGCACATTTGACAACCACAGAGAAAACACCATGTTACGGACAGGTCCAATTACTACTGTAATTCAAATATATACCTTAGGACCTGGAAGTCTTCATTCTAGTGACAAGTACATTCTAAATACAGTATTGCTACATTTTGTCTGTTTTTGTTATTCCCATTTTGTTAGCTAGAGATAAGTGCTTCTGCTATGTTCTCATTGTTTAAAGTGTATTTCCTGTATTTCCTCCTGTTAATACATAGGAAACCATGCTGCAGATGTTTTGGTAAAGGCTGGCTGTCTCTTCTGTGTTCGTCAGGGCTTTAGCACAGACAGACTCTGATCTGTAACTCAAGCTTCTAGGCACTCCTGTGAAGGGGAAATTCAGATGGTAACAGCAGCCTGCCTGTGGGGCCACGTATGGTGATGGAGATCTAGACAGTGCATTGCTCATTAAATCTCTTTATACTCAAGCACAAATGTGTGCTTAATTCACCTCAAGGAGTACAACAAAAGTTCCCCAACAATTTGGTGTCAGAAGTGGGATTGCTGCATGCTGGGGACCAGACTGGAACCAGAGGGGACACCCAGCACAGTGCCACCACAAAAGGTAAGAGATCCTCATTTAAAAATCTCACTCGCGTGTGGCCCCTCCCCTACTGTTGTCTCCTGCCTGGGCACCATGTCAGCAGTAACCAAACTCTATGTTGCTTTAGCTTCTGCTTATAATGTAAAGATCAAGGGGAAAATTAAAGGGCATATGTTTGATCTTTTGTGAACTGAATTCTGATGAGTTTTGTGTTCTGACCCCTGAGGATGTCTGAGATTGCTGAAAGCTCTAATCACTTGTTGGACCAATTTCTGTGGGTTATGAAGAGTCCTTTGTGGGCTCTGAAAATGTTTCACTTTCAGAGGGCAAAGTTGAAGCTCTTTCTTCTTGAGGATGCCCAAACTTCTCCTTCTATCCCTTTGCTGTGAATAGACCTTAGCTTTGTATTCCCTCATTGGAAATAAATTTGGAAAGTGGATCAAGGTTCCTCCTGTCTAGATCTGAAACACCTGGTAGGTTCTATGTGCCACAATTACGGTGCATGACCACATATGGTCCAATCTGCCCACTAGTGGAATGACTGTACCTGTGCCAAATCAGAATTGCAGTTTCCAGGCGAGAGAACCTTTGAGTTGAGTAAGCTGACTTAACCTTTGCCATTGCCTAGAAGACAATAAACCAAAGCAAATGGATGCTTGTTTTCTGTGGGACAAGGCAGTGAAGAATCACTCGCAGAAATCCATTATGGCTAGCTTACAGGAAAATAATACAGAAATGGAAGAACAAATTGAAAAAATAAAATCAGGTGAAAATGAAAGTAAACTAAAACTTCAGCTGCAGCATGTAAATTTCTGTAGTCAAGCACAGTGTCCAGTGCTACTACATCAATCCTACCCTCATGTCCTGATCATCCTAAAGATCTCTTGGACACTTGGGAGGCCCCTAGTGCACTTCCTCCACATGTAGCCCAATTGGCAGTTCCAGTTCAAAATCTAGCTGAGGCAGATATTTCTGTAATTACACTGTTGATGCAAAACACCCCACCTTATACCCATGTGGTACAGGGTTACAAGTAGCTCCAGATCGGTAGTACTATAATAGATTTTACTGTCACCTTGTTTGTCAACAATACTCCTTTTGAAGTCCTAATTGATACTGGAGTTTCTTTCTCCAATATCCAGAGCTCAGAAAGCTCAGGTCTGAAACCAACTGGTAAGATAATTAATGCTGTGGGCATCGGTGGAAACATTATCCCTCATGCTGTATCTGGACCAACTCACTCACTTGCTCCTCTCCCACTGAGTGAGGAGTCCTCCTCAGTCTAGCTTCCCCTGTCAACCTGCTGGGAATGGATCTGTTGTGCAAATCAGAAGCCACAATTTTTCACTTCCCAGATGGTGTGTATTTGGACATTCCACACCATCAGACCAGAAATCTGGTCACGCTGCTAACTGATGAAGGCTTACAGTCTGAAGGTGCCTCCATTGACTTGGAGCTACTCTCCCAGGTTCCTTCCAAGCTGTGGGCTTCCCATTCTATTGATGTGAGAAGATTCTTAGCAGATGAACCAGTAAAAATTAAACGCAAAACCAATAAGGCATTCCCAGCAGTTCCCCATCATCCTCTCCATAAAAGAGCAAGGTGTCTTACTACCATCCAAATCACACTTTAACACATACATTTCACCAGTAAAGAAAGAGGTGAAATATGATAGACAAGGAACACATATCTGGAGATTTGTTCAGATTTGTGAAAAATCAATGCTTTCGTTATTCTGAGTAACCCAGTTGTCTGCAACCCTGAGACTATTCCAACCTGCATCCCTGTGGAGGCTACTCATTGTGCTGTTATTGACCTATGTTCTACCTCCTCTATCCCCATATTCCTCAAGTCACAGTTTTTGTTTGCCTTTATGTACCAAGGACAACAGTACACATGGACCAGACTTCCTTAAGGGTACTGTGAACTACTGTGTTTTCTCTCAGTCCTTAAAACAAGACCTATATTCTGTAACACTCCAAAATGCATCAGTCTTGGTACAGTATGTGGATGATTTTCTGGTAGCTTCCTCCTCTTTGGAGGCCTGCCAAGAGAACACACTCCACCTACTGAGTGCCTTGGCCAATAAAGGGCACAAAGCATCCCAAAAGAAGCTGCAATTCTGCCAGCAAGAGATTGAGTATCCGGGTCACACACTTTTAGAGGGAAATGCCAACTGACTCCAGAATTTCTTCTATCTTTTCCACTCAACCCAGATCTCACCCTTCTTACAGACAGCTCTTTCACAAAGCAAACTAGTTGCAGGATGTGCTGTTTGTTCCCAGTTCAAAATTCTCAAGATGTTTTCCTTCCCTACAGTTTCAAGTGCACAACCTGCTGAGCTTGTTGCACTCACTCAAGCATGTACCCTCGCATCGGGAAAAAGTGTAAATGTCTATACTGATTCACAGTATGCATTTAATGTTTGTCATTCTACAGGTCAGATCTGGAAACACTGAGGATTTATTACCTTCTCTGGAGCTTGTTTTTTCTCGAGGACCCCTCGTTTTGGAGTTACTATACGCTATTACGTTCTCTACTACTATCTCTGTGATGCAGTGTTCTCACACCGGTGCATTAGATGAAGTAAGCCTTGGCAATGCATATGCTGCTGCTGCTGCTGCCAAGCAAGATGCCCTTGAGGGTTCTCCAGCAACATTTTTAAATATTGCAGCTCTTAACCCTGACCTCTCCATTTCTGTTGAATATCTGACCAAATTACAAGAACTAGCTTCAGAAGGAAAGAGCTCATGGTTTCGCTCTGGCTGTGCATTACACTTGGATCATATATTGAGATATCATGATGGCAGACCCATAGCTCTCCTCTCTTTGATTCCTACTCTTGCATGTGCAGCCCACTTGACTGGGCCTGTGTAAAAGGGGGCTTCTGCTCTGCAGTGTCTTCATTGCAGTAGAAGTCCAGAAAGTCCTCTACTGCAGTAGAGGTCCAAGATTTGCTTACTGTATCTATTGATGTGCCATGCCATGACCTGAAACCTGAAGATGAAACATGCCCTGTAACCACATTAGGTTGCTTCTAATGACCCACACAGTGGTGAAAGTTGCAAAAAAGAGTGCCTGGATCTTTGTGTCCCATTGCTGTAGGATGATGTCACCCAAGGAACTCTGGGAACCTCTGGAACAACCAAGTCAAGCAAGGTCATAAGCCTCACCACTGCCGAGGGTATATCTCATCTTGCCAAAGAACACCTGCATCAAAGAAGAGCAACAGACCTGGACAACTCCATTACAAGAACTGAGGATACAGGAGAAAGCTCTGTGTGACAACGCTTCTGCCTCTCCCAGAAGTACTGAAAACATTAGCACCAAGGCACAATTTGAAACTGAGAAAGCTGAAAGTGAAGTCTGAGACAATGTAGCTTGGAGCAGTTGCCTGCAGAGGCAAGCCAAACAATACTTGTGTGACTGTGTCTACAGACACACACACACATATATATGTGCAAGGACCCTCTTGGTCAAGAGGAGTTGTGCTGTGCTATACTGCTTGTTATATTGCTAATAGGAAGCATTTTGGTTTAGGTTTTAGAATCTATAACTCCTGCTAGATGAATTAGAAAGACAACAGTTTAAAAAGTTTTATGCATTTTCCTGATGATTACTATGGCACAGACTGGCTGGGAAAAAAATCTGCTTGTTAAATTATCCCAAATCTGACTAAATTCCACTAACCTTACAAACGGTTGGCTAAGTATTTATCTACCCTCCCAGAGAGCATTGACATTGACTCTGTTGGCTTTCCTGCTGAGGATGCCTGCTAATGATTCTTGGAAGTATAACTAAAGAAATCGATGGGCAGAGCTCCCATGAAGCCCTGAACCATTGACCACCAGAGACTCCCTGTACGTTCGCATTGCTAGTGGCCTAGATGCATCACTTTGCATGAATATATAAGGAGAAGGAGATCTAGGAAAGATTTACAAGTGTGAGATGACATTCAGTTGCATGTGGAAACCTGCTTGTACAGATGTTACCATTGAACAAGAGAGCTTCAGGTGGAAGGACACATTGATTATTCACTTGAGTGTAATCCTACTAATTGCTAAATTGGCATTCCTTATGGTATTTGTGATAGCATGTGTCGGTACCAGCATCCCCACTATTGTCTGCTGAACGATATTGTGTATTTCCCTGGGTTTGAAAATCATACAGGATTGTATGGATATGTGGCCATCGTGTCTGCAAAGGCCTGCTGCTAAACAGCACGGGAACCTGCACCCTGGGATGGCTACTCACACAAGTACAGCATACTGTGTCTCTGCACAGTTAGCCCACAATTTACCAAGATGCATTAGATTAACTCTTTTGTGGAAAGATCAAGACACAGGTGGAAGGCATTCTGAGCTGTTTCCAACTCCTGACATAATCGAGCTTGAGGCTGCCATCATAAACATATCCCAGACTATAGAGTATATGAGCTACACCACCGCAAATGTAATTCTGGCCTTACAAGAAGTAGTATCAGGAGTATCGAAAGTAGCACTCCAAAATCAATTGGCATTAGATGTGGCGTTGGCCTTACCAGGTGATGTGTGTATACTGATAAATGCCACCTGCTTACTGACGTTGATGGATCTGGCCATATACCCACTAACATTTCAACGACAAGGAAAACTTTGTTCCACAAAGTAGAGGAATGGGAATGGAAAGGGGACTGGTGGGGATAGTTCTCAGACACTGAGGGATGGTTTGTGAATATTTTTAGGTCTAACTTGAAGTAGACCATTATTCTATTACTAATTGTTATGACAGCTTATGTGGTGGTGCAATTAGTTTTTTGTTACCTGAAAATGAGCTGTAGACAAATGAAGAAGGGAACAAAAGGAATAACCCAAAGTGAGGCAAACCGAATGTTTTTGTAATTTGGTAAGAAGCGTAAGGAGGAATTTGAAAGACTTGCAATAATGAATGCGTGTGAGTAATAACTACTCACACAAGGGAGGAATGAAGGGGAAATTCAAATGGTAACTGCTCAGCAATAATATTTTGGGACTGAAGAACTACCCGGTTTAGCAAGCAAGAAAGACTCAACTGCAGAACCAGATTAAACTGTCTGGAAGTGGCAATGCCAATGGGAAAACAATTTTGTACAAGTGAGCATAAATTCCTTTGCAGATAGGATGCGAAGTGCCACAGTATATACTTGTAAAGGTATGATTGGTGCTCATGCAGGTGTACATAAGGAATCGGCTCATGCCACGTAGTTGCAGCCTGCCTATCAAACCAGCTATGGTGGTGGGGCTCTGCCCAATGCATTGCTCACTAAATCTCTTTATACTCAAGCATGAACATGTGTTTAATTTGCCTCAAGTGATGTGACAAAAAATCCCCGACATTTACAATAAAAATAAAAAAACCTCACCTCTGTTATAATATTCCTGATTGACCTGGAAATCATGAGATTTAGAGAGCTCCTTCCTCTGAATGATGGTGAAATAGTATCAGACTAAGAGTAAGCTGATGTTGTCATATGGCTGAATGCCAGCAATACTTTTGGGGCCAAATTTCCAGACATTGCACTCAAAGCTGTAATAAGTACAGAAAGGTGATGAGAATGGTTTATTGAAAGGCTACAATAAAAGTCTGTTCCCAGGCCTTCTGCACTGTCCGGTGCACCTCCTCAAGCTGTCTTGATAATTCTTTATCTGCCCTCGTTGCTCTAATTTTATCTTATTCCATATGGTAGAAAAGAAAGTCTGCATACTCTGTCTTTATACTAGTCCTTAACACCACATAGTCTCAGCACTGTGGCTCGTACAAGGTGCCATGTTCTGCTAGTTTTCTAGGGTACACCCCAAAAAGAGTGACTGCTGAGAGGAAATATTCCTGCAATGGAAAAATCACAGGCCAGGCTCTCAGTCTCAGAATCTGAGTCCTTTCCATGATGACAAATGGAGAGTCATCTGTGTGGACTGTCATGACTAAAATGGCTGTACTCCTTTTTTACATCCTCCTCCACTCTGACTCATTGACTTTCAGGTATTTTATCCCCCTTCCTTCCTCATGGAGCCTGTGGTCTACCTGTGCTGCTAAAAATCAAGTCTGGGACTATTAACCCAAATGTGCATAATAACAAGTCTCAAGGCGACACTTTGAACGCCTTGCATCCTCAACACACCTGTATGCCCCATTGTCCTTTACAGCTACTATTCACACCTACTCACCATTTTTTACCAGCTTCAGGTAAAAAACTTACTTCTATGCTTCTCATAATTTTATCCCAGCAATCATAAAGTTTGTTCTGGCCACCACCACTTTTCTGAACAGCTATAAAGACTGCTGGCAGCTATTGTGCAAGAACATACAGTTACAGAAACCTCAAACAAATAGGGCATGTATTAATTTTCAAAATGTTCCCATGTTGCATAAATCTGCTGCCCGTGCTGTTGCAGCTCCTTGCTCTTTTCTTCTTATCCCCATAGTGCAGTCTACCCAGGTATTGTCTTACTGATCAGCCAGTTAATTGTGAACCTGGTCAGCGTGCAGCTCTCAGAACCATGTAGAAAGTACATAGCAAATATGCTTGCTCTCTTCGTTTGTCCTGCTCACGTTGCAAGGCTCAAGCTGCTTTCATAAGCTTTCCAGACAAGCAGACAGGGGGCATGAATCTATGAACTGAACGAGCGAAAAAGACAGAGAAAAGGGCTTCATGACTAGGAATTAATTCTGTGGGCAGCTGGTCACAATTTAACCTCTCTCTTTCCTGAGAGACTATTCTTGCTGGTGTCTCTAAAAATGGCAGGCAGATTATTTTCCAGAGTCCATTTCAATGTTTCCAGTCCCAGAGAACTATTAGATTCCCCATTGCATAAATTGCAGTACTTCTGAAGAGAGAAGCTCTTGTCTGTGTCAATTCCTCCAAACAAATGCTTCCAAGAGAAAAGAAACAGTATAATCTTCAGAAGTGCTCTTGATCCTGTAAAGGATCTGGGAGCATCTTCTTTTCTGCCTTGAATAGCTGGAGTTCAAAGGATCTGCAGATGATTCATTCATTGTGTTCAGTACACGTATTTGTCCGAGAAAAAAAATGTAGTTGGGCCACCTCCAAATTAGGCTCTGCAACAGGTCCAGCCTTCACAAAGGAGTATCCTTTTAAGCTAGCTCTCTGTGGAAAATTCTGTCTAGGAAAACTGCCTAAATTCCTGGTCAAACAGTCCACTAATTTGATTTAGAGATCAAATTGGAAGGATGTTTCTTTTTGACTGGGTCCTCTGTTTTTCAGAACAATTTCTGATCTCAAGGGGACAACTAGTTTGGGAGCCTCTATGAAATGCAGAAAACCGTCTTAGACTTCCTACCTTTTTTTGGTGGGGGACTCCGGGATGAGCCAGGAGAAGGACACTTTTTGTAGCATTTTGTGTGACTTCTTGAACGTTAGATGGAATTGATGTCAAGGGAGTACTGCCTGGGAGGTGCTTGCTGTAAGGATCAGATTTTTGCCCATAGCTTGAATGTATTATAAGGAAAAAAAATGTAATGGAAAAAGATAACGGTTTTTTTGCTCCTCCCAGGATAATCTGTATGTCACATAATGGCAAGTACGCCGTCTTTTGACTTAGTTCCCTGGGAAAGTAGACTTGTTGCTCTCAAATTCACACTGCCTTTTCCACGGAATGTACCAGTCTCTGAGTATTTTGGAGTACTGTCCCTCTTCTGACATTCCTGTTGGTTCCCTTCAGAGCAGTGGGTATGTGGGTCCTCTTGCAAACAGCAGGAAGAGGTGTCCATCAAACATGCCTTGACAGTGGACATGGGAACAATGAACGTCCTGTTCTCATAGCACTCAGGTGGACCAGGTGGATGAGGGCTGACCAGCCTGGCATTTTTTAACTGAAAGACTCTGATACAGACAGGCACTGAAAGGCACATATGTAAAGTACTGAGCTTCATTTTCCCTTCTTCCCAACTTGTGCTAACATGTGCTGGAAAGAAATGCTGAAAATAGTTTAATATGCATTTATTTGGAAGGAGGGGAGCAGAGGGAGAGTACACAAGGAATATCTGATGAAGATCAGATAGAGAAGAAAATCATATACTAGAAAAATGAAGGTTGCTGGGGATCTTATGGGAGTTTGTGGGATATCATGCCCATCTTGTGTTCCTCTAAAATATTTCTAGAGCTTGCAATATATATGTGGAAGATATGCCCCATTCTGAGACTTTTGTAAGCAAACAGATGTAACTGGTATGCTGGAATTCACGTTAAATTTAAAATAGCTAAATTCAGGCATGTGTATGTGAATGTTCATGTGTGTGATGAGTGTCTGAATTCCCATGTTAGGCTGTGGAGATGTAATCAATATACCAAATGGATCCTAGAGAGCTCTTCAGGCAACCAAATCCTAGAGAGGGGATGCAATTTCTTAATTACAGATGCCTACTGTCAATTAAGGTACTGTAGGGTATCTAAACATACACATGGGCCTTCTAGATATGACACAGATGTTATAGAAGTTACTCAGACTCACTGATTTCCTACTGAGACCAAGTGGGACAGCCTATGTTGTCTGAAATGACACCAGGTCTCCCGTTAATACAGTCAGTGAAGAATAAAAAGTGGTTCAGTTGTCAGACAGCAGATGCTTGATGCACTTGTCTACATGTAGGCACCTAGTGTTATTTGGGATACCCTATGCTAGTTTACTTAAAGGCAAGTACAGATGGAGAGGTGTTCCCTATGTCTTGAACTTTATCTGCCACCTACAACCGGATATCCAGTGGCCCAGGTATCCTAAGTAAGTAAATGGTTCTACATAATTGTGTGTGCAACTGAGATGAGCCCATAATATTAAAAAATTACAAAAATAAATGTGCAAATACTTTGTAGATTATTTAAAAACATGTGGCTTATCCATAATTTTAATAACAGGTCATTCTCTTTATACTGTAAAAAGAGAAATCCCTACTTTCCATCCATGTCATGCACACTGACAAGCACATACACATAGTAATAGTTTCCTCTTATCTTCTATCCTCCATCTCTTATCTTCAATGACTGCAAAAAAATTTGGAATGTCATTAAAAAAATACCACTATCCAACATCAGCCTGCCAGTAACAATTCCTAGTCTGGACATAGGTCAGAAGTTGACATGATGGTCAGATTCCTCATATTTCATATAAATTTTTAGATGTCTCTTCTGGTTTAATTTTAGCACTTTTACAGTAGTTCTGATTTCCATGGTTGAAGATAAATCTTAAATTGAATTGTTATTCAATGTTTTTAATTAATTTGCTGGTTCTACCTTTTTGGAATAATTGCCTTTATTGAAGATATATTGCTTACAAGGATAAAATTTCATTTATGTGCTCATCTCCACAGAGTGAGAATCACAAAAAAGAAAGCTCATCCTTCTTAATGACTGTAGTCTGTTTAGCTCTTCATAACTTAGCCAGTGGTTAGTATTTAAACAATTTGAAATGCCTTCACATTCAAGGCAAGGACCAGAGTCTGGAGCTTGCAGTCATGATGATCTTCTCAACAAGCTCAAATGGAAAAAGGAAGTTTATACTAAGTGGAAGAATGGCCTAATCCCTTGGGAGGA
>VXBO01003889.1:145144-165793 GCA_013400135.1 Rhinoptilus africanus | reverse complement strand
AGGGCTACTAAGATGATTAAGGGACTGGAACACCTCTCCTATGAAGATAGACTAAGGGAATTAGGTCTCTTTAGCCTGGAAAAGAGGGGTCTGAGGGGGGACCTAATCAACACTTATAAATACTTGAAGGGTGGGTGTCAGGAGGATGGGGCCAGGCTCTTTTCAGTAGTGCCCAGTGATAGGACAAGGGGTAATGGGCACAAACTTGAGCATAGGAAGTTCCACCTAAACATGAGGAGGAACTTCTTTACCTTGAGGGTGGCAGAGCACTGGAACAAGCTGCCCAGGGAGGTGGTGGAGTCTCCGTCTCTGGAGACATTCAAAACCCGCCTGGACGCGTTCCTGTGTAACCTGCTCTAAGGTGGCCCTGCTCTGGCAGGGGGGTTGGACTAGATGATCTACTAAGGTCCCTTCCAACCCTATGATTCTATGATTCTATGATTCTGTGATGTAAGTTCTGATACTGACTTTCTTCATGGCCTTGCACAAGTTACTCTGGTTATGACAGCAGGAGCAGCAGTGTTTCCCAAGCTCTGTACTGACATGTGTACACTAATTATGTTCTGGGTAAAAAACGGGAAAAGATTTAGATGTTTACATCCCTCTCATGCAGCCTCCTCTATCTCACACCTCTCTTCCGCATGCTACTGGTGTCCATTGAAAAGAACTTTTGTTAGGCAGCCCAGATAAAGTCATGGTTGACCCTGGCCTTGTCCCCACAATAAACATAGTACCAATATCCCAGAAAATGCTGTCATTCACGCTTACTCTTTTTCAAATGCAGCATTAGAATGGAATCAAATCTCTCGTCTGTAAAATAGTAATGATCTACCTTGTCAGGATCACAAGTGTTTGTCACAATTCAGGATTTCTCCTTGTGTGAGTACAGCTATATACAGCATAGGAGCCACTAGTAAGTTTTACTAATTTGATATTAATTCCATTTTGATATTGACATCACTCATTTTAGGATATTAAGGGGTTTTTTTTGACATGTGGTTCAGAAGAGTATGCTAAAACTTACGCATATTTGTCACAAACATTCCTGTTATAAACAAAAAATTACCAACTCAAAGTCATTTAAAGAAGAAATTCCAAATTATGACTTTTTTCATCTCTCAAAGAATTTTTTTTTCCTCTTAATTCGACAGTGTGTAGGTAAGGGAAATAGTTTAAAAAAAATAAAACTTGTTCTTCCATTTCTATTGTCCTGTCTTTTTAATATTCCATTTAGTGTCAACATGTTTCAGCATTGGATCTCACAATCATGAATAACCTCCTTGTTTTTAATGGAACAATACAGTCACTCTACTCATAAATAAAAGAAAAGGTTTATTTTATTTACAAGTTACACAGAAGAAAATCACGCTGTATGAACAACATCATAGAAACTCAAATGTAGACCACATATTCATGTCCTTTAATCCAAAAAATTAATGTCCCTTAGATGAGCAAGTTATTTTTTATTTCCCTTCTGATTTTTTTTTCCTGAATAGGATATCTGTCCAATATGGTTAACGCAGTATAAAGCATATTAAATTTTTCTTATTTCTTCATATACTGCTATTCACAGCAGCGGCGTCACATCACACTAAGTGAAAGTGTAATACAATTACCTTACTCTTATACTTTTTCTATATATGCACATTAAATTTTATCCTAAATAACTGTATTATATATTTTTATTGAGCTATCTTGTGTCCTTTTATTCTGAGATTCTTATCAAAAAATCTTAAAAAACCCCACAATTCACAAAACATGACCAAAAATAGAGGTAAGCAGTGAACAAACTGAATGCAAGTATTCATATACCTCATGTTTTTGTCATTACATGTGTCACTGTATTTTGTATTTAGAAGTCCATTCAGTGTACTTCTCAGTCCCTGTTGCCATAATAGGACAGAGTGTTAAAGAAATTTTTCTCACGATATTCCTAGAAAATATTGTTCTTATTCAGCAAATGGATATTTCAACCAATAGGATTCCTATTTCACAGCACAGAGAACCTTGGGGATTGATCTTGTAAGAGACACCTAGACTTCTCAGTGCCAATTTTGATACTCAATCCCATCATTTTTTTACCAATGAGACTGTCAAATCCCTTTCAATATCTATCTGTATTTTATGGACATGTGAATACCTCTCTAAAGACCAAACTGCTTGGAGACTGAGCTCTAGAGCATCCCAGAGCAACGCATTGCCCAACCATCTTGCCTTTGGGTGAGATGTGGCAGGTATTCCTACAGCATTCCTGCCACAGTCTGTCTCATACAATAAAGATCTGGGGACTTACATATGAAAAGATGTCTCATAACGGCAAGTAGCCTGTGATGAGGATATTCACCTGGTAAGGCAAAGATGTGCAGTCAGATCTCTGGTCTTCTGAGTTTGGAGCAGCATCCTGAACTCAAGTCTCCCTCAGGCTGTGCCCTGGTGTGGGTCCTGCTGCTTGAATCTCTTCTGCTTTTTATGAACAGCTTCATACTCTCCAGGGCTGGGAACTTGTTTCACATAGTCACCATAGATGAGCCTGCCCATTTTGGAGGAAGGAATAGATTTTAGCAGTAGGAATACAATAAATGTGACCATGTCATATCCACGTGGCCATGTCATTTTTCCTCAGGGCCATTTTAGTGATACAGATTTAATTATGACAAGTAGCACTGGAGGAAAATTGCTTTCTGGATTTTCAATGCTATGTCATGGATGCACATTACAAAGGGATAAAATAAAACCAAGCACGCAACAGTGGTAATTTAATTGGGACTTCCAAAAGCAACAAATCACACTAGAAAGCCAGCTGTTAATGTAAAGAGTCAACTCCAAAGAGAAAAGTTGTGGGGAAAGCATTGGCTAAGGGCCTTGCAGATTGTTTTTAACGGTGCTACTGATTTTCATGGAACCACAGAATCACGGAATTTCAGAGTTGGAAGGGATCATCTAGAGATCATCTAGTCCAACTCCCCTGACAAAGCAGCATTGCCCAGAGCACATTACTCAGGACTGCATCCAGGCAGGGCTTGAAAGTCTCCAGAGAAGGGGACTCCACAACCTCCCTGGGCAGCCTGTTCCAGTGCTCCGTCACCCTAACCATAAAGAAGTTTTTTCTCATATTCATTCGGGACTTCCTATGTTCCAGCTTGCGCCCATTACCCCTCATCCTGTTACTGGGAACCACTGAAAGAAGCCTAGCTCCATCCTCCTTAAACCCACCCTTTAGAAACATTAATCAGGTCACCCCTCAGCCTTCTCTTCTCCGGGCTAAAGAGTCCCAGCTCTCTCAGCCTTTCCTCATAAGGGAGATGCTCCAGTCCCACAGTCATCANCCACCTCACTGTCCCCTCGCCTAGTCCACACTTCCTCAGTTTCCTAAGGAGGATGTTACGAGAGACAATGTCAAAAGCCTTGCTGAAGTCAAGGTAGATGGCTCTGCCCTCATCCAGCCGACCAGTTATAACATCATAGAAGGCTATGAGATTGGTCAAGCATGATTTACCCCTGGTAAACCCATGCTGACCACTTCCAATAACTTCCTGCTCCTGAACGTGCTTGGATATGACATCCAGAATGAGTTGCTTCGTTACCTTCCCAGGGATGGAGATGAGACCAACCAGTTTGTAGTTCCTCTGGTCCTCCTTCTTGCCCTTTCTCAAGATTGGAGTGATACTGGCCTTTCTCCAGTCCTCAGGCACCTCTCCTGTTCTCCATGACCTTTCAAAGATGATGGAGAGTGGCCAAGCAATAACATCTGCCAGCTCTCTCAGCATGTATGGATGCCTCTCATCAGGGCCCATGGACTTATGGATGTCCAGTTTGGCCAAGTGGTCTCTAACCTGATCTTCCTCTACTGGGGAAAACTCTTCCTCTCTCCAGACCTTCTCCCTTGCCTCCAGGGCCTGGGATTCAAGAGGGACAGCTTTAGCAGTGAAGACTGAAGCAAAGAAGGCATTCAGTAGCTCTGCCTTCTCTGTGTCTTCCACCAGGACGGTGCCCATCTCATTGGTTAGTGGGCCTACATTTTCCCTAGTCTTCCATTTTCTATTGAAAGAACCACTTCTTGTTATCTTTAACCGTGGTGGCCAAGATGAGTTCTGCTTGAGCTTTGGCCCTTCTAATTTTCAAAAGGAGTTAGTAGACCAACTTCAGTTGAATATTAGTGCTGATTTTCTGTAGAAATTGCATACTTTTCTACCAGTCTGCAAAACTGTGATATCACTTTAGTGTTCTGCAGGAATGTTGTGTGTCAAAATCCACTAATACTGTGCGGACATGAATTGTTATGGTGACAAGCAGTGTAAAAAACCAATAAATACAACACTTTAAAAGATGCTGTAGCTGAGATGCTAGAGATAAAAACGTTTGCAATACTAGGCTGTCCTGTCTAGAAAGCTGACATTTCTAAGGAAACATAGAAAGAAAAAGGATTGAAAAGGAGATATGCAGGGAATAAAATAGATCACTCTACCCTTCCCTTTGCTATCCATATAATATGTGAGAGGTGTGAATAAACTAACATGATTAGTAAAACAAATACTGAAGTGACTTCAATATTAAATGTAGCAAAAGAGCTGGGATGTTCCATTAAAACAAAGAACTGCATAATAATAGTGGAGAGAGGACACTTAAATTCAGTAAAATTTTAAAAAATTATTTTAATTAAAACAATAAGTACATTTTTTCCAAATTTTTCTTTCAATGAAAAGTGTTGGTTTCTGGTTTTGGTCCCAAATAAGCTTGGGTATATCATAGTCCTCAGAGAGATTAAATACAATTTTTGGACTAAAAAAAGCATAAAGAACTAAATTTGTTTAAAATCCTATTGAGCTCTAAACCAGTCCCATTTTAGAACTGAAAGGAGCAGAATATACACATCAGCACATTCTGCTGTGTCAAGTGTGTGTGTATTGCTCATATTTCTGCAGTTCGTACCCTTTATCACTGAATAGCCAATACCTGAAAACCTTTAATGTATGTATTCTTATAGTGTGAGAATATTCTTATCATAAATTTACTGACAGCATGGAAGTTGTATGAGACTAAATGACTTGCTAGTGTTCACCCAGGCAGTCTGAAGTCACCTGCTTAGCAAGAAATTAAATCCAGGTATTCAGATTTCCGAGCTAATGCCCTAACCTAATACTGAGTTTTTTAACTCTGGAGTTATCCTTCCTTATTTCACCCTATACAGAGAACCAGCAGGCTTTCCTTTTCTCTTTTGCACTGCAAAGAAGATGATCAGTTCTCTGCCTTTCCTTGTAGAGACATGACAGATACATAGCTCATCAATTCTAGATTGTGTATTTTACACTATATGTGAAAGGCAAACATGATGGATACAGAGCTCAGGATATGTATTTCATACTACATGTAAAGGATTTTCCTAATGAAGAATTAAAAACATATGTATTGTCCCACCCTAGCACTGTCCCAGTTCACCGCAGCATGTCTCAAGTAATTTTTACAGTAATGGAAATATGCTGTGATTCATCAGAGTTACATTTTTTGATCTGCTGAATAACATCAAGCCAGTGAGGAACCCTTACACAGTTGTAGTCTTGTCTTAATCAAGACACAGCAGGAAGATATTGAAATGAAGAGAAATTTAGCTAGAGGTTGTCATTGTTGCCCTCATAGGTAGGCAGACCAACCTAGGAAGAAGTCATAGTAGGTAGTTTGGGAACTTGCTTCTTAGGTATCAATGATTTCTGCTGTGGACTTGCTGAAAGTGGTAAAACTGCTGACTCCGTGTCCATATGGGTTAGCTGTCTAGATAGGGGATTGCCCTAACTGTGGCCTTTTGCTTCGCAAATAATTAAGATAAAGTTGGGATGATTTTACTGTTTATCACTCCTCCCTGTTCAAATCTATGTTCTAAAAATTGCTTACATTCTTAAATAAAATGAATTTGCTCAGGGAGGTTGGAGATATCCTTAGAGGTATTCAAAATCTATCTGCACATGGTCCTGGGCAACTGATTCTAGGTGGCCCTGCTGGACCAGGGGATTGGACTAGATAACTTCCAGAGGCACCTCCTAACCTCAACCATTCCATGATTCTGTGAATGTTGTGGTTTAACCCCAGCTGGCAGCTAGGACCACACAGCAGCTCATGCAGTTCTCCCCTTTACCCCTAGGGCAGGGAGAAGTGGGAGAAAAGGAGGGGAAAAGGAAAGGAAAAAACCTCATGGATTGAGATAAAGACAGGTTAATAGAATAGGAAACAGAATAAATAACAACAGAAAAGGAAATAACACTAATAATAATAATAATGACACAAGTGACCCTTACCACCTGGTGAATTGGTACATTCCCGAGCAGTGATCATGGATTCCCCCACCCTGGCCAACCCCCATTTATATACTGGGCATGACATCTATGGTATGGAATATTCCACTGATTGTTCAGTTGTTCTGTCTATTCTTAGCTTCTATTGGAAGCTGAAAAGAGTATAAACTTGAAAAGTGCAAACATTGCCTAGCAGCAACTAAAACAATATGCATTATTGACATTCCTTTCACAGCAATCACTAGGAAAAAAATTAAGTCTTTCCTAGCTGAAACCAGGACAGTGAATTACCAGAATAATTCTTAATCATATCTCCACATATTTTGCTTCCATTCATAAAGCATTATGCATTGAGTCCAGAACCACATGAAAGTTTGAAGCTCAGTAATAGAAAACATACAATATTTCCGGGGAGGCACTTAGCTGGGAGGGGCTTTCTACTGTTACTTAAATAAAGATGAAGAAATATTAACATTTGTAGTGTGTTGAGCTTGGCTAGCTGCAAGGTACCCACCAAGCTTCTCTATTAATCTCCTTCCTCAACAGGACAAGGGAAGAAAAATCTGATGAAAAGCTTGTGGGTCAAGATAAGGACAGGAAGATCACTCAGCAATTACCATCACGGGCAAAACAGACTCAACTTGGGGCAATTATTTTAATTTATTACCAATTAAACAGAGCAGGATAATGAGAAATAAGAACAAATCTAAGAACTACCTTCCCTCCACCCCTCCCTTTTTCCCAGGCTCAGTTTCCCTCCTGATTTCTCTACTGCCTGCCCCCAGGTGGTGCAGGGGGACAAGGAAAGTGGGTTGCAGTCAGTTTATCACGTTATCTCTGCCGCTCCTTCTTCCTCGCATTCTTCCCCTGCTCCGTTGTGGGATCCCTTCCATGGGAGACAATCCTCCACAAAAAACATGAGTCCTTGCTGGCTGCATTTCTTCATGAACTGCTCCAGTGTGGGTTCCTTCCACAGGGTGCAGTCCTTCAGGAATGGACTGCTTCAGTGTGGGTCCCCCACAGGGTCACAAGTCCTGCCAGCAAACCTGCTCCACTACAGACTCCTCTCTCCACAGGGCCACAGGTCCTGCCAGGAGCCTGCTCCAGCTCAGGGTCTCCACAGGATCACAGCCTCCTTCGGGCATCCACCTGGTCCGGTGTGTGGTCCTCCACAGGCTGCAGGGTGGATATCATGGTCTTCACCAGGGGCTGCAGGGAAATCTCTGCTCCAGTGCCTGAAGCACCGCCTCCCCCGCCGTCACTGACCTTGAGTCAGTTGTTTCTCTCACATCATATATTCTCAATCTTCTCTCCCAGGTGCTGTTATGCAGCTTTTTTTACTCTTTCTGAAATATGTTATCGTTGAGGTGCTACCAACATTGCTGTTTGGCTCAATTTTGGCCAGCAGTGAGTTTGTCTTGGAGCCAGCTGGAACTGGCTCTCTCTGACATGGTGTCAACACAGTACAACACTGAAAAATAAATTTGATAAACAGGTAGAGAAAATTATGCCAAAAAAATCCTTCCTCAAAGTATAAAGCCAGACAAGCAGATGCTCGTAAGGATGGGAAAATTCAGCATGAAATATAAAGGCAAATCAATGGACAAAGGTGTCCCATAAGCTGAGCTCAAATGAAGTCAGTCATAGGAAAATAAAAAAGGAAGGTACAAGAGAAGGAGACCAAGCATACTAACATGACATACAGAAAGACATGTTTAGACATAGTAAGTAAAATGATCCAGTGAAGTCACAAAATTTTGCAGAATACTGAATACATCTAAAATTTACCAATATGTTTGAAATTGACCTGCGGGTGAGTGACAGCCATCATGTGCACCTAAGTAACAGAATATAGATATAGGTATACTGGAGAAAAAAAAAAAAGATTTGTATTAATAACTTCATTTGAACCACACTCTAAGGCCACGTGGAATAACATGTCAGGGATTTATGATGCAATTACTTCCAACATTTCTCTGGGAAAAACAGAGAGTATGAACTTTTACAGTCTGAAAAATGTTCCAAAGGGAAAACAGGCTGAGAGAGTTGGGATTGTTCAGCCTGGAGAAGAAAAGGCTCCAGAGAGACTTTATATCAGCCTTTCAGTACCTAAAGGGGTCTATAGGAGAGATGGGGAGGGACTCTATCAGGAAGTGAAGTGATAGGACAAGGGGAAACAATTTTAAACTGAAAGAGGGGAGATTTAGATTAGATATTAGGAAGAAATTCTTTACCATGAGAATGATGAGACACTGGAACAGGTTGCCCAGAGAATCTGTGGATGCCCCATCCCTGGCAGTGTTCAAGGCCAGGCTGGATGGGGCTTTGAGCAGCCTGGTCTAGTGGGAGGTGTCCCTGCCCATGGCAGGAGGGTTGGAACTAGATGATCTTTAAGGTCACTTCGAACTCTAACCGTTCTATGATTCTATGATTTTTCTGGCCAGGTTGTTTATTTTTTTCTTCTTCTCTCTCTGTTGTTTTTTTTATTTTTTGTTTTTTGTTTTTGTTTTGTTTTTAGCAAAGCAAATTTCAGTGTGAAAAGATTGCCATTCACTGTGTAATCACTGTTGCAGTTTTTCATGCCGTGTTTCTATTCCTCCTTTGCAATGTTACTGTTATCTAGAAGTGAGACCGAAGCACAGCTCTTAAAGACACGTTGTGCTTTTAAGACTTGATATTCCTAGAAGTGTAAATCCCTGTCCAAGCTAAGTTCTGCAAACTAATGTTAAGTAGGATAGACATCCAAGATACTGAATATAGGAAATCTAAAATAGATTTTACATTCTAGGGATGAGTCCATCTCTTTTATACTATAAAATATTTCAGAATACTTTCAGTACTGCAATCTTTCTGTAACAGCCAAACCCATTCTATTCCGCTCTGCAGGTCTAAAGTAGCTGGAGTTTTTCCTTATACTACCTTGTATAAATCTCAGCAGGAAAGAACAGGTGGATTAATTCAACTTAATGGAAATAAAATGACATTTTTCATGACACAAATACGTTTTGAGACTTGTCACAGTTGGTCCTGGAAGGTAATGCAAAGATTAATACAATGGGGTGCCACATGAGATGCATTCTGAAAAGGAAGTTCTCCTTCTGTACAATGCATCTTTAAAAGTATGCATTCAAGGAACTTTTTTAAATCTCTGCTTTATGACTGCAGACTTTCCTTTAGCTGGAACAGAGGCTCGAGACTTTTCTCTGAACCCTTATCTCTTGTGCTGTGTCCGGGGCTTCATGATGTAACCTGCAAGACACGTTGTCTGGAGGATAATTGTGTGACTTGTACTGCCATAATGGATCATAGTATGCAGTCAGATTGTTGAGCCTACTTGAAAAGATAAGCGTGGAGTGTTCTTTGAAGTGTCTTAGCTGGGTTTGTCCCAGTTAACATCACATACCAGATAAAATTTTAGAGTGATGCAAGTAAACTGAAACTTACAGACTCTTTAAAAACTACATTTTAGTGCTTAGGGAGTGTGTTTCAAAAGCCCAAGATAGTCCCTGGGTAATATCACTTTCCCTGAACTTTGCTTTCAGCCTGTCTGTTTTCTGAAGTCATTTCCATCAGGATATTCAGATTACACAGCATTAATCCATAAATGTCATTTAGCATTAAACTCTACCCTGGTAAAACAGTAATTAAGAAAGATGACACTAGTTTGTCATCCTCAGCTTCTCTGCAAGACAAATGATAGTGTTGACTATTAGTTACCGTTATCTGCTCAATAAGTAAAAATTTCAATGATTTGAACAAAAGCCACATATTAAGAAGATTAATGTATTTTTTAAGTCTAGGGGGATAAAAGAGACATTACTGGGAAAGTATAAAGAGTTATAATTATTAAAAACATTTTTTACTGAGGGTAAAGTATATAGTGCAATACTTCTCTGAAAATTTTACTAAATGAGCTATTTTGTCTCTGAAGTACTTTGTAATTTTCATAGTTTGTAATTTTCTACTAAACTGCAAAATTTTTGTGTTGATACCTGAATCAGTTTTATATTTAAATACTCTTTAAGTACTCTCAAAATATCTATGGAAAAACGTGTATTATAATACACTTCTTTCTAGTACAGGAAAAGCTATTCTTCAAACCACTTTATGTCCTTGTTTGTATTGCAAGGACAAATCAAGCAATTTTAGGAACGTTGCACTTATTTGCTGATGGTTTTGGTATTTTGAACCCTCTCTGACTGAACATTTACAGTCTTACTGTTCTCATCTAGAGTTCCAGTTTCAATGCTGCAGATAGAACAACTGCATGTTTTATAAAACCATATATTAACAAGAAAGGTCCTACCGTATTTCAGTCTTGTACAAGAAAAGACAAATATATATAAATATAGTCCAGAAGTCTGTGACTTGCTGTTGGTCAAACTTCTCTCATGGAGTTATACTGACTACTTTATTAAAAGAGCTCCCAGGTTTCTATTTTCAATTACAGCATTGGTCCTTCAGTTCTAGCAATCAGGAAATGCTTGAGCCCTTCTTGGTTTGTTCCCATTAGCAGGGAAAAAGGGTGATGTGTCACGTATTTTGTGGGGGTCATTTCCCCTCTGTAATGGATAATTATGTTCTCTCCCTCCAAACTTTGGGGGCAAAGTACAGTGTGTTTCTTTGCCTACAGTCTAGTTACCTTTTCCTTCCATCTTACCCCATGCTCCCAAGTGTTCACTGCTTCTGAAAATCACATGGTTTCTTGTCTCCCCTTCTAACTGCCTCTAGGTTTTCTGATTACTCTTCTGTCTCTGGCAGATCTAACTAACACTTACACACATGGGAGTCTCATACACAAAGAATAAACAATGGCCTATGGTGGATAGCTACAAACTAAGGGGAGTCATCCAGAAATGAATAACTGTTCATACTGCGACCTGTGGAGATGGTAATCCAAGGAAAAGATGGTCATAAGTGCAGCAAACATAAACGGGACAGTCAGCAGAAGATATTCATACTGGAAGGTATGTGATCTCTAAGCTTGTATTAGTAAATGAGTTACTAGCTTATTGGTGTTCTGAGGGCTCAGAGTATGGGCATGAACTATTGTCCATTATGCTGCAGTGTTAGCACAGTCTTTGGGCATAGTTCTGGCTTAGGCCAAATTCCATTTTAGGCAGATGATACCTTGTGCCTAGTTATGGGATGGTAGGGAACAGGCACCATTCCTAACTGGTAGTTTGGAGAAGGCTGGTTAGAGAGCTTACTGGATGGATGTCACCAGTGTCAAAAAGACCAGTTTTATTTACAGGCACAGATGTAGCTTAAGAGTCCCAGTGGAGACCAGATACAATGCAATAAGTTGCCAGCTGTCTTGTCCTTCCAAGCAAAAAACATACAAGCAGATATATAAGATTCTATGTGAAAAAAAAAAAAAAAGAAAAGAAAAGAAAAAAAAAAAAGAACTAGAATAGCCAAAACCTTGGAAAAAAGGCCGGAGATCTATTTCCTGTTCAGGAGTCTCCATCTTACAACCAGCTTATGAAGTATGCCTTGTTTTAAGGCAGTAAATTTTAGCCTGCTGTTTCATGAGATCCTGTGTTGTTACGGCTAATCAGTCAGTTCTCAAGCCTTGGTGTTTACCACCATCCTTGCCCATACAGCCCATCATGGGTTAAGAGACTAAAGAGGTATTAGCCTGCACTGCCTCAGCTGCTCCCAAGCAAAACATTTTTAATTTCTTCTCCACCTTGCCTAAATGAATTGTGGATCCCATGCTTGTCATTTTTAATGAGGTCTGTGATTGACCTTGTGATTGATAATAGTGATTAGCATTTTCTGACATTATAATACATTAAATCCTGGGCAAATCATGCAAACCATACAACCTCAATCCTATTTAGTCTAGAATTTAACTCATTTTTCCATTTTAGAGACTGTTTTCTCATTTGCTATAAAACAAATTACTCTTTCTTTTCTGATGCATTCACTATCCTTAGGTATAAAACTTTGCAAAATTTGTATATTGTGTAGTATACAATTTACACTATAAATACTAAAATACAACATGTCTTCTGGAGAAATAGTTTACACTCATTTGTTTTCCAATTAACTGCTAAATACTTCTGTATCATAAAAAAAAAATCTCTTTTCACTGTAAACATTCACTTCAGTAAATATTTGTATCAAACAGCAGTAAATAAGACACTCACAAATATTTATTTTTTAACTACCAATCCTTTAAATGTGCCCTTCTCTCCATTTTCATGGCTACCAAGGATAGGTAGCACTCCCTTTATTTATCAAAAAGTGAGTAGTCTAGATCAGGCTTTGTCCATCCATAATCAGTGGAGAAAGACAGGCAACTCCAGAGGGTGATTCATTCTCCCCTAAAATAAAGGGCATGAATCACCCTCTGGAACTGCCTTCTCTTTATCCTTGATTGCGGAGGGAATCTTGATGACTGCTTTATAAAAAGATATGATTATGCAGTCATTTTAAATGAACATAAATTTAGGTTGTTGTCAAAAGTGTGGTCCCACCTTGCTACATTGTCTCTGCTCATTTCCATATCTTTTTTTGTGTCATAAGAGTGAGAGCTGGTAAATGATTGGTTATAAAACTGGAGATGGATACAACTGTGGATATGGATATGGGGAAGTGGATATGGATATGGGGAAGTGGATATGGATATGGGGAAATGGATATGGATTTTTTTTTTTTTTTAAACAATGTTAGGTTTCATCGAGTTATATTCCCTGGTTTGGCTCCGATGGTGACTACAAAAACTTAGCACCAGCGCAAGCATTTCTGGGAGTCATTACTGGTGCTGTTCACTTTAGTGTTGCAGAAAACCACTGTCTTAGATGAAACTGTCTATCTCACCACAAGCTCAGTCAAACAATTTGTACACAAATATATTCAGGTGAAATTAATCTTGTAATTGAAACTCCATTCTGTTGCCTAAACATAGATGCCTAGTGCCATTTGAGACCATTTTTGATAACTTTAGAGGTTTTATTTTAATTTAGAATTTAGACCTTAAGTTATTTGTAAAGGTAGAATTGTAGCCATAGCTTCCACCAGGGAATATATCAGGGGAATGTGTCCCAGAATCTGTAGACTTTTGAGATACAGGAAAAGAGCTGATGCAAATCTTATTTTCTTTAATGTATCCCCAAGCAGTTTGTACATCAAGGCTCCAAAGAACCCCTTCCATAATAAACATTGTAGCCGTGGCTCAGGGATTGATATCTTTACGCTTCTTACATGGCTCAGGGTTGAATATCACATATTTTCCTTCCTGTCTGGTAATGCACTTGTTGAGGTTTGTCTTCTGTCTCTTTCAATGATTAATGACAGCATCTTTTTAGTGCTTGATATAAAAAAAATTCTCAAGAGGCAAACTGGAAGAAAGGAATTGCCACAACAGACACCTGGAATCTCAGCCTATATCTACACATATAAATGCAGTGGAGCCTAACTGGGCAAAAAAGGGTGATTTGGTTGCTTCCATACTTCTAAACTGTCTCAGTTTCCAAAACACGATGGCTGCACACAGGGTTGTCCCACTGGGAGTGGTCCCCGGCTCCTATCAACTCTGAGGAGCAGTTTGTAAGTGCTGCTGTGGGGCCAAGCAAGAGGCCTAGGCACCAGGTACCTTTCTAATAATTGAATGGTGTAGGCAATCAAGTTCTAGTACCTGAACAGGACACTATTTGACTTTTAGCTGCATAGCCATAGCCTCAGAAACTAGGTAAAAATCCTTGCTTTTTTTTTTTTTTTCTCGGATGAGTGTATTAAGAATCAACCCCCAAGTTAGAATTATTTGGATTCTTTATTCGTCTCTCTCTCTCTCATACACACAGGCACACAATGAATCATGCGGATTTAATTCAAACTTTTCTGAGAGATAAAAAACTTAGACTAAACTGAGAGATAAATATTTTATACAGTTAAAATAGTGTGAAACTTCAAACATGGATTTTCTTTCACTGAGTTATAGAAACTTAAAAAACATTTGGATGGTCCTCTCAGTATGTGATCAGCTATGCCCTCCTAAGGTGGAGATGCTCATCCCAGCCCGCTGTAGCTATGTCCATTGATAACCTGCTGGTTCTAATGAAAGTACAAGCTTCCGGGTGATGGAGGCTCCTAATGCCACAGAAGATGCTCCATTAGTTACTCTCACCAAAACTTCTCTTGAAAAGAGAACATTTCTGTGGTAGCATCACTCTCCTTTTTCAGAACAGACAAGTTCTCTCTAAAGCAGAGCTGCAAAGACTTTCCCCTTCATGCAATTAGGAGCAGAATGGGAAATCACTGCACATGGTTCTGGAAGAAAAATACCTTCCTTCCTCCCCTCTATTCCAGAACACCTCCATGGAATGAATGTCTGCATTTGCTTTTGGATCTTTCAGATCTGAAAGGAAGAGGACCCAGTAATAGAAACTTTCACCGGGAAGCTCAAGACATATAATCAAATAGCAAGTAAAGAGGCTTTAGACCAGTTTATAAGTGGGACTCAGGCACTTCTTTAGGTGCTTCATTCTGACAATCACTCGTCACATTCATTCACAAAATCCTGTTCAGCTGCAGAGTCCCTTACCTTTGTGCTAGTAAAATTCCCATGGAATTTGTCTTTTGCTACACAATCACCTAGTGGCTAATTGTGCAGTTTACACCTTTGCTGTTACAGGAGTAATTAGATTAACATCTCTCTGCCTGTTTTACCTATAAAACTTATGTAGTCCTTACGTTGTCAGCTGACCTGAACACAGACCCTGTTTATTTCTAAAGCAGAACTGCTTTGTACAAACTCACAGTAGTAAAAAATGTATAATGCTTATCTTTCCTCTAGGGACAAAGTTGGGAAACTTTCCACTTAAAGTTGAAAACTATACAAGCAAACAAGTAAAAAAGAACTTTGCAAACAAGTAGAAAAGTGTGTTGTTTTTTTTTTTTTTAATTAAAACCCCCAAAACATAGAGAATGACTGCAAAAATTGTTTGCTTACTGGAAGGAATAATTAGATTCTGTTCAGAAAAATCTCTTCTATCTTTTCAAAGATACCAGCACAATTATTGGATCAGATAAGAAGAACAATAGAGGAGCAAGCCCCCTCTCATCTATTCTTATCTGCAAAGACAGAGATTCTGATTGCTATTCCATCACATTTAAAGATATTAGCAGCAGCAAGAATACAGGCAGCAGCTCTCAGTGTTGTGTTAGAAGTGTGGTTTTGCCTGATGGAGCTGAGGAGGCATGCCCTGTTTGATGGAACTTCATTTTTTGAAAAACGTTGTCTGAAAAGAAACTCCCATCAGAGCATATTTGCCTACAGGACTACTTACACATTTCTTATTACAAAGACTTCCTCTTGGGAGACAACAGGCAGAATTCCCTGTGGCCCATGGAAACTAGCACTTGAGGAGGACAACCTGCTGCATGTAAGACCTTTCCTCTGCTACCTCAGTGCAGGTACAGTTTAGGAGACTGTGAGAAGGTTTCTAGATTTGTAACCTGAACTTTGCCAATCATTCTGCAAACTTAATCTAGATTTAAGCACATAGTGCTCAGGAAAGAGAGGCTGACTTCCTACAAACCTGAGAGGTGGCAAGGAAGGGTGTAAACAAGTGAATTTCTCGTAGCTTGAGTGGCAAGTACTGAACATGTATTCTTATTCTGTAGAGAGTTTAGGAGCATGATGAAGCAGGAGCCTAAAAGTGGGCTTTGGGAAAGGCATCCCTAAAAATGCTGAGTAAAGATATGGGGCTCTAACATCTATGAGTGACCCTCAGCAACAGGCTGAGACCAACACTGAAAAACAATTCACAGTATCCTCCTGGTCTTCACCGTAGGGAATACTACTAGATAGCTCTCAGGTAAGGTAATTTTATAAAATAACTTTTTATCAGAAGTTGCTTGCAACTTGCACATTAAGGATCAGAGACAGTCTCAGAAGCAAAACTATCAGCCAGTGTTATTGGTTCAGGAAACTGTTCTCTACCAACCTGGTACTGCTGTGACAAATTACTATCATCTCAGTCAGCCTGAGTTTTGTTTTTAGTTAGGTCTGTTTCAGTAATAAACTCTGAAACAGTGGTTATTATTTACATATATTTAAGTAATCAATTATAAACATACATATGGATATCAAGAGTTGACTTCTTTTTTCTTTTTTTAATTTTGATGATATCAGAAGCTATTTCTAGGAAGGTTTTATCTGAACTTCTACTGGAAAAGAAAGAAAGGATAGTGTTACAAAAATATCTATTTCCCAGCTGGGTGAAAAATATCTAGAACAAGACTAAGACTTGCATAATTGAAATATTTGAAGACCAAAAAATCCTAGCAGCAATATAATAATTACTTTTCACTAAAGGAAACCCAAAGGCCTTGAGCAGATTTGGAAGGCTAAGTTTAGCAGCTATATGCATACATCTTACAGCAGGATCAAGACCTTTAGCAGCAAAATCCTGAGAGCTTCAGCAAAGGGGAAATGTTAATGGCAGAAAATTTATATAAAACCAGCAATGAAGGTACAGTCTGTGAATGCTGTAATGCTCTAGGTCCATCATTGTTGCATTTTTTCAAGAATTTCTTGTGGAAAAAAGAATGCTGGAACTCAGTAAAGTACATATATTAATTGTTCTGCTTTTAATTGCAATCTTAAAGCTAACACATACATTTATGTAAATCTCAGGTATATTTCATGAATTTCACATTTGCTCTTTGAATGTGACCTCTGCTACACTTCCATTCAGCGGAGCCTCCCTGCCTGCTTCAGGGATGCCACAGGTCTTTCTACATCATAAAAAAGATACTATAATTTTAAATTAGCTTCCATAAAGTAATTATTTGATAACTGCAAAGCCGAAAAAATGAATTCCTTATCTTTGTCTATTTTGGATCTCCAGGTATTGTAAAAATAATCTTTGACTATTGTTCACTACTATTTCCAGTCACACTTATCACTAGAATTTCAGCTTTTAGCAGTCACAACTGGGGGATACAAAGGAAATAATACAATACAGTTCAAGGAAAGCAAACCTCTAACAGAAAAGAATGTGTGCTGCCACAAAGGCATCAGAACTGGCTCCTAATCTCATAGTACATGCAGCATGGGAAATAGAGCTTCCCTAAATACGCTAGTCCCGACCACTTTGGCAAAAGAAGACTTTCCATTAGCTGTCAGTAGACTAGATTTTCTGAGGAAATGGACAAAAGTCCATTGATGTTGTTAGAACTAAATATAGCTCTTTAACATTAGTACAGAGCTCAGACTACATTGTCTTCCCAGTTTCCTACTTCATATATAATTCACACTGTGGTTTGTAAACTGACCAACTCCTTTTTACAACTGTACTAGCAAGTGTATATTTTCTTATTTGTTTAGGTCATTTTATAAGGAAAAGAGACTTACTTACATACTTATGTAAGTAGTTATGCAAGTACTTATGTACTTATAGCCTAATTATTGTGCATTACTGCCCTTAGAAGAAGTTTTTAATCTTTTGCACAATTTTGACCAATTTCAAAGAGGAGAAGAGGTTTCCAAGATAATTATTTCCTGCAAGTTTTATTAAAAGCTAAGGAAGAGGAAAGAGAAATCCGCCATAATCCATTCTGTTTGAAGGTGTCCAGCACCGAACATCAGCATGCTCAGAAATCTAGACTAAGTATAGCATGCACTATGCCTTTCCCAGTAGGGAACATTTGAACTTAATGAAATACAGAGGAATTTTCTGAAATTTTCTGAAATAGGAAAGTCTGAGTGAAATCTTCATCAGACTAAAAGCCCCATACAATGTTATTTAAAAACAGATATTGTACATGAATTTTATTTTTCTTTTGCCACTTAGGAACAATCTTTTCAAATCACATATGTTTTTTACCCCCCAAAAAATTATCTTATTTTTTTTTAAATATACATTGTTAAGCTACACCTACATGACCTTTATCGTATCTCCTCAATCATTCATAAGTATCAAAATTGTTTACATATTTATTTATCAAAGGAGATCAGAGAAATCCTTAAAGAATCAGAAGAACAGTATTTATTCCATAAAACAAAGGATAAACTCATCTGTCAACATTAGCTAGCATTAGAGCTAGCTAAGATCACTGAAATAATAGTTTTTATTTTCCTTCTTCATCTGGTAGCTTTAGGTTTTCTTGCACCTATCTGATTTCTGGAAAGTTCTGAAAAGTTGAGAGAAGAAAGTTCTGAAATTACTTTTTTAAAAAAATGAGTCTGCAAAAGTCCTTTTGGCTTCATAGGTTCATAGAAAGAAACACGATGTGAACATTTTCTATGTTGCATAACTTCCAAGCTGCCACCTTTAGACAGTTTTTCATAAGATCATGCTTTGCAGAATTTGAAGGCTTTGAAGGCTTCACAATAAACACCCACAGCTTTATTGGTATTTGATTTTGAAACTTCTGTAATTGTATACAGTTCTCTTTTTGAAATGTTGCAACTTTTATTGCCTAGGATATACATAGTGAGAATTTTGCTCCACAGGAAGGAATGACAAGATTATCAGAAACAACTAGAAATATCCTGTAAAAAAAGTATTTCCTGTTATCCTTAGTGTATTACTGTTCTTACAATTTAAAATATGAAATTAAAATCAAATTCATCCCAGATGGTCACCAAGGGACTCCTTAAATTGGACAGCATGTGAATGTCTTTTCTTGTCCCAATCCCTACTTGGAATTTAGAATGGCTTATACAGGTACAGCATTTGCATATGAAGGCATCGTATAAGACAAATCCCATGCCTGAATATTTCATAACTATTAATTTGCATCAGATAAAAAGGGACCAGTATATCTATGATAACAAAATTCAGGAAGTTTCTTGACATTTTGGAAGCAGAACATCTATGTGTAAGCTAAAAATAATGTGACAAAGGTCACTATGAGTACCAAAGTTTGAAGACTGATGTGAACCTGATTTCATCACTGTCTCTTTCTTCATATTTTGGCAGACTGTTATTCCATCACACAAACTTTCTAATTAACTTTTTGCGTCTTAATGGCTCTCTAACTTTACTTATTACATACATGAACTGCTTCTGATATTCAGCAATACGGATGAGCATATACTTGGGTATATAAATACCACTTGGGTTTTAACGTAGGATTTAAGTGAAAGTTAGATGGCTTAGGCTAAGAAATAAATTCAGAAAGCTCGTGCTTGATGGGCTTTATCACATTGGAGATGACTGGATTCAAATAATTCCTTCCCTTTGATCTGAGACTTACTTGGAGGCCTAATTATGAGACTCTCCAGAAAAGCATGGGCAGCTTGATGCCTAGCTTCTTCCTAAGTTCCAACATCATTCAGAAAGAAGTCCTAAACTCTTAAATGTAACATAGCTGTCAGAATGACCAAACCTAATGCAGGTGAGTACCACTGCACTCAGCACAAAGGAAATTACCAAAGAGGTTTCCATTCCAATAAAGAGTAAAGGAGGCAGTGATTTTTGCTAATGTCCTATTGGTTAGAACACTTTCTACAGGAGGGAAACATGGCCCTACTACCTAAAATCCAGCGCGGAGTCAAACCCAAGCCTGTCATTTACTACGGGAACATCTTCATCTTGAAACTGTGCCATAGTGTAGATAAATTTAAAACTGATTGCCTATGAGATGATAGAATCATAAAATTCTTTAGGTTACAAATGACCTTTAAGATCATCAAGACCAACTGTAAACCTAACACTGCCAAAACCTTCACTAAACCATGCCCTAAGGGCCTTATCTACAAATCTTTTAAACACCCCCAGGGATGGTGACTCAACCACTTCCCTGGGCAGCCTGTTCCAGTGCTTGACAACCCTTTCAGTGAACAAATTTTTCCTAATATCCAGTCTGATCCTCTCCTGGTGCAACTTGAGGCCATTTCCTCTCATCCTTTTTACCTGGGAAAAGAGACCGACACTCACTTCACTACAGCTTCCTTTCAGGCAATTTCAGGCCCCCAGAGTAAAAAACCCTAGTTCACTCATCGCTCCTCATAAGACTTGTGCTTAAGGCCCTTCACCAGCTTTGTGGCTCTTCTTTGGGAATGTTCCAGCACCACAATGTCTTTCTTGTAATGAGGCGCACAAAATGGAACACGTTATTTGAGGTGCAACCCCACTAGTGCCGAATACAGGGGGACAATCATTCCCCTAGTCCTTCTGGCCCCACTATTTCTGATACATGTCAGGATGCTGTTGGCCTTCTTGGCCACCTGGGCACACTGCTGGCTCATATTCAGCTGGCTGTTGACCAACACTCTTTTCCAATCCTGTAGCACTGCAGGGGGTTGTTGTGACCCAAGTGCAGGACCCGGCACTTGGCCTTGTTGAACCTCATGCCATTGGCCTCAGCCCGTTGATCCAACCTGTCCAGATCCCTCTGCAGAGCC
>VXBO01003889.1:124362-145135 GCA_013400135.1 Rhinoptilus africanus | reverse complement strand
TTATTTTCATTAAAGTAGTTTAGTTCTTTTTCTAAACTCATAAATCTCCTTATCTCTTCCTCTCGTCTCTCAGGTGTGTGTGTGGGGGGGAGGGTCATCTGTCATTCTGATTGGCCAATCTGGCCAAAACCACGACACGCAGCCTGTCCCTCATCCACTAAGCAGGTCACCTTGTCAAAGAAGGAGATCAGGTTTGTCAAGCAGGACCTGCCTTTCATAAACCCACATTGACTGGGACTGATCACCTGGTTGTCCTGCACATGCTGTATGATGGTACACAAGATGGTGTGCTCCATGATATTTCCCCAGCACCGTAGTCAGACTGACAGGCCTCTAATTCCCATGATCCTCCTTTCAGCCCCTCTTGTGGATGGGCGTCATGTTTGCTCACGTCCAGTGAACCAGGTTCGCCCAGGTTAGCCAGGACTGTTGATAAATGATGGAAAGTGTCTTGGTGAGCACTTCAGCCAGCTCCTGCGCTACCCTTGTATGTATCTCATCTGGCTCCATGGACTTGTGTATGTCTAAGTGATGTAGCAGTTTGCTAACCATTTCCCCTTGGATTATGTGGGCTTCATTCTGCTCCTTGTCCCTACCTTCCAAATCAGGGGGCTGAGTATCCAGAGACAATTGACTTTACTATTAAAGACTCAGGCAGAGAAGCCATTAAATACCTCAGCTTTTGTCACTATGAATCCCCTTTCATCCAGTAAAGGATGGAGATTCTCCTTAGCCCTCCTTTTGTTGCTAATGTATTTACAGAAACTTTTTAAATTGTCTTTTACAGCAGTAGCCAGATTAAGTTCTAGTTGGGCTTTGGCCCTTCTAATTTTCTCTCTGCATAACCTCATGACCTCCTTGTAGTCCTCCTGACTTACCTGCCTTTTTTTTTCAAAGGTCATAAACTCTTTTTTTTCCCCCTGAGTTCCAGCCAAATCTCTTTGTTCAGCCAGGCTAGCCTTCTTCCCCACCGGCTCATCTTTGGCACATGGGGATGACCTGCTCCTGTGCCTTTAGGATTTCCTTCTTGAGGAACATCTGGATTCCTCTGCCCTTCAGGTCTACCTCCCAAGAGACTCTGTAAACCAGGCCTTTAAACGGGGCAAAGTCTGCCCTCCAGAAGTCCAAGGTAGTAGTTCTGTTATCCTCCCTTCTTATTTCTTCAAGAACTGAAAACTCTATCAATTCATGATTGCTGTGCCCAAGACTGCTTCCAACCATCACATTACCTACAAATCCTTCCCTGTTCACAAATAACAGGTCCCGCAGGGTGCTCTCCCCAGTTGACCTTCTCACCAGCTGTGTCAGGATGTTGTCTTCCACACACTCCAGGAGCCTCCTAGACTGTTTCCTTTCTGCTATACTGTATTTCCAGCAGGCATCTAGGAAGTTGAAGTTCCCCATGAGAACACAAGCTAGCGATCATCAGACTTCTTTCAGCTGCTTATAGAATATTTCTGATAGTGCCAGGAGAAGCACTCTGTAATTTAACAATGAGGACATTCAGAGGCAGAAAGAGTAAAAGGAGAGGGAGCAGCCCAGGAATCTGTTTCTTACATTCACAAATATCTACTTTAAACAACCATCGTTTGTCACGAAACACATACACAGACCTGCAAGGAGAAGAGCACTAAATTCTCACCTTCAGGTTGGAGTCCAAGGCACGGGTCTATTGAGCCATATTCTGATTTATAGTCCCTTGGTTCAACGAAGATTAAGATTTAATCCACTCTATGGCAAAGCTTTACTAAAAGTATTCACTGTTTTCTTTTTTCAGATTTTCTAGGAGAAAGAGAATTATGAATTTGAATCCCTCAGGTGAAAAATGGCCTGGAATTAATGTGTCTCATTTTGAAAAATGACTTAGTGATTAGTGATGTTATAATAGAGAAGGATATAGGGGGAAAAAATGTTCTGTTTTGGCAGATTGTTTTAAATTTACAAATCCAGAATGAACTGTTGAAATCCAGATTCCCCTACTCTGTAAAACAGATTTTCTAATTTCATAGAAAGATAGAATGGTTAGAGTTGGAAGGGACCTTAAAGGTCATGTAGTTCCAACCCCCTGCCATTGGCAGGGACACCTCCCACTAGACCAAGTTGCTCAAAGTCCCATCCAGTCTGGTCTTGAACACTTTCAGGGACAGGGCCTCAACATCTTCTCTGGGCAACCTGTTCGAGTGTTTTATTACCCTCATAGTGAAAAATTTCTTCCTGATACCTAACCTAAATCTACTCTCTTCCAGTCTGAAGCCATTACCTCTCATCCTATCACTACATTCTCTCCAGCTTTCCTCTAGGCCCCCTTCAGATACTGGAAAGCTGGTATAAGGTCTCTCTGGAGCCGTCTCTTCTCCAGACTGAACAACCCCAACTCTCTCACCTCTTCATAGGAGAGGTGCTCCAGCCCTCTGAATATCTTTGTGGCCCTCTTCTGGATCTGCTCCAACAGATCCTTCTTGTATTGAGGACTCCAAAGCTGGATGCAGTACTACAGGTGGGGTCCCATGAGAGCAGCATAGAGGGGCAGAATCACCTCCCTCGACCTGCTGACCACACTTCTTTTGATGCAGACAAAGATATAATTGGCCTTCTGGACTGCAAGTGCACATTGTCATCTCATGTTGAGCTTCTCATCAACCCGCATCCCCAAGTTGTTCTCTTCAAGGCTGGTACAATATACCCTGACACATCAGAACATGATGTAGAAAGTCTGTGGAAGACCATATCACCAATCTAGGCAACACAGTTCCAGGTTAATTACCTTCACTATTAAAAAAGTGTTTGTTAGGTCTGTATTTGTTTAGCTTCAGTATTCAGCCATATATAATTTTACTGATAAATCAAGAAGCCTTTCAACGTAATTTGTTTCCCCACATGCATGCTTACAAAAGGTGGTTGTTAGGCATTATATTTTTTGATAGGTTAAATAAACTGATCTCCATGAAACTTCCACTGCATGACATGTTTTCAAATATTCTCATGGTGCTTTACTAAACTCTAACCATTTTTCTACATTCGTCTTGAATTGTGGATGTTAGACATGGTCAAAGTATGCCCATATTGGCCAAACCAATACAAATGTTAATGTAGTATATTCTTATTCAATATGTATCCCTTTCTCTTCTTCTGTAGGCCGAACATCATGCTATGAGTTAATATTTGCTAATTATTCACTATTACCACTGAATCTTCCAGGACATAAAGATACAACTTTTGCTGTGTGTTTTGACTTTAAATGTCTGAATTAGTAATTGTCCATCTCACTAAATGCACAATTTCAATGGCAGTTATGTTTCTAACTTACCTTATTGCTTATTAAAGTCTCACATGGTGGTGTTTATTGGCTCTTTTTTTTACCAAAACAACTTTGAAACTCTGGCATACGTTTACACAATAGAGTTAATATGTTTTAATTTCCTTAGATGAGATTTGAGGTGTTGTTATAAGAAAAACAAAAAGGAGAAAATTATACTAAACATTTTTAAACCTGCTTTCTACATCCTAAAATTGAGGCTAGCAAGACTAATTCACAGGAGTTTTGCATTCAAATGTAATAGAAAATTCCCAGAACTCTGAAGTAGAAGCTTCTCACTCTTTTGTTTACTGTTCCTTGCAGATACTCATGCTCTTTGCTGTCAACAGGTTATTATGACCTTATTGAGCTGTGAATGTCTGACAGGACAACCTCATTGAGTACTAGAAGAAGCATTTTGAAACACAGTGTCCATTAAAATCAATCATTCATAAATAATTAATGACATTAAAGATCTAAATACAAATCCAGAAAGTTTTTAATCATTAAGCCAGGGAAAAAGCATTATCCATGTGCTACTAACAAAGTAAACTTTTAAGTGCCTTTGATGGCATTTTAAAATATTGATAGTATTATAGATCAAGGTGGCATATTTGAGGAGCCTTACTGGAACAGACCTGTTTAATATCCTCAGGTTCTTTTGTTGTGAATAAGATAATGGTATGAAAGAAAAAAAATGTTTGCATTCTTTTAATATGGGTAGATTCTGAGAATAGAAAGGACAAGTTGTACTGTCTCTGAGATGATAACCATCTAAAGGGAAAAACGTCCATATTCTGCACTTTTTCAGCTTTCCAAGTGGCTTGCAACTGGCATCCCAAAATACTGTATACTGTTGTGGTGTTGAGTATAAGAATTCTTTCCATTCAGAAGTGCCAAAAGGCAGAAAGTAGTGGAAGTAGCATCTCACTTTCTACCACTGAACTAAGAGTTAAAAAAAAGCTGCTGAGCTCTACAAACACTGTTTCTTGCTGAGTATAAGCTGGTAAGCACGCACATTCATGAGGAATGTACTGGTGGAACTTTTACTCAGAAGTTCTTTAATGTTGAGGCAGGGAGAGAAGAAAAGGAAGGAGCGGAGGGAGTGACTCATTTAGTGATGCTTTCTGCAGCCAGTTGATTAGAAACCTCCCTGAGGAACTGGGAAACAGGGGTTCAGTGCTTGCCCTGAACTAAGTAGAGCATAGCTGAGCTTGGTCTTTTCAGCATGTGTTATTACTATTAGCAATTGACTGTTTTTAAATGGATTTCTGATTTTTGAGCAAGATTCCCACTCTTCATAATGTACCAGTCTGGAAAGGCAGCATTTTCTTGAAATTCATGAAGTTTAATGGATGAAAAAACCACTTCCAATCTGTAACTCATATTTCTGATGTAGAAAGAAATCATTGTATTCTTCCAAAATATATCTCCTGTCTCAGAGAATTCAATCCTTCTGTATCTGTTCAGTCATATTAGCACCCACTACCCAGTGAAGGAAAAGACTGGTCTACATTCGTTTTAGGGGGAAAAGAAGTACTATTGCTTTTATTGCAATATTTAATAGGAATAATTTTTCTTAGAACCAATCAGAACTCTCAGGTGGGCTAAAGCCGCATTAAAGTGATAAGCATGCTATTTATGAATTTTAAATATGGAATATATTTTTTGAATGCCTAGTTCATGTCTAAATCCTGTGAAAAAATTTACTGCTTACTATTTTTGTGCAATAACATTGAATGGCCTTTGTTATTGCAATTTAAAAGATAGATTGTCAAAAGCAATCAGGAACTCAGAAACTCCTAGTTTGATACCAATATGAGAAGAGAGATTGTCCTAAAAGTTCATTTCCATTTAAAAATATAAATGAACCAAAGAGATATTCTAAAGTATTCAACACTCAGCATGTCCCACTGAGAAGAATGGATCTGTTGAAAGCGTGCTCTTGAGAACAGAACTGCTGCATTTAGGTGCCTAAATGGGAGCTGAATTCTTTTGACAGTTCTACAGGAGCAAGAAAGCCTCACAGACCAAAATATTGTCCTGTTATAAAGGAGATACATTACTGGTAAGATTCTCATATCACTATGTTAACTTACTTCACTCATAATTACTTGTACCCTACTTAAATAAAACTAGGTTATCAAATATGTGATTAAGAAAAAAATACAGGTTTAGATTTCCCCAAAATGTTTTTTTTTTTTCTATCTAAGGTGAATTTCCTCTACAGTGACCCAAACTGCTGTGCACCATGGTTGGATTTCTGAGGATGTCTGCAACAGATTGAGTTATAAGCTCAGGGATACAAAAGCATTTCTTTCTTCTTAAGAGTGTACTTTCTGAGATTACTGAATATGTATATGCAATTCCCTACTGAACCTCTGTGGATTTACTGGAAACTGTTTACCTCCTTGAATATACCTTTGTAGCTTCATAGATTTTTAGAGCAAAATGATCTTAGTCTAATGGCTTCTGTATCACCCGTAGAAACATTTCTTCAAATCATTACTGCTTTGAACACATTTATTTGGAGTTTTTTCCAGGCAAGATCTCAGTGGCCCAGAGTTGTGTTACACCTTTCTGCCTTTAAAACTTTAAGTGGCTTTTCCTATACAGGAACAGGCGTATTACATGTATGCAACTGACAGCAAAACAACCTGACAACGTACAAGATTTCTTCCTCTTGAGTGGAGGGAACAGGAGAGCCTCAAAGAGTTTTAAGGATGTGAACAGAAATATTAGGGTTCTGCTGTTTTCCCTATCTTCCACCTTGGAAGTACTGAAAAAACTTTATTTCTCAGAGATCCCTTTTCATCTTCAATGACTCTCTAAAATCTGCCTTGAGGAATGGGATGTAGAATTTATCTTGAGCAACTGCATTTGGATTGCCCCAGCTGGTGGGATAATTTGCACCAAGTGATATAAATGACTTCTACGTGTGCGTTTGCTTTGATTTTTCACATTACACCCATCTTCTCATATCATGAGGGCATTGCTAACTAGTGCTAATTGGATTTGGCTCTGGATTGAATGGGAAGACAGACAAGTTGTGTCAGTAATTCTAGTTTATTCTGAGCACTTCTTAACTGAGCTCAAAGAAAAAATTTGAAGTTCCCAATGCAATGTTCCATTTACCCAGATCACCTCTTAGCTTTTTCAGGCATAAATCTCTCTGGGTGAAACTGCATATTTTAAAATCACAGAGAACTACTCAAACCCTTTTAGGAAATTAGACATGAACCATTATGACAAATAAAATCATTATGAAAGTAAGGTTGAGGATATGTATTTTAAATGAACAGTAAAATATTTAAAAAGAGAAAGAAGAGTGATTGGGAAAGTCTCCATTTTTACATGAATTTGAAATAATTCCATGCAGCCTGACACCTTTTAGAAAAATTTCCCTGTCTTTCCATCTCTTTGTCAGGTAAAGGAGGAAAATAGTGGAGAAAAATTTGAAGATTAGACTGTACATTTCACAGCTACATAAGTATAAATGGAATCTTTCTTTGATGTTTTCTTGTACTTGGACTTTTTTGATGCTGCTAATGTCAGATGTCTATACCATGAACAGTCACATAAAACACAGACAGCTGAATTACAAATAATGAGATCTTAATGTAAAGCTTTTTGGTGCTCCTTTCTTTGAGATTTTTTTTTTACTTTTCTTATTTTATTGTTGCCATATCATTAAGATTTTACTCAGAACGGGGTGGACTAGAAATATGCAAAAAAGTTAACAGGAGTTACTTGTGTCTGGGAGCTGTCACGTAAGATAATAGAAGAAGCAACCTGAATCAAAACATTTAGGATCACTCTTAATTGTTTTCAGAAATGCCACTAATCCATTTTGCCTATGGAGTTGCCTGACAGTTTCTCACATTCATACATTTTGACTAAGTTCCTTCTTACAAACCCAAATGCAGACCATGGTGTTTGGATCCCTTGCCTCTCTCTCATATACTTGTCTACTGAAAGAGATGCCTGATCTATTGCAATAAATATCAGATAAGCATATGGGGGTCCCTTTTTAAAATACAGAGGGGGATTTATTCTTACTGTTTGTTCTTTGAAATTCATATTTTTTACAGCCTCATGACAAGTTTGTAGCAGGTTCTGCATTAACAGGGGCCTAAATCATCCAAAAGAAGAGGCTTTTTTAGAAGACAGCAGTGAGGGAAAAGATGGGTGAGCTAGCCTAGACAAAACCATACCACTGGATTTTTAAACCATATGGAAATTAATTGATCAGAAGGAACAATGAAAAGGTAGTGGAGAGAAACAAGGAATGTCAGGAATGCTGCAGGCAGTGGAGCACAGACTGTCCTGAGCGAACACTAGCCAAAATGGTAAATCCACACAGAGCAGCAGCACAGGCGTGAGCCAGCTCACGCAGAACCCGTTTGGTTTATCAGCCCATGGAGCAAAATTAAACTACAGCCTAGATTATTCACCCACTGACAACTGAGAGCTGGCTATAGGTTTTTTTGGTAAATATAATCACAAAGAGAAGAGGGAAAATACCCGGGAAATGTATCCCACAGGTTTCTTTCACAGCTGAGTAAAGCCGAAGCTGCCTTCTCTAAGCTCTCCCCAATACCAGTGGAAATCAAAAAATTGAAACATGGATAGAGCTCAGAAATGTTACAGCTCAGCAAATCACTTTTTCTTCCAGGTGTGAAAATCAGACCAAGTTCTTCTAAGAGACAGTTACAAATGCTTATTGCATGACCATTGATAGTGCTTGTTATCTACCAAAAGATCATTTTCCCAGGCTTATTGGAGTGACTGGAATTTTTCAGGTTGTCTTCAGTGAGCTTTGGATCAGGCCCATACACAAAGACCAGAAATGCAGACGTTCACAGGTGTACAGACAACAAATGTGAAAAATACTTTTCAGTGATCATCTTAGCAATCATTTTCAAACCCCTGAAGGACTTTCTTTTTCACCTTGTCATTGGCCTCTGGCTTCTCTATCTCTCAGCTTTTCCGTGGCTTTCCAGAGCTTTATCTCCAATCTTTTGAGGATTTTCTGATGTGAAACACCTTTCTCATGGAACTTGAGATTTAGCTTTATATATGTTTAACAACATGAAAACGTTCAGTCAGCACCTGTGTACTTGTTTGCACAATCAAAGACTTCATTTTTTAGTAATTCTCTTTTCTACTGTCTTGTGGATAGACAACTTAGTTTTATAGGCAAAAAAATCAATTCACTCATGTGTGACTCACATCTAAATATGCATCAGTTTAAAAGTAATCTCTTCCCCTCTTCCAGAAAAGAGAGCACTTTTCACAGGTTAAACCTTTCTGAAAATCCTGGGTAGTTCATTTATTCTTAATAGCAGCTAAATAAATTCACAGAACTTTTATCATTCACTTTGGGTGATATTAATTCCTGTTTCAAGAACAGAATACACTGAAATTGCACTAGTGCCAATGACACATGGACAAATGTGCAATCTTTTACTTTCTTATCCACATATTCCTGTTACTCAGAGCATATGGTCTTAAAACTACTTTATCTACTCACTTCCCACTGCTACTCTATTGTCATGTGCCAGATCTCCTATCACACGTTCCTAGGTAACAGTATATTGACTTTTATTTCCTTTTGCAAACAAGAAAGAGCTGTGTTTAAGGTAGTTAAATGTGGCCTCATTAGTGTTCCTTGCTTGCTAATCAGTGCTACATAGTTTTGCCCTGATGTTGCTCCAGTGCCTCTGAAACAGTCCTGCTGAACTAGGAAAAGACAAATCCCCAAACTACCAGTCTTCTTGAATGATCTTTTCAACAGAGTAAACACTTCATCCCATCTAGACTGTTTTTCTGGCAAGAGCAACCATTCCCTTTGCTTGCTCTCTACCAATGTGAAGATTTTTTTCTGCTGATTTGGGTAGCCTTAATCTGACCTCTCTTCTCTTTTCCCTCTGGTGCCAATTACTTCAAGCATTTTTGAATGGACTCTGCTGCAAAACATATGCCAACTAGGAAAACAATGATGCTTCCAACTACTTTCCCCACATGCTTCTAATACAAGCAGGTATTTGTTCTACTCTAGTTCCTGGGTTGATCTGTGCTTGGCACTGTTAGCATTGCCATTAGCACCTGCTTGACCACATGAGACATTCAGCTAGGTAACATCTGAGAGAACCTGAGCTAAATTACATTGCAAACACCAGTTCCTTCTTTACAACTACTAGATTAAACACTGAATCATTTGCAAATCAGTGGTCTAATTTTACGCCACAGAACTCAGTGAAAGCTTTCTCATTGCAGGAATAGATCAGGCACAATAGCCATCCCTTATAAACTTTATTTATATGTGTATGTACTATGTAAAGCATGTTTCTGTTAGGTTTGTTCCCAAGTTCTTGTACAACCATGGTTTTTATTGAGGGATTTTTCTTTTATTATATGTTCCTCTTTCTATTTCCTTTGTGGAGCTATTACATCCACCCTCTGCTTGTTGCCTATTGAATTTTTGTTTGAGATTTATAGAAGTCCTCAGACTGAGATTTTTTCCTTTAAATATTGTATTCCAAGTCACTTCAGTATCTCAGCCATGGAAATGAACACAGAAAGCTGAAATACTTGCCAGTATGTGACTGAATCTTTTCAGGAATACGGTATTTGCTTAGTGTAATCTTTATTAAAGCAAGAGAGATGGAAACTCACGCGTTAGGCTGGTCAAGCCAAGCTACAGCTAAATTGCTTCTGTGTGCTGTTGCTCTGTGAATTAATTTCTGTCTCACATTCATGTGTTCCAAGAAATCCTTAGATTCCAGGCATTCATATTTTTGTGCAGGGCTAAGTATTTATCTGCAGAGATAAATGCTGAGAACTTTTGGACAGACTTGAAAAGTGTGCTTGGCCTCCCTGTTTGCTAGAGAAATTGATCTCTGCTGCTTCATGTTGGTTAGCTCTTCCCCTCCTGGTCTAGTGCATCCTTCCAATTTATGTTACATTTTGAAAATATTTCCTGACCTGTTGGTCATTTTCAGAAATAGCTTCAAAGCTTGGAACGTTTAAGGGGCAATGTCTATCCTAGGTAGCTTTGGCACTGACACTGCATTTGCCTTTATTATATCCTTGTATATTGCTTTCTTTTATCTTCTGTTGTACAAAATCTAGCACCTACGTTCAGAATGGGAAGAGCCTCAGAAAGTCTAGCTTTCAAATCCAAACATGACTGAGATAATGAAGGCTGGTGTTAGACAAGATGTTAAGGTGAATCATATCTTCTTTAATTCACGCGTTTCCTTCATCTAGACATTTATCTCTTGAGATCTGTACTTGTGTCCATCCTGGATATCATAGCAAGGGAGAGGTTCTGCTGCTGCTGCCAGGCTTTTCATCAGTATGATTGTTCCAGCTCCCCTGCATGTGTGGCCATGGGGGAGCTTTCAGCTCAGGCACAATAGACTTATTTCATGATAAGAGGAAAAACTCTCTAGCTCTAACCTTTCTTATAGAATGATTCTTCTTCCATTATATTATCTGATTAAAACATTGTGTGGAAGAAGGTTTACACATTAGAGTTTGAGGTAGGAAAAGATGCAGTATAATAAAGATGCAGGTTCAGGACCTTTCTGCTATCGTTAGGGAGTGGGGTGTCAGGGTGATATGTAAGAACAATACCCTAATTATCCAACCAAAAGCTTTTATTTGCTCTAAGGCAGAGACTTTCCATCCTTCCTTCTGAAATCTGAGTCACTGGTGACCAGAAAGGCAAGAACTATGAGTCCAGATGAAGAGCAGTGGAGTTCCCACAACATCAAAATCTGAGTCACTGGTGATCAGGAAGCAAGTTTATATCATCTCCAGACTGAAGGTGGCCTTGCATCCTTGGTGAATGCTGTAGCTGCAAGACTGTTATGCAGAAGATAGATATAACTGTGATATTTATGTTTTACATGAGATTTATGTGTATTTGATTTAGATTATATGACAATGCATTCAAAGCAGCATTGTGAAGGAACAGTGGTTGGGACACTTATGTGTGTTTTCCCAGAACAGGCACTTCTGAAAATGTGAGCACAACTATAAATTCTGGCTAGAGAATTTCTGGATTGTGAAAGAAGGTGCTTTGTGAATTTACTGTGTCCAGGCTAGGCAGTCCTGGAAAATAGGTAGATTGGATGATATTCTAGGGTGTATGAGACTTTGGGTATCAGAATCCCCCCTTTTGTTTCCAATTTCATACACATAAATATAATTCTGTTTTTTCACTATCAATTTTTATCTCTAAATTTAAATTATATGTAAAAAGAGTAATACTAGGAAACTGTCAAATATAGGAGGCCTTTGATGCTGTCCTCTGAACATTTAAAATCTGTTGCAGGGTTTCTCACACAGACTAGAACTGCACACAGTGTTCAAGATATAGGAGAACCATGGATTTATACAGTGATGTGATTATATTCTTGTTTTGAGTTTCTTTCTACATGCTTTTTGGTTTTGGATATTTTAAATTCTAAGTAAGAATGTGGTGTGGAGAAGTGGAGAAGAGGCAGATTCTGTAGAATGAGCTGGCAGACCCCTTCACATCTTCTTTTTTTGGAAACATTTGTTATTGTTTTGTGGATGTATTTTGAAATTAATCTATTTTTATGACAGTATCTTCTACTCTATTAGATGGGAATGGGGCTTAAACAAAAATTTATTGCGAAACAACAATATTTATTTCACCATGAAAAAGTTTCTCGTATAAAACTCATCATAAAATGAAAGGGCTTAGTATACTGATGATGTGATATTAAAAAAGAAAAGAAATTTAATTGGAGTTTATTTGGAATCAACATTATTTGATATTTGTTCACTGCTTGTCACCTTCATACCCAGGTCAGTGGCTGAGCTGTATACTCATTGGTCCTTGGCCGATTATATTACAAAGGTAACTGATACCATCTATTGAATCCATTTATGGTATCCAGGAATGGTTGCTGTCCATGTCCCATAAGCTGATTTTAACCGTAACCCTCAGGGACAGGCTCTGATACTAAATCCATGGGATTAGAGATCTGCAAAGGATTTGAAAAAAGGCTACGTTTCCCTCTCAACAATGCTTATACCTAAGTAAAGTACACTTACACATGTAGAAGCTTGCTGGATATCCAACAAAGCTATCGGACAGCAGAATGTTACTCAAAAAAGTACATGGAAAAGCTTTTTAACAAATAAATTATCAATGGAAACTTGAAGTTTCAGGTTAGTCATAATCAAATGTAAACTGATGCTGAATTCAGCAAACATTTTTGGCAGGAAAAAAAAGAAAACAGAAAAAAAAAATTGTGAAAGTTCAAGCATCTAATTTTAACATTTTATGTTGAAATTAATGTATCAACATTTCATTTTAATAAGAGGATAAAGGACACAAAATTCAAATGGTTCATTTGGAATCTGATTAAAAGTTTTGTTCACATCAAAGGAAAAACAAAGAAGAAAAAAAAAGGCTTTATTTCTGCAACAAAACCTAAAGAATTAAAAGAGCACACTGACCCTAAAAAATTTAATTGTTTTTCATTCAGCCACAGTGCTGAAAAATCAATTATTCAGGTCAGTTCATTTGCCAGTGTTCTGAGAACTTTCTAGCTGCCTGTTGGTTTTCATGTGAAAACTGCTATGTTGATTTTTAACTTATAAAGCACTCAAAGAGAGATTTTTCTCTCTTCTCATGCTGTCGGTTTGTGCCACATTCCTGTCATTACAATGAAAACTTAATCCCCCTCTTTGCAAAATATACGGGATGTAATATAAAAGTATATTTTTTTTTTAGGATGACCTGTTCATTGGTGTCCTAAGCCATTTGTTTGACCTTCAAGGCATGTTTCAAAGCCTGCCTGTTTGCATGAATGTAGGCATGGACATAAGGCAAATGAGGATGAGATTTGTATGATCAGGAAATATAAAAAGAAGCTTTAAGATTTATTTCACTGTAGCTCTTTTTATCAAATTATATAAGCAAAGAAAGAAGCACTGTGGTATTATAATTTTTGCCTTATACTACTGCCTTACACTTTCTTTTCTATTCTAATGAAGTTTACCTGAACTTTGAATCATTCTTTTCATTGAGGAATCTAGGCAAAAAATCTGTCAAAAAAGCAAATTCCAGAAGTATCTAAAAAGTAATAACAAATTCCCTATATTTTGAGCAGTTCTAATAAATGTTTTGCTCAGGACACATGAGATCTTGAACCTGCTCTCTATGTCAGAGAAGTGGACCTTCAAAAGCCATCAAATGAAGATGACTGAACTTTGAAATAAGTGTTACATGACTCAATTCCAGAAGACTAATAAGAAGAAAAACCCCACCAGTGCAAATGGGACAGCCATTGGTGCAGGCACTGAGGACCAAGCTCTCTCTATCTGAGGACACTGAACAGATAAAGAAAGATTGTCTGTAAAGATGTTGATCTTTCACCACATAGAGCAGACCAAGAGGTAGATGGAAAAACATTGCAGTTTTTGTTCTGTCATTGGACCCTGAGAGAGATGAAGAATGACAAAAAGGAATAAAAAATATGTTATCCCACTTAACAGCCCTATGTTTCGTCTACCTCATGGTCTGCTCTGTGTGGTGAGATTATTGATAGTTGTTTTATCGGGAAGTTAAGGGGATCACATCATTTATTTTTGCTCCAGTAAACAATTCTTAAACTCACCTCAAAAACATATTTGTGAAACTATGGACTTTCTTTTTAAGGAAAATAAGAGAGTGGAAAATGAGAGAGATTGATTAAGGTCATTTAGGTACTTTAAATAATGACTATAATTTAGATTATCTTTCTCTCATCCTAATGTCAATATTTTTTCTGAATGTATTGTAGACTATGCATTTTAAAGAGACGTGTTTGGTGTCCCTGCTCTGATCATATAGGGGAATCAAGTACATCTTAGGACAAATATATGCTTTCAATTAAACCAAGGTGAATTGGACTGATTTGAGTAGAAGCACGAGTTTGCACTGATGTAAATGAAAGGAGAATTTGTCACTTTTGCATAGAATGGAATTCCAAGTTGTATGTTATCAGTGACTAAGGACCTGCCCTGGTTCATATTTCTCAGTCTTATATCTGTAATGTTACAGATGATGTTCAGAAACAGTCGTAATTAACCAAGTGCAATTTTATTAACCTAGTTATGAAAACTAGGTGTATGAACATTTGTAATGAGGTGGAGTATGAGGAAGAATGCAGCATTGCTGCATTTTCAGTAATTCTATTTTTCTTATTCAGAGGACATAAATTGTGGGAAGAAGATCATTCAGGTCACACAGCAGGTATGCATATTCAAAGAATCATAGAATCATCAAATGGTTTGGGTTGGAAGGGACCTTAAAGATTATCTAGTTCAAATGCCTCTGCCATGGGCAGGGACACCTCCTACTACATCAGGTTGCTCAAAGTCCCACCCAGCCTGGCCTTGAACACTTCCTGGGAGACAGCATCCACAACTAACAGAATACAGGGAATAGAACACACGGTAGAATACAAGAAATGTCTGACCAGGTGTATGGAGGGATAATCTGTGTAACTACATTCAGAATATTTTATTTAGATCTTTTTTCTTTTCTAAATAGATTTACCTTTCCTCTGGAGACAATATTCCTGCTACTGATAACGACAGGAGAATGTCCTTCAGACAATTTTGGTCATCATATTGATTGTGGCTATAATTGTAACTGGGATGGATAGAAAGAACACAATAAACAATAGACTTTTTTAAGATAAAGGGATATTTTCATAGTCTTGGCATGTAAATAATATTCCAATTAGGTTCAAAATGAAAGTAATTTAAATGAAAGCAAGTATTTGGGATGTCTTAAAGCTTTTAGTCTAGAGTCTGCAATTCCACAGTTATTGTTGATTTAAATTTCTTGATTTTATAATCTTTTTTTTCATTTGGACCAAGGGAATGAGTGATTCTATTCCCCAACACTTTTAGCCTTTGGATAAATAGTCACCTTTAAAATATACCTCAGCCACATTTACTTAGGAAAGGTAAAAAAAATTATGGAATCTCCAAAGTAAAAAATAAATGTAAAGTAGGGGAAAAAAGAGCAATTACAGATCACATGGTGTTCTGTTTCTATAAAATGTACTTGTGTGTGTGTGTATAGAGGAATTCACTGAATGTGATGTGGCACTCAATCAATACATCCTTAGCATACTAATCTCAGTTGAGGAACGCCTGCAATTGGAGAAATGGTTCAAAAGAATGAAGGAAGCCATGGTGAAAATGTCATGCTGAATCTTTTATGTAGAACTCTATCTTAAGTAGCAAAACATTGGTTGAAGAATATTATTAGTTCCTGCATGAATTTATGATAAATCAAGTGAAAAGTTGTGCCCAACTTTAGACATTGACCGAAGGAAGGATCAGGGGTAACTTCATGGACTCTGCTTTCCTTGCTTTGTGGAATGCTGTTACTTCACCTTTCTTCCAGGACTGATACCTGTGCCCAGCCAGGTAGTCTGACAGGAATCATGGAGAATCAAACAGAATGGTTGGATTTGGAAGGGACCTCTGGAGATCATCTAGTCCAACCTTCCTGCTCAAACAGGGCCACCCAAAGCTGGTCGTCCAGGACTGTATCCAGCTGGGTTTTGAATATCTCCAAAGATGGAGACTCCATAATCTCTCTTGGCAACTTCTGCTAGTGACCAGTCACCTTCACACTGGAAAAGTGTTTCCCGATGTTCAGACAGGACCTCCTGTGTTTCACTTTGTGACCATTACCTGTTGTCATATCACTGGGCACCACTGAAAAAAGCTTGACTCTTTCTGCTTTACACCCTTCCCTTCAGCTATTTATAGACATTGATGAAATCCACACCCCCCACCCCCCCGTCCCCCAGAGACTTGTCTTCTCTGGGCTAAACAGTTGCAGCTTTCTCAGCATTCCTTTATGAGACATGCTCCAGGAAATACAAGGAAAAAAACTAATTTTTCTCCTTTTCTCTCTCTGATCCATCTTGTACCTTGTTGATTGTGCACAGATTTTTCAGGCATGTTGCTCCTTCTACATCAATTCTTTTAAAATCCAAACAGCTTTTTTCTCAACTGAAATTGTTGCAGAAGCGCTACTGACATCTCCTCCAAGTTCTTCATTTCTGTAACCTCTACCCTTTCATCTAAAATCCCATTAAATTGTTCTTTCCTTTAAACATTGTTCTGTTTCTGATGGATGATTTACAGGCCTGTGGATCTCTGCAAGGTGTCACTAGGCTCTAGGAAATGTATTAGAATGATTCAACACTTCCAGGGGGAGATTCTTTTCTTCCCAGTGTCTCTTAACTCTGTCTTCCCAATGCTTTATCAGTCGCCAGTGTCTGAAAGTTGCCTTCCATGTCATTCCCATTTAATCCTGAATCATTTGAATTCTGCTGTGACCCTTTACTTGAGCGTACTCTTAAGTATGCTTCAGTCCTTTGGTCACAGCTCTTACCTGAGTGTCCTCCCCAGAGTCTGCTTCCACAAAACACAAATATCAGGTACCATGATGTGGGTAGAATCAGTGAAGTCAAATGCTGTATCAAGCCAAAAAAAACCCCATGAAGGGCATCTGAAATGAATCTTAGAAGCTGAGAGACATTGAAGGTTATATTGAGAGGGAGAGGAAAGAAGAGTTCAACTGGTCAGTTTCTAAGGTTCCTGGGAAACTCAACACAATGATCTGCTGTTGTGTGGTTGATGAAAAGCTTTCATAATTTTGTCTTTGACAATTTGAGCCTGTCATCCTTGCAATGCTTGGGAACTCTTTAAAGTGCTAAGCAATTTTTTTTTTGCAGTGGTGTTTCTTTCTGAAGACTCACCACAGTGGAGCTCTAGGTGCTCATCTTAACTGCTCTGTTCTTTGGATCTGGTGTGTTATTTACTTTTTCACCTTAGTTTGCTGCAAATGTCATGCTGCATTAGGCTGTGTTAATATTTTAAGGGTTTTGAGACTCCTGGTAGCTGTGTACCAAACATGAAAACACCTATTCATATTTTTTGGCCTGTATGTTTCGATTTGCTTTGGTTTCTCTGTCTGTATACTACTATGGTTCCTAAAAGGTAAACATGCATAAATAAGGGATCAGCTCTGATCAACTTCAAAGTCCCTGAACTCAACCTAGCATCAGGCTTCCAAAGTCTATTTATAATTTTTTGCAGTATAATACCATGGTTCTGGACATAATTTTTTTTTTTTAATCTCTATCCTTTAACATAGCAGCACCATCATGGAATCACCAAATTTCAGAGTAGGAAAGGATCTGTAGAGATCATCTAGTCCAACTCCCCTACTAAAGCACGGTTGCCTTCAGCACATTACTCAGGACAAGACTGCATCAGGTACAACTGCAATGTCCGTCAATCCCTCTGGTGTTTGGTCCACTGTACTTTGGAGGATCTATGTGATATTAATTATGTCTACAAGCATAACCAATTACTGGCCTCTATGGTAACGTGGCAATAGTTGCCAAGAAGGTGGTTCATTTAATTCAATATGCCAGAAATTATTTTAATACAATAAAAAGGAGGATAATTGCACTGAGATAAATTAACTTCACATCTCTCATTCCTGTGGACTATCTAGGAGGAGGACAATGAGGTTATTTTTTAATCTCTACATTCCTTTATCTCTTCAGATTACTGGAAGAAACCAGCTCTGACTGCATTTGAGGATGGTCTCATTGGTTTCATTCTGTATTCTGGACAGTTGAGTAGTTTGTATTGCTCTGCTTCCCTACAGCAATTGGTGCTTCTGTCTGTCAGCTACTCCAAACTCCAAAAGGCATTGTCTCTTGTTTTATGGTGTCTTATTGACAGCCTGCATTTTCCCACTGGCCTCAGATAGTTTTAGTGTACATCATTATAACACTGTCATATTTCTCTGCTTATCAGTGTTGCTAGGATTACATCGTGGCTGGCTCCACAATCCATCTGGAATCAAATTGGTCATTGATCTAATATTGCAGTGTATCAGTGTTGCTCAGATTACATTGCAGGTGACTCTGTATACCAGCTGGAATTGAATTGGTCGTTAATCTAATAGCATCATTGCAAATGTGGCAGTTGAATGGTTGCCTCCTTCTGCAGTTCTTTGCACTGGATTTCTTTACATTTGCTAGAGTCAAACTGCAGATATCTTCTTAAATGGAAATCTCTGTCTGCTGAATCACTGCTTGTATTTTCCGGGTTTTTTTTTTCATTTCAGAAGTCATTTTAGGGCAAAAAGTGGTTCTGTTTCAGAAACTTAAGGTCGTGACTCAAAGGCAAGACATTGTTCTACCCCTTCTTTCCATGTTATTTCCTGGTGTAATAATTACACTGAGACAAATCCTTTATTTCATCTAACATTAATAACTCAAAAATGCCCTGCTAAAGTGAAATTTCAAAACTTGTTGTCAGCTGGAAGAAACAGGCATTTTTAGAAAGCTGTTAGTCCCACTTGCTTTTGATTTAGATTGCTGTGATTCACCCAATAGAGGAAACTGCTTTCTCCACTAAATAGAGATGACCAGTTTAGTGTATACCTAATTTTTGGGTGTCTAAAATTTGATGTGATGAATACTCTCTTCTGTTTCCTTGGTTCATTTCATTTAGCCTAAATGTTTATTGTAAATCACGGGCTGCTTTGGCTTGTTGCTCTTGCTGGATGGTTCAGTCTGCTCAGCACCACAAAGCATTCTCTGTTTCTCAAGAATACCTTCCTTCAGCTGGAGTCTCTTGTCCCACGAGAGAAAAACTATTTCTTAGAAAATAGATTTTTAAGAGAGTTGTCTGTGGATATCATAGATCTCTGATTTGTGATTTATGTACTCTGTCTTGTGCTTCTTGGTTTCAAGTAAAATCTTCCAGCTCTGCAGTCTTGATGTGTTTGGGATCAGCTGTTATCCAATACCTTCATCAACTGTTTCAGTATCCCCTTCATTATTTCAGGCAACTGTTTCTCAAGTTTTTCCACCCCACCTTACTCCTACTCCCCTCATAAAGGATCTTTGCCTTCATTTTATCATTTTTATCCACTGCACTGAATCATTTATGTGTTTGCACATGGTATGTGTTTGCACATGGTATTCTGCTTTTCTTGAAGCCTAGGTTATGGCATTCTCTTTGCTTGCTCTGCTTCTGGATGCTTCCTTGTCTGTGTGGTTGTCTTAAAGTCCTGTGGAGGCTGTCAATATGACAAGTTCTACCATGATCCTGAAGCTGAACTAGGTAATTTTTAAGACAAAGTATTGGAGAACAGTTTGCCTGTTCTCCAACACTTTGTAGTTCTCCAATGTAGGAAAATCTAGTTGCCTTTGCAGCCACACCCACACATCCCAGGCTTCCTCTAGACTCTTTCCTCCTGACAGCTCTGCTCCCCCACGAGCACTCCACACTGCAGCCGTTCTTGCCCTTACGGGTAAGCAAGCTCTCTGGCACTCTGCTCCACACTGAGAGAGAACAGAAACACACGTCTAGTAATCTGTCAAACCATTCCAAGTGAAGTCATGAGGCAAGAATACATAGCATAAAAACAAGGCTGAACATGGTTTTATCCTGCATAGTTTCTTTTTACAGGCAAAGCCTTATCAAAATGACTTTATTTAGCCAGTTAGTCCAATGGACTAGAATTTGTTTTTTTCCAAATGAAATGTCAGTTCTGTCTTCTTAAATTTTTATGTGCTTAATTTCTCCTACAGTAGGAATCCAGAAAGAAGAAGGGAAATAAACTACAGTTTTATTTCCTATCTTGGTAAAAGAACAGGAATCATGCATTTTTTGCATATCAAGATAATTTTTTACATCATCTCAGTGTGTCAAGATGTCTCTTCCTCCAGCTGACAATGCAGCATCTTCTGGGAATTTTACCGAAACATTCAGAAATCTGGTATTGCAATAAATGAAAGTGGCACCTACTAATTTTAATTTAAAATTTACATTTTAATATTTCTTCTGTAGTTTGTTTAAGTTTGTTGCTGTGCTCAGGGAAAATGTTCTAATTATTAATAGATCACACTGGTTTTCCCCTATTTTTCAAGTGCTTTCCTAACCTTTTCATAAGTGTATTATTGCCTAGTATAAGGTTTTAATATTAGCCAGACAGGGAGAAATATTTATCTTGGTCTCGTATGCTTCATCTATTTTTATTTTTCTATTTATTGTTCACTGTTCATTAGAAAGTGTTATTTATCTCTGCTGTGGGAAGCCTTCCCAGTACACCAATGGATATGGTAATCATCACCATTGGGAATCCACAGACAAAAATTAAGACTAAAACTGTTAGCATTTTTCATACGATTTTTTTTTTGTTGTTGTTTTTAAACAATACCTTTAATTTATCTTCAATGATAATATACATTTGATACTGGAGGATTCAGACCTCCCTTCAAATACAAAAGTTTCAGAAGCCTAATGAGGATTATTCCATCTATGGTGACTCCAGTGTAATATTCTTATTCCTAAAGTGGGTAAACAGGGCTTGAATCAATGTGGGGAAAAAAA
>VXBO01003889.1:26917-124337 GCA_013400135.1 Rhinoptilus africanus | reverse complement strand
AAAAAAAAAAAAAAAGTCTGGCTAAATAACTCTTTTCCTTGACTAGGAGACAAGTTAACAGGTAAGCTTGTTAAAAGACAGATACCACTGTGGAACAGTAACAATGAAATACTACTCCAATAATGGTAAAGTTAAAACTCTCAAAACCCACAGTGCTTTAAGTTATAAATTTTTAACCAAGCTGATAACTGTCCCAAAAAATTAATATAGTATAGTCTACACTGGGAGTTGGGAAAATGTGTATTTTTTGATAGATTTGGTCTTCTGTCATCAAAGACCGTGCTGACAGGTGAACATTTCTTTCAGTATCCACAAATGACTCAGCACTGAGGTGGGAACTATCCCCTTTACTAAGTCAACACACAAAGATAGAATAAGTCAGCCTGGGTGTTTTGAAATACACAACTAGTTCACGAAGATTGCTTCAAAGCACAGGTGGAAGCTGAAGACCCTCCTGAAAAATTGTCTGTTTCTGACTGTAGTTTTCTTATTCTGTGTTGCTGCAAATCACCCCCTGTCCTGTAAAAGAGGACTGGAGGAGGACAGGGAGATAGGCAGGAGAGTCAGGTTTGTCCATTTTCTTTTGGAAACCTGAAAGGTTATCAGGGGTCCTGGAGAACTGCAATATTTCCTCACCTGCCACCAGCAGTAGAGTGCTCAGACACATGTCCTAATGAGAATCGCATTCCTTTCAGAAGACCCATCTCATTTGTTTGTTGATTTCTTTATAGCACGGATCTGAACATAATAGTTCACTGTGGAACAGGGACGCAATCCAGGGTAAATCCAAAAAAAAGTTATTGCTATTAAAAATAGAACTATTTGAAAATAATCCAAGTGATGCATTACATACAGTGTTGGAAGGAGCTCCACCTGGGTGCTGAAGGAAGGGACTTGTAAAGCTGCAACCTCACTGCTTGGTAGGGTCAGCTTCCATGCCTCTTTCCCTTTTAAGCATTCCCCTGGCATATGTTGCTGCCACATTGTGCCATGCAGATACTAAGGTAAAACAGGCAAAGCTAAGCGTGTTTGGAGAAATATTTGAAAAGTATCTAGAAATGGAAATCTGCTTGCTTATTCATGTGCTTAATGTCGCATGAAGTTGCCACTTAGATCATGGCCTAATATATTGGACCACATGCAACTGTTTAACTAAGCAGAAGCAAAGCAGAGTGATTAACCCTTTACACTCTGCTAAGACTAGGACACTTCTTAATCAGCACCATTTATAGAAAGAAAATGAAAGAAACAATTTATTCGAATGGTGATTCTAGCTCTGGTGAACCTCCCTGAATTTCTTCTTTAAAGGCAGCTATTTTGCATGAGAGGGTTCCACTCTGTTACTTTAAAGTGAAAACCATTCAAAACTGAAATAGATTAACATTGGCATATGAACAGCTTGGAGAACAACAACAAACCAAATGAAAAAGAACACGGCAGCCTGCGATGTTAAAAGAGAAAAAAATCAAGAAATCCATTTACAGAAGTAAAAGCATTAAAGGCAGCAAAATAATCAGGCTAATGGAAAAAAAAATCAGATGAATGTAGTATTAGCGGAAGATGAGGATGTAATTCACAAGTCAGATGAAATTGTTAAGAGAGCGGATCAATATATATAAACCCTAACATCACAATGTAGGCTAACCTCAAAATATTGAATATACCAAAAGAAACAGGAAACTGTCCAGAAAAAAAAAAAATAGATGGAGGAGTTAACAGAGCCAAAAGAGGATATTGTTAATGAGAAGACATAGTGAAAAAATTGCTGTTATTGTGAAAAGGACTAAGTTAGAAAGGATTTTTTTGTTGTTGTTCATAGTGCACAAATTTCATCCTTTGGTTCAAAGATGAAAGACTTTGGGATAACAGAAAGGAGCTATTTCCATGTCTACGGTGTGACTGCTCCATTCAAACCAGTAAATTGGCAGGAATCTGTCAGCTACTCTTAATTTTCTCTGACTTTGGGTAAAGCACCCACACAGTGCAGCAGGACGTCTGGGGCACTGCTCAGTACCCATGGTCGGGTCCTGCCTCTGCCCTGGGATGTGAGGATTTCACACGCAAAACTCAACATTTTGGGATGGTGCGGGTCTCCATACCCAGACCATTTAGACAAACTGGGAAGACAAATACCAGTGGAAAATGTTAATTGTGTGAAAAAACCCTGTAATGAGCCAGCTTGCTTGTCACTTCAGTTTTTAAGACAGTGTTTGTATGTTCTGCTTGTTTCAGTGAGTGATTAATCGTGATGTTTATGCCAGTTGTTCACTTCAGGCCTGGTACAAGTGGGCACAGATCACAGGTGCAGTGTACACTGGATTCATTTTCTTAGCTATGTACTGAACAAATATGTGCTTATATGATATTACATTATATTATAACGTTTATTTCTGTATATTTCCCAGAAACTGAAGCAACAGAAGAATCAAGGTTTGGCAAAGCCCAGAATAAAATTAAAGGAGTAGCCTTGGAGAAACCTGGTAACTACTGCCCTTGAAATAAGTTGGTGAAATAAGTCTAAATTTCTCTTCTGAACAATTGCAATAGTCCTATGTTCAAAGTAACACTGGCACTGAGTGCTCGCAGTTTATTCGGTTTATGTCAGTGAGGGCTGTGAGTGCTCAGTACACTGTCTGGCACCACTGTGAACACAGTCCTCACAACAAATTGATGCTGTGAGGAGTTAATGATTTCTCTTCATGACTAGCGAACTGCACCCCACTGTCACTACAGCAATAATTCACACTCCTCTCACATGTTCAAAACTAGCCCAGCTAACAAGAGTCCCACCACCATATATATCTATACAGCACAGCTATTTTGTACAAGTACTTACTGATACAGCATTTAAATTTAAAGACTGAATCCAATAGATTAGACTGAGGGGGAAAAAGAAAAAGGCAGAATGGCAACCTACTGAAGAATTAATTGTCTGTTCCATAACATTACGCTGAATATAGTCCCTTTGGTGACTCACTTCCATTATTTCTGTCTCACAGCCTAATGTTAAAGGGCTGTATGCAGCTTTTGCCCGTCTTTTGGTCTCATGAGACAGTATGTCTACTATATCTACCTCTATTGGGATTTCTGATTGCTGTGTGCATTGAAAAATGGTTTGCTTTTCTAAAATTTCCTTTACTAAATTTATGTGCAATATGTGTATCTCTTCCTAAGGTCCTAATTTTACACTTAACATTATACTGTAGCATTTTATAGCTGTGTATGATAAAGAAAGAGATTATCTGAGGAGCTGAAGTGTTCACTTCAGGGATTTCTCAGGTGGAAAACTCCAGGAAGTATGTTCTGTGATGGTAACTGCGTATAGAAAAAAGAAGCTCCTAAAAGGTGTTCCCCAGGATCTGCGGGGTAAATAAAGTGAAAACCACGATGTTTTACCATATCAAACTTGTTGAGAGGAATGAATATTAAACTAATATAAATCCAAAATTCCTTTTGTCTAAAGGAATTCATAGTTAAGTTTCTGTGTGATTTTTTCTTCCTTCTTAAAAAGAAAGGACTTTAGATGAATCTTAAAAAAAAAAAATAATCAGATTTCTTATCCATTTTAATATGATAATAAAAGTTTACAGGAAGTTAATGATAATATAACTTTTGCTTGGAGGAGTAAAGTGAAAAATAAATTTAAAAGAAATAAAAAGGGTCTCAGATGTATTGTTAGTTTTACATGTAAAAAATGGAAGTAGAGTTAATTTCAGTCACAAGGAGATGAACAAACTTTCCTTACAAGTGAAGATCTCTTTGGGACACCTGTAATGCTAGCTGACAGCCTGTCAAGCTGTTCTCCTACTTTGCCTTTTTATGTGTTGGTGGGTATCTCCATGTCCTCTTTAAGTAGGTCAGTCTTCCTCCTAGGTCAATGACTTTCAGGTACAATAATTTCTGTGTTTCCAAATTATTCTTAATTTCTGGAATTCTATTGGCTGGCTATACTGTAATTCCCAAATCAAATTAATCCAGTAATCATTGGTTCTAAAATAAATCACTAAAATCAACTTGAAATGTCCAAGGTTTCAGAGAAAACCAAGAAGAAATGTCTCAGAAAATGTTTTCTTTGCTGTTTGCATATTACATCTGGCTCACAGTAATTGCTTGCAGGTTGTGTCCCAGAACTGGATGAATTTGTATAGGCAGTTTTTTTTCTTTGTCCGGTTACTTCATGCTTTTATTTTTTTCCATATGGGCCCTCAAGTAAGAATTATTTTAGGGGATAAATCAGTAAATGCTTTTTTTGTTAACATACACCAACATTAACAACTGTTCAGATGGCATTATTTACTAAGGAGGAGATACTCAAAGTATGATGTCTTCAAATGAAAGCTGAGGCTTAAATAACCTTTGTGCTTATGAAAATCATCCCCCAAATCTGTTCATACCAAATAATCTGGGGTTTGTGGCACTCTGACTTTAAAGTGGTAATAAAAATGTGATGGAGTTAATGTGATGCCTAATGAAAGACATAAATTGCAGAAACCAAAGTCAATTCATTATTTCATATGTGGATATTTATTTTTTAGCTTATTCATATCTGAAAGAAATTACTTCATCTATTGGACTGTTTAAATACTCTGTAACAGTATGATATCCTCAAATTTCTTACAACGTAAGTTAAGTGGGATAGGTGCAAGGTGCAAAAATAAAAATTAACGGAAGTAAAATATTGTAGTTTATTTCAAGCTACAAATTTAAACCATTTTAGGTATGTGGAAAAATTAAATATGTGTGATAAAGATTCTGATAAGATAAAAGAGATGATAAGAATAAAATTTGTCAGCAAAGTTAATCAGAACCAATTTTTTTTTTCTGCTTCCGCTTGCACAAAGATGGAGAAACTGAAGAAAATGGCAAAATATTTGAATGATGAATACAGAAGCCTACTGGTACACCTAGTTGAGTCTATTGGGCTTATAAGAGCTTAAAGGCAGGTCTGGCTTTGTCCAGTCTATGGATGGATGGCCTCCTGGAAATCTTAATTACTGTAGGCAAGAACAAAGGACTGGATCAACTCTACAAAGTACTTCTGTGCTTGCTGAGTTAATGGATGAAAGAAAAGGGCAGAATGTGCAGAAAATCGAGGAGTGAAAAATGACTGTGATTCAGGCACCGTGAAAAGCCCTGGCTAATAGTGAGGAGTCAGGTTGAAAAGTTGGGAGGTTAGAAAAGAAATCCTTAATTTTTTCACCACTTTGGTCTCAACCTTAATCCACAGAACAAAAAGAGTCAGAAGATTGAGCCTATTATGCAAAAAACCATAAGAAACTCACACAAATTCTTCAAAGTTTTAGAGGAAATCAAACACAGACAGATTGGATGATGAAAAGAAAATGTTTTGACTATAATCTATGTTCTATTCCTTGTAGCTATTCTACTGTCTATGTATCAAGGTGATTTTGCTATATATACTTGTCCAAGGTCTCTATTGTTTACTTTCATTATTTTATTTTTTTTTGATTCTCATTTTCAGAAAGGAAACCTAAACAAGCAACAACGCTTATAGAGAAAGTGACCTTGTTCTATAAGTATTTCAGGATATTTTTACCAAGAGATATGGCATCAACCCTACAGACTACAACAGTGAATGAGGAAACTTGTCTCAGTAAGCTGAAAAAATCTGCAATTCTACTGATGATTGAAAGGAATAAAATGCAGAGAAAGACTTTAGAGAAATATTAAAATGGAAGAAGGGGGAACGGGACTACTTGAAAGGCAGAATCCTAAGGATCAATTGATCTGAATTTGTCTGAAGACTAATAAAGGAGCCATTTGAGCATTATCTGTTTTCTGTATCCTGGGAAGGTTTTCTTCTCTGTGTGAGATGTAATCAGGCATTCTATCTTTATTTATTTATTTATTTTAACTGATAATCGCCAGCAAGTCCTGGTTTTAAATTAACAAGTTGATGAAAATCTGATGTCTGTGTTCAAAATAGTAAACTACTGGTGTTTGGTTTTTTGTTTCTTTGTGGCTTTTGTAGTGAATATTCGTGCTCTTGAATTTTTCTTGTCAAGAAGACTGCAAGACTAACTTGCAAGAATCCTCTCTCAAGTAGGTCAACAAGGTATGATGTGGTGTCCAGGTTTGCTGGAACATGCCTGACTAGCTGGTAGTTCATAGGGCTGTGGAAGAGGTTACTGGAAGAGTGTTGTGCAGAGCCAAAAGAATCTGGAGTAAAAGATATGAGAATTGTGCTAATGGTGTTAATTTTGTGGTCTGGATTTGCAAATACTGGCAAAGGAGATTTTCACAATGTCAGGAACCTCATATAAAACATTAGTACAAGTCCCCCTTCTCTTGCAAATCAAGAAAAATGCATTAAGTTTTGAGTGTGAAGAAGCAAATCTCATGCAGAATCTTGGCAAGATTAAAAGCATACCTCCTGTTACAAGGAGTCTCTCTCTGTTACTATTTACAAACTGAATTGCCCACTTTTCAATCATTTACAGGGAAATGTGACATTTTGGGGTCTTTTTTACTAAACACTGCTCTGCAAGAATACAAAATTTTGCGGGAAACAAAGTATTTTTCTGCACTGATTCAGCAGTCTTTGGGTGGACACCTGCTGCAATTCCAATTTAAGGGCAAGTGCACATGTCACATGATCCTTAAATTTCTCATCATACACATGTAGCAGTTGATTTCACACTAAAGATTGGAGATTATATTGATCTGAACAAAATTTTTTTACTATTCATATAATTCAAATGAATTGAAAAAGAAGGAAACCCTCTATTTTCGTGTTACTTGCAGAGAATAGAGTTGCTGAAAAGTATTTGCATATTCCCCCAAGACAGGTTCTGACACAGTAGTTTTCCTGGCTGGTGTCAGCATGATACATGCCCAATGACTGGGAAAATGTTGCCAATTCCCTTGCTTCAGAATATTCAACTGACATATCTGAAACATGAGGAAACTTAAACGCCTGCTGAAAGATGGGAAAAATCAAAGGGAAATCAATGCAACACTTTGTTTTGTACTTTCAACTCTGGAGAAAGTGCATATTATTCAGAAAAGAAAAGGAAGTGATTCCCCTGACCCACAAAGCAAATGAGAGCATCTTGAGGTAAAAAATTATAAACATGGATGCAAATTATTGTTTTTATGATGCTGAGGCAACTGTAAAGGCAATGTTATTTAAAAAACGTAACATAGTAGAAATGAATAATTTCTGCTCAGCTTTGGAGACAAATCTGATATAACCAGACCTAAAAATATTTCAAGAAAGCTGTTTGGAGATGGGGTTTTGTTTTGAAGTGCAAAGTGCTAGGTGTGAGGGAAAATTCAAATGTCAAAGATTTCAGTCACACAAACTGCTAATGCAAATATATTTCTACACAACAAAAGGCGTGGAAAGCAGAAGTCATTTACTATTGAAAATATAAACAGAAACATTTTCCAAAGCTTAGTAGCCTGGTATTTTGCACCCGATCTCTGCCTACTACACTTATAAGCATTGTACATTCATTTAGTTCTGTTTAGAAAAATTCTAGGCATAGTATAAATTTCAGCTTGAACATGAACATCTGAATTTGTTTTACTTCAGTAAAGACAACTGTGAAAATTACAAAAGTAATGCTTCTTGTAGTCACAGAAACAAGAATCTGATGAAACTTATCTCAATAAAGACTTGGTGAATGCCACTGTTTATTTTCATAAGTATTTTGTGCTTTTACAAATCTTACACTTTATTTTGAGGATGAATTATGTAAATATGCATGAAAAATGTAATTAAACTTCAATGTTTTTTCTTCACAAGATTTGCAGCTAGACTATAGATAGGGAATGCCAAATGACACAAGGAAGATAAAAGCAAAACATTTGACACTGTCCCACATGACATCCTTGTCTTTAAATTGGAGAGACAAGGAATTGATGGGTGGACCACTTGGTGGATAAGCAATTGGCTGGATAGCTGCACTCAAAGAATTGCAGTTAACAGCTTGATGCTCAAGTGGTGAGCAGTGATGAGTGGCGTTCCTCAGGGGTCTATATTGGGACAGCTGTTGTTTAACATCTTTGTTGGTGACATGGACAGTGGGATTGAGGGCACTGTCAGCAAGTTTGCTGATGGCACCAAGCTGTGTGGTGTTGTCAACACACTGGAGGGAAGGGATGCCATCCAGAGGGACCAGGAAATGTTTAAGAGCTGGGCCTGTGCAAACCTTATGAAGTTCAATAAGGCCAAGTGTAAGGTCCTGCACCTGGGTCATGGCAGTCCCAAGCACAAACGCAGGTTGGGTGAGAATGGTTTGAGAACATCCCTGAGGAGAAGGACTTGTAGGTGTTCGTTGATTAGCTCAACATGAGCTGGCAGTGTGCACTCATAGCCCAGAAAGCCAACCACATCCTGGGCTGCATCAAAAGAAGCGTGGCTAGCAGGTTGAAGGAGGTGATTCTGCCCCTCTACTCCACTCTGGTGAGACCCCACCAAGAGTGCTGTGTCCAGCTCTGGAACCCCCAGCACAAGAAGGACATGGACCTGTTGAAGCAAGTCCAGAGAAGGGCCACAAAAATCATCAGAGGAACAGGGCTGAGAACAGGCTGAGATAGCTGGAGTTGTTCAGCCTGGAGAAGAGAAGGCTCCAGGGAGACTTTATAGCAGCCTTCCAGTACCTAAAGGGAGCCTACAAGTAAGATGGGGAAAGACTCTTATCAGGGAGTGTAGTGATAGGACAAGGGGCAACAGTTTTAAACTGAAATAAGGTAGATTTAGATTAGATATTGGGAAGAAAATATTTACTCTGAGGGTGGTGAGACACTGGAACAGGTTGCCCAGAGAAGCTGTGGATGCCCCATCCCTGCAAATGTTCAAGGCCAGGTTGAATGAGGCTTTGAGCAATCTGGTTTAATGGGAGATGCCCCTGCCCATGGCAGTGGGGTTGGAATTAGATGATCTTGAAGGTCCTTTCCAACTCTAACCATTCTGTGATTCTATGAAGTATGAAAACCAATGAAAAACTATCAGTAGCAATAAATATTCAGCATGAATAGCCCCAAATAAATGTCAATTTTAGATGTCCATTTTCATTAAAACTAAAGCTGAATGTTAGATATGATTGACAACTTCTATTATCAGTTCTAAAGAGTCACATAACTTTATTTGATAGTCATCAGTATGAAAAGTAATGCAGATTATGTTACTGCTTGCATCTGAAATGCCATTCAGGGAGGTTCCAGAAATAAGGAGTAGGTAACTGGCTGAGTCCCTGTGTGGATCCATGCGTTAGAGTCACACTCTCCCTCTGATATAAATACATTACAAACCTTAATGAAGACATAGTCAAAAGTGTGAAATTATTCTGTCTTCCAATTCATATTTGGAGAAAGAGCAGGAGAAAAGTGTTGCGTGATGAGCTACTCGTAGTCCCTTATGAAGGCCAAGACAAATTCGCTGGAAAAAAAGCCCAGAACTGATGCAATGCTGTAATGGCAAGTTCCAATTTCCTTGTAATTGCTGAGGATTTCTTATGACAGTTTTGTACTCTACTGTCACTAGCATCACCAAAATACACTGGTGAAGTATTTGAAGCTACTGTAAGTAATTCAAAACAGCAAAGGAATGACTCTCTAGTATTTCCAGGTTCTTTCCAACCTATTCTGATCTAGAGATAGAATTGCCTAGGTTGGAAGGGACCTTTCAGATCATCTAATCCAATCATCAACCTAACTCTGACAAAAAACATCACTAAACTATATATCTAACCACTATGTCTACCTGCCTTTTAAATACCTCTAGGGATGGTGACTCAACCACTTCCTCTTTTCTAACCCTGTTATCCCCCAGATTTTGTTTTAAAATGAGGAAAAATGAACTGCAAAAGGTTGAGTATCCCCCAAAACAATGTCCCCCTAACGGCATGGAAGGGTTTCATATAGTTTTAATAGGTTGCAGAAGCCCTTGTCAGACAGCTGAATGACTGCTGATGTGACTAACATGTAATGTCACCAAAGAATACTTGGTCATGACTTACTGAAAAGGTTAAAAAACATGTTTGCAATTATGGCTAATATCACTGCAGAGATGAACAATGTAAGAGTACCATGGAGAACAGAAGAACATGTAAGTCCCATATGCCAACTTAGTTTATAGTATTAATGAACAACACTAAGGGAATAGCATCATCCCTTCCTTTCTATAGTTCATTAGAGGAACTCTCAAAAGGCTAGAAGATGAGACAAGAACTTAAGGAACTTGTGCCTTGGTTATGTTTAAAACAAATGCAAAATTATGGCTGATTCTCTGTTCTCCCTACAGTTTATTCATAATTAAATCTGACCTTAAGGCACAGTTGGAGGGAAGTAAAAGTAAAAATTACCATTGAGTAAATATTTCTAAGAAATTTCTGTTAGGAATTCTTCCTGTTTTAAATTAATTTCTGATGTGTTTATGTTCCTTGTGGGTTAGTTTTAAAAGAGAGTTCCGGTTTACTAGAAAGGAAGTTCAGAGAAATCTTTAATTTCAAAGGAAGTTTGTACAATAGTGATAAAAAGTGCATTTTGAATGCTAATGTGATGGTTTGCATAAAAACCCCTAAATTTTATTACAACTAGGGGACATACTGCTGAATACTGAGTCTTTTACAAGCCAAGAATTGTGTTTCATTTTGTGTTTGACTCTCAATATTGAAAATAATAGAGAAAACTGATATCTATTCACATATAATTCTAGAAGAGGCATGAGATGGGTCATCATATTGCAAACAACTTTTTAAAAGATGGAGTGATTCCAGGAAAGACGTAAGGAAGGACATGAGTTTTGCAATTAATTTTGAAGTTCAATGAATTTTTCCACACAACACCTAAAAAACTGTAAATGTCCGGCTTTAGCAGGGTCCGTGAGAGAACGGAAATTAGAGACCTACCTTCCTTGTGCAATCAATTAAAAGATCAAGGTTTTTCACAAGGACCTACTGGCAGATGCTATACACAGGGATTTGAACTCTTTATCGTTAAGATTTAAGACCCTCAGTTCACTTGATTACACAGCTTCTCCTAAGGATGAAGCTTTTCAAAGAAGAGCACATTTATTTTGAAATAGCACCACACGCTTGTAAGGCACACCTTTTTCTAATATCCCACTGGTTCACATGCGGTCTGTCATTGATGAGTAGTATTCTCTGTTCCTGTATGGAAGAAGTACAACGATTGTTAGGAATAACCTCCTGAAATTGCTCCTCAGGAGATGTTGATTCAACAAAGAGGTGTTTTAAAAGAATCTATATAATGAAAAATCTTGACTGAAAATTATTGAAGTGTTTTCTTCTTAAAAAGATTGGCATAGTTTGTATATCTTTTTATGATCAATATGGCAATAAATAAAAAAAGGGCACCTGTTTTAATACAAGATTAAACATCTGTTTTTCCACATACCTTATGCATCACTGATGTGAAGTGTTAATAATACAAAGCAAGCAAACATTTTAAGTCAAGGTTTAAATACAACTTTAATTTCTATGCTACTGTATCAACTTTACGGCTAATTTAGCAATTTCCTACTCATTTGAAAATAGTATGCCTTTGTTCATTCTACAGTTATTTGAAGGAAAACTACCTACATTGCCTAGCTGCTATCTCAGCGTAGGTTTTATTGCTTTTCAAATCCATCTAAATTTAATAGCTAATTTATCATTTGAAGTTTTGGGATTTCCAGAAAAATCTCTAATACTCTGCTCTGCTTAGAGCAGCTCTAACACTCAGCCAAGATTTTCTGAAGCTAATTCTAAGTTGTGAACACACACTGGGGAAGTTTCTCTTCAGGGTTTTTTCCCTAAAAATCCCAATTATTTCTCCTCCTGATGCAATTCTAACACCTCTAGCAATTAAGAGACTTCTGGTGTTTGCTGGGCACTGGTGCTCTAACTTCCAGGACAGCTAACTCTTCCTAGGGGAGGTCTTAAATAGCAAATATATTAAAAAGTCAAAGTTGTGACACCTTGTTATTTCTAGACTCCTATCACTACATCTCTATAGACAGTGTGGGCTTAGGTAGACACAAGGCCAGAGTGATCTCTCAGATAAATCGAGCATTATATCTCACCCTTCATGCTTGCAAAATTTCAGCCTTTCACTGTGATTGAACTTTATGGTTTATTTAACAGTATAATTAAAGTTAGAACTCAGTGTTTCTGCCTGTTCTTTAGCATTTTTCTTTGGATCATAACTGCTGTACCCTTTTTCTTTTTATTTCCCATGATGTGTTAAGTTTTTACAATTTTTCTTCTTCTACCTTATTCCAGTTTTGCCTTTACGTACAGTCACTCCAAATTTTCTTCCTGTCTGGAAATAATGTATCCCAAAGTTTTCTTCTGCCTCCTTATGCTTTGCTTCAGTGATAATACCCTACTAATCCCTTTCTCTCAGCTGCAACACCCACAGAGCCCACCTTCATAAAAAACATCAACTCTTCATTCCTTTCCCATAACTTAAAAATTCCTGTTTGCCAATTTTTAAGTATTTCATGATCTTTTTTCTGTTTATTTGTTCTACTCACTTGCTTTCCCTGAAACCTTATCCTGTCTACAACTGTTTGACAATTTGTGTCACCTCACTCATTTGGTCCTGATAGAGCCACTAGTGTGGCCCATCACATCCAACCTCTTCTAAACACTTTTTTTTTTAAAAAAAATGTATCATCTCACCCCTTTTCTTCTGCAATTTTGAGTTCTTCCTCACTACTTGGATTTAATCTCTCTGGTTTCAAGTGTCTTGACAACACATCCTTTTGCATATGTTGTCTATTGCCTCCCTTTACTTAGCACTGAAGCCGAGCTGGATCTAGATGAGCTCTTTGCCATCCCCTAGGAGGTAGATTTTTCTCAGTTCTCTCTCTCTGTCTTTCTCTCCTTCGCTCATCGCACTCCCAGACCTGCTTGCTTTGCCATCCTCCTCTACTCTGAGCTCTCTGGGAGTCCTCTAATGTTCCTCTCTCTTTCTTTTTCTCACAGTTGTATTGGCAAGAATCAGACAATTCACTGTCTTTTCTTCCTTCCCTCAACAAGTCCACTGTGCTGTAACAGCAGGTAAAGGTGGTATAAAGACAGCATTAACCCCCTCAAGGAATCCTTTGAATGTTCTTTCTCTCAGCTGCTCAAATCAGCCTGGTGAGGCAATGAGAATCAGCTGGTGGCAATGTGAAGTAGGATTTTTTTGACTGGTAGTTGGAACATTTTGGAGGGTAGAAAACAAGATAGTGGTTACTTTCCTTAATTGACATCCCTTTAAGAAGTTACAGGAATTCAGGAATCACATGAAAAGAAGGTCACATTTACAATGCTGTGCTGAAGTGACTTTAGTTGTGAGGTGTTCCTTTACTGAACAATTAGCATCAAAGAAACTTAAGCAAATTGTTAAGTGCAGTTTTGCAACAAAGACCTGAAATATTTACTATGGTAAAGGATTCACACTTTGATGTCTAAATCTTCAACTCCTGCTTCAGGTTGCTATTTATAATGCAAATAATTGCCAGCAATAGAAATGAGAGCTTACACAGTTCAAATGAGAAATGTAACTTTAGCATGAAAATGAATGCAGCACTGAGAATGATGAGCCTTGCAGAGGTGTGCTAAGCAACCTCAGCTGCAACACAGAGAGATCCTGCTACCTTGTGGTGTTAGCTGCTGCAGGGCAGAAAGGGCATTGCTTTGATAGCAAGAGCAGAGCTCAGAAGGAAGGATTAAAGGTCCCAGACCTCTGATGTTACCATGCAGATGTTTCAAGGAACCTTGGGTTATGTAGCACCAACTGCTGATCCTTAAGGAGCAAGACTGAAGTCTTGGCTGGGTGTTATGAATTTGTATTTAGTCAATAAAACAGATAATGATGATTTCTCCAGTCAGACCAACAATATATCTTAGCTCTGTTCTGGATGAACCACTTCCCAGATGACTGAGCTTCCACAGCCAGTTGATATTTACTCTTGGCAAACACTGTTAAATAATGCCCAAAAGGAAGTGTTAACTGCAACAGCATGCTGCCAATATTTTATCAAGCTGTTATCACAAAAGTGTCGTGCCTTACCTGAGCTGATAGATGTTTGCCTACCCATGTAAATATAAGGGTTTATTCCTTCTGAGGATCTGATAAGCATAAGCTGGCAAGACAATGATTGCATTCTGCTGAGACATGTATATATTCTTCTGATAGATTTAGTGGTACCACATTGCTCACTAAGCAGAATTTGAAGAAAGCAGAAGAAGCAAGTAGGCATAGAGGAAAATTAAATTATTTAATGTTCTTAGAAAGGATCTTAAAATATTAGGCAACATCTCTTATTCTCAGAGTCCTGTACCCACAGTACACTGGAAATGCTTCTAGTGATTCATGGCCTTGCACTTCTCCTGTTTCAAAAAGTGTTTTATCAAAAGTAAAGGGGGTCAACCCTGCCATTTTTCACTAAATAGGGGGTATAAACAAGAAAATGCAATAGAAAAAAAATGCAGTTTTGTGCACAGTTCATTCATAAACTACTATAGGAAAATAACAAGGCATTTGTTTCACATTACACTCAGTAAGATTCGACATCTCTTGCAATTCTGATTATCAAAGCACTCCAGTGGGCAAAGGGTATTTCCTTGTGAGTATATGTAACACGATAAGCAGCTGTTTTCTCATCTAAAAGAAGAAAAATATGCAAATTATAGTTATTTTGAATTAGATTCATCACACAGATGCTTTCATTTAAAGAATCAAAGAAAAGGCAAAGAACACCTGCATGGCTTAAAAAAAAGGGAAAAAAATAAAGATTGTCTTCCCTCCCTCTGTCTCTCTGATATAATAGACAGGTGCTTACCATTTTGCATTGAGTGCTGTTCTGAGATTATTCACCCCTTGATTGCTTCTTGACTTTTAAAGTGTTGTTCTCATGAGTGAAGCGTTACAGGAATGAGACAGGGGATATGAATGATATAGCATCATACTACCCTGTTTCAAGTGCAGAAGTCACATAGTTTTCATGTCTCACAGTTCCAATCTCTGACTTTACTCTGCATTATTTACAATCAACGTCAGGATTTAAAGAGAAAACTGTTTAGTTGAGACATCAAGCAATATTTCAGGTTTAATTACAATCGCAAACTGACTGCCATAAAACATAGCCAGATTTTCTGAGCAAGTACAATATGTACAAGAATAGTATTCACAAGAAAACAGAAAAATTATTATTAAATAACATCGTGGCCCTTCAAACTCTTAAAACGTTTGGTTAGTTTGGTTGCTGATGATGTCTCAGGACTTTGGAAGTCTCCCACTTATTTAAGAACACCTGTCATGCTGCTAAGCATTGCCTTTTACAACTTGAGTTCTATTTCTTGTTATCTTAGTACTACATGTGAAATGTTTTCAGTAAATGAAGTAAGGCTACTTTCTCTTTTTCTGAAAAGGAAAGAAAGGCTTATTTCCCTTCCCATTACCTTCCTCAAAGTAACTAGAACAGGTAAATTAAATTAAGTAAATGAATGCAAAATTATAGAAGATGTCAAATGATACAGAATAACAATAGATAAGATAGTTACAGCAGATTACCTGCCATCTGTAGCTAAAAATAAAAGATAAAAGGACCTCTACTCTGTTACCTCTATTACTTGATGATAGACACATACTTTTGGTTTCTGGTTTATATCAGAAGAAACTTTTAAATAATTAGTACATAAGCATTTTGGAGTAGAAAGGGTGAAGACCACTGTTTTCAGAATACCAAAAAAAAGATAATTGTTTTATGGAGACATGTTGTCTTTTTAGGAGTCTTTTTTAAAAATTATTTTTAATAGAAGGAACATAATGCTTGCATTAACATTGAAAAATGTTACTAGTTTTTAAGAATATCTCAGCTTCTGGCATCTTCTCACAGAAACCACCCCTGCAGCCCCCCCGGCTACCAAAACCTTGCCGTGTAAACCCAATAGAACAACCTATGATATTCAGCTTTCCATTGTCTATTATTAAGCAGAATGCTGCACGCAGCAGAAGAATATCAAACAAAGCAATGATTCAGCAGAGAAAGTAAGCACATTTTCAAGTTACCAGGACTATTCAAGGACTTAAAAGACACGCATATGCGTAAATGCCATAAAGAGACAGGGACAGAGGTTCTTAAATATATGTTTCACCTTGGTTAAATGTAACATAATTTATATAAAGTTTCCTGTGTGGATAAATTAGGAAAATAAGATTATTAGTAAATTTTAATAGCTTAGACTCTTTTTACTACTTATTGAGTTCCCAAAATATCGTATTCTTATTTGTATATAGAAAAATAAAATGAAAAAATAACCTCCCACAACACTTTATTAAACTATTGGTAGTATATAATTTTTTAAAGACAATTCTATCCTTAATTTAAATCACAATTACCTTTGTGAGCACTGCACTGTCAACCTGAAAAAACTCTCTAGCTGAATTTTGGCAGTCATCCAGCTGTTGGATCTTGTGACTTAAGTTGGTTGTGAAGTTCATTTATGTTCCAAGGGACTTATTCACAAATCTTTAATGAAACTTCTATGCCAAAAATGTACAGAATGTATTTATTTTTCTTGCCATTTTTCAGGGTCAAAGAACAAGTTTCTGCAAAACTTGAGGTTTTCCTCAAATATTAAGGATGCTGAGTTGTTTGGCTTCAGAGCTGCACGAGTGAAGCCAGAAAATAGATGGATCTGGCACTTTCAAAATTGCTTAAAAATAGGAATATTACAAAAGTTGCACACATGTGCAATAATAATAAATGTTCTGACGGCAGGAACAGCATGTACATTGTACTTTTTTTCCTTCCTTTTTTCCTTCTTTAAAGACATAAGCTCAGTCAGCCTGCCTAATTGTAGGTACCTAACTCAGCCAGTTCTTTCTTGCCTTCAGAACAGCAAACTGGATCAACTTCTATACAATGAAATCTCACCGTGCTGAAAGTCGCTTATTGAAACAGCAGTGAACATTAACCTCTTGCTGCCTCTGATGCTTGCACATCTGTTGCTGCCACAAGAATTCACCATGCTTCAAAGTTCCAGTTTCCTTTGTTTTGTCACTGAAGTTTCTCATTCTCCATGACAAAAGCCAAGTAACTGATCTAAGTAGTGTGATCTTGCATTCAACAGCCTACAAGCTGCAGAAATGTGTGGAATGGTGAAATCTTTTCTATCATGATGGAGGAAAAAAGCCTTTATTCACCACAGAAAATTGTGATCAGTCACTGTTTAACACCTGGAGTTCACAGGAATGAGTTCTGTGTCTTTGACAGTATTTGTGTGGAAACCTCACCAACCGAGTTTTTAAGTTAAGTAGAAAGATGAATTCAAAGGTGTGTTCTGATCCCCCGTATGAACTCCACAGAGAAGAGACGTGACATTTACACTTCATTACATACCTTTATTACCATCTCAAGGATAAGTGCACAGTTCTACCCAATGTTTTGTGCTAAAGGAATGAAAGGAGTAGAAAACTTATTCCCCTGGGCCAAAATCTATTAGAATGTGAAAGGCATGGTCAGTATGGCCACGTAATTTTCCTCTTTCCATTTACCATGCTGAAACATCTTTCCTTGAATGTTTGACTTCTGTGGTTTGGGAGAAACGTAGTGTGAGGAGGAGAATACTGAAGAGTGAGATTTTCTGTGGAGAAATCTTTCTGGAATTCTTCAGCAAATCCAAATATTCCCATCTGTTTGCCTAATAAAAAATTGAAATCATTACCATAAACCATCTCACCACCTCCAAATTGCAGGCCTGTTAATCATTAAAAAACAGTGGTGTTATGTTCATGCAATACTACAATGAACTGCCTCTGGGCATTATTTCATGACACATCCAGTTCTGAGTTCACCTGTGCTTTTTCACCTGTCCCTTCATAAATCCTTTTTATAATCTACGTGCTACTAAACCTGCTTTTTTACTATTTGCAATTTGTATTATGGAAACGTCTGGATGTTTCAAAAGTTTAGCTCTCTGTTGTGCTAGGTATCGTATACACAACTAGTAAATAATAGCCTGCTCACAAAGAGATAATTACAAAGCTGTACATTAGCATACAGGAAGAGCTTTTCTTAAACCATGGAAACAACAGAATCATAGAATCGGTGAGGTTGGAAGGAACCTTCAAGATCATCAAGTCCAACCATTAACCTGCCCTGACAAAAACCACTTCTAAACCATGTCCCTGAGCACCTCATCTACCCTTTTCTGAAACACCTCCAGGGATGGTGAATCTACCACCTCCCTGGGCAGCCTATTCCAATGTTTAATAACCCTTTCAGTGTAAAAATATTTCCTGATATCTAATCTAAACCTGCCCTGACATAACTTGAACCCGTTTCCTCTTGCCCTATCACTTGTCACCAGGGAGAAGAGGTCAGCCCCCATCTCTCTACACCCTCCTTTCAGGTAGTTGTAGAGGGTGATGAGGTCTCCCCTCAGCCTCCTCTTCTCCAGGCTAAACAACCCCACTTCCCTCAGTCGTTCCTCGTAAGGTTTGTCCTCGTAAGGTGTTGGGAAAAATGAAACAGGTAATACATAGTAATTAATAATGGATTTGCTGACAGAGTATTTCTATGGGACAAAAAAACAAACTTTGACATGAAATATGGTAATATCAGGGTTATACTTCATCACATATGACCAAACAGCTGCAATCAGGATGTTATTATTAGAATGAGAACAGTGCATGAGCGAAGAAAAATTGGTGGAAGCTGAAGGAAAGGAAGGATGATGCCAGACTGAAAACATAGAAGAGAAAACTTTGAAGAGTAAGTAGAAATGGCACATTTTTCTTTTTTTGAATGGTAAGGGTAAAAACTGCTGCACAACAGCAGCTAGGTAGGACGAGTGAGAATACATGAGAGAAAAACCTCTGCAAACACCAAGAAGAAGGAAGGGGAGGTGGTGCTCCAGGCACCGGATCAAAGACTCCCCTGCAGCCCGCAGCAAAGATGCGGGTTGTCCCTCTTCAGCCTGTGAAAGTCCACAGTGGAGCAGATATCCACCTGCAGCCCATGGACAACACCACGCCAGAGCAGGTGGATGTGCCCTGAAGGAAGCTGCAACCCATAGAGAGCCTGCAATGAAGCAGGATCCTGGCAGGCAACTGCAGCCTGTGGAGAGGACCTCATTCAGGACCAGGTTTTCTGGCAAGACCTGTGACCCTGTAGGGTATCCAGTCTGGAATATTCTGCTTCTGAAGGACAACACTCCATGGAAAGGATCCATGCTGGAATAGTTCTTGAGGAGCTGCAGCCTGTAGGAGGGATCCATGTTGGAGAAGTTCATGAAGGACTGTCTCCAATGGGTGGGACCCCATGATCCCCATGGGAGCAAGAGAAGAACATAAAGAGAAAGGAATACCAGAGACAAAGAGTTATGAAGTGACAAAAACCCCCATTCCCCACTCACCTCTGCCTCTAAGTGGGAGGAGGTAGAGAAGTCAGGAGTGAAGCTGAGCCTGGGAAGAAGGAAGAGGTGAGAGGGAGGTGTTTATAGATTTGTTCTCATTTCTCATTATCNGACATGAAATATGGTAATATCAGGGTTATACTTCATCACATATGACCAAACAGCTGCAATCAGGATGTTATTATTAGAATGAGAACAGTGCATGAGCGAAGAAAAATTGGTGGAAGCTGAAGGAAAGGAAGGATGATGCCAGACTGAAAACATAGAAGAGAAAACTTTGAAGAGTAAGTAGAAATGGCACATTTTTCTTTTTTTGAATGGTAAGGGTAAAAACTGCTGCACAACAGCAGCTAGGGAGGACGAGTGAGAATACATGAGAGAAAAACCTCTGCAAACACCAAGAAGAAGGAAGGGGAGGTGGTGCTCCAGGCACCGGATCAAAGACTCCCCTGCAGCCCGCAGCAAAGATGCGGGTTGTCCCTCTTCAGCCTGTGAAAGTCCACAGTGGAGCAGATATCCACCTGCAGCCCATGGACAACACCACGCCAGAGCAGGTGGATGTGCCCTGAAGGAAGCTGCAACCCATAGAGAGCCTGCAATGAAGCAGGATCCTGGCAGGCAACTGCAGCCTGTGGAGAGGACCTCATTCAGGACCAGGTTTTCTGGCAAGACCTGTGACCCTGTAGGGTATCCAGTCTGGAATATTCTGCTTCTGAAGGACAACACTCCATGGAAAGGATCCATGCTGGAATAGTTCTTGAGGAGCTGCAGCCTGTAGGAGGGATCCATGTTTGAGAAGTTCATGAAGGACTGTCTCCAATGGGTGGGACCCCATGATCCCCATGGGAGCAAGAGAAGAACATAAAGAGAAAGGAATACCAGAGACAAAGAGTTATGAAGTGACAAAAACCCCCATTCCCCACTCACCTCTGCCTCTAAGTGGGAGGAGGTAGAGAAGTCAGGAGTGAAGCTGAGCCTGGGAAGAAGGAAGAGGTGAGAGGGAGGTGTTTATAGATTTGTTCTCATTTCTCATTATCCTACTCTGCTATTAATTGGCAATAATTTAAATTAATTTCCCCAAGCGGAGTCTGTTTTGCCTGTGATGGTAATTGGAGAGTGGTTTCCTGGTCCTTATCTCAAACCTCAAGCTTTTTATTGTATTTTTCTACCCCTGTGTTGTTGAGAAAGGGGAGCAATAGAGCAGCTTGATGGGCACCTGGCGGCCAGCCAAAGTCAACCAATCACAACTTCTATGGTTAATTAACTAATACAGCTAATTACCTAAATTAGGTAACAAGCAACTTTCAGCGATCCTAGAATCAGCGATATAGTTGCTATCCTTCTGGTGCGGTACTGTCTTTAGCTTGATTATTATGGCCCATCTTGTCAGAAAATAACCTGACTTCAGTGATTCATACGTGTCACTTTTCATCTGGAGTATTGTAACTCCATATAGGTGGACATAACATCTTTAACACTTAGGAAGTTCCAACTAGTGTAAAATACTCTGGTACCTTTTCTCCACAGCACAAGCAATCTCAGACATTATCAAGTTTATCCTTTCTGCCCTATTTTGAGTCTCCACAGATTATCAAATCAGTTCAAGGTCTTTGTTCTTATCATGAAAGCTCTCCACGACCTGGGCCAAGGCTATCTAATACTGCAAGCAAAATCTCCAAGATAAACACCATTTCTCTGGTACAGGGGAAATTTGTACAGTGATGAGGATTATTTACGTGAAAAAAGAATTTTACACTGGCTGGTAGGACTGTGGAATAAACTCTGTAGAAACTTCAAACTTCACCAGTCCCAGTGCCTTCTGGACAAACTATTGTGTTACTTGTACACCTAGATTATTCTTATATATTCAAAATATTTACATGCAAGCTGCTGGAGGATTGTCTTTGGGACTGAAGAATTTAAGGGAAAGGAGCTGGATTTAACAAACATTCTTATGGGCAGGTATTTTTGGGGTGAAATTTAGACCTCCAACTTTAAAACTTGAACTGGTGTACTTAATATTCCTGCAATATATACAATATTCTGTCACTGAATGGTGATACATACATATGAATCTGACCTGATACTATGCACTATTAATGTTGTAGATTTTTTCCAAAAAATCTTCTATTATCATCTAAAAACATAAGATTAAAGTCATACCAGAAAACCATTATATGAGAGTTTCAGCTCTGTGCACTTAGTTCAGAAACTGTGCACTTAGATTGCTTCTAATGCTCTTGTTTTTTGAAGATTGAATGTCTGTGAGAATCCTAATTAAAAACCAAACCACTGTTACATTTTCTGCTCAAACAGTGAAGAATTTCATCCCAAGAATGATTCTTTTAAAAGATTTTTTAAAAAATCAAAGCATAAATTATTTTGTCTTTTTTTTTTTTAATAAACTTTTCTTGCACCTCATTATATTGCAGACACACCAATCCTTTTAGTGGTAGGATAATCAAAATAAAATCAGAGTATGTGGCTTGATGAAGCTATAAGAGCTGAAGTATAAATTATTGAATTCTAATGACAACTAGTAAAAAGTAGCAGCTAGACTGAGAAGCAATGCAATGCAGCAAATAAGCACATGTTTAATGTTTATTTCAGCGAATTTACCCACAGACTTGGTTTGTAATGCCCTGTGTATTCTGGTTCTGATCCAGCAACAGCTATGCATATGCTTAGAGAATGTATATGCTTAAGATTCGTATGTGTTTAACTGAATACCTTGATGTTACGTGCTCAGAATTAAGCATGTGCTCAAATCTTTTGTCTGCAGATGAACGACCTAATCTTTTTTAGCAGAGAATATTGGAATTTTGCACAGAAATGAAAGCAACCAAATTTGTAATACTCTGATAATCACCAATAAAATTACTGCACAAATTTGAAATTCAAAATGTTATGCTGATGAATGGGTTTGACTGCGAATGTTTTTTGACGTAGACTAAGATGTCAATTTTTTTTACACACATGGGTATTATGTAAGCATTTTTTATTGTATTCATAAAAATATAATGCCTATGAAGATTCAATGACTGTAACAAATGATACAAAGCAGTTTTGTGACAAACTATTGCTAATGGAAACCATCTACCAACAATATTGTATACCATGAACCATTTTTAGTGAGTCCCAGCTGGTTTATTTAATCTCACAAAGACAGTGAAGATTGTTCACGAGCTTCTGGGAGGCTTGTTATCAGATAACATATTTGAGGGATTTTATGGTCTGCTTCAATAACTAGACTGACAAGCCCAGCCTGGGAGGATAAGTGAACAAACTCAGTCGAACAGTTATTGTTGTTCTTGTGTCTTCTGTTTCTGTAGAAACCGCGTCCCAAAATTTACTGCAGTAAATTTCTTATTTATCATTTGATTTCTTTTTAAGCAATCTTGATAACATTTTTTCCTAAAAATGTTTGTCCACAGTTTGCCCTCAACAATAACCACTTTCAGCCTAATAATAAGGCTGTGTGCTATAGCAATTACCATCTCCCCTACTGTATGACAATTTCACAGATTTTATAAATCCCTAGAGAACAGTTATAATAAAATATACACAAACAAATTTTTAAAAAATATTTAAGATGCTTCAGAATGTAAAATGAAGTTAAAATTATGCTCTGCCATAGGTAACGGGGACAGCAAATGGACTTTTGGCTGAGCTTCTCCAGTTTCTCAACAAAATTATTTTCCACTTTTCACTTTGAACAGAGCCAGTTTAGGGATAAGGTGATGCAAAAAGCCATGAGTCTCAATTTGACTCATGCCTCCTTAGAGCTTTGTTCTGGGGCCTGGGGCACTATAAGTCTAGGAAGGACATGGAGACAGAGAAGTCTTTAATGATTCTCTATCAGAAAAACTTCATTTGGAATATGAGCTGCAAAGGAGGCCTCTGTCATCTTCTGTTGGCTTTTCTTACCCTCTTCTGCTCAGCAGGAGCCACCTAAGGCAAACTGGGAAAAAGTTTCCAAAAGTGCTGTGCTGCACTTTCTCTAAGAGAACAAATTAAGCCACAGAAATGTGCCATTCACTGAATATTTCACACTCTATTAAACTCTAGGCCCCACCCAGTTTATATATCATTTGAGTTGTTTGACAGAACATTTTGTTTAAAAGCAGATGAATTCTATTTTAGTATGTCCTTATTCCTAACACAAAGGCTATGGAGCTTGTTTTTTGCATGAAGTTTCAGAACCGTTGTTATTTCAGCTACCTTTTAATTTCTATAAGCATGATCCTGTTTCCACTGATCAGTTTGTTGTTATTTTATGGTAAATAGGCCATACAGGCAGCATGAGGAAAAGTCAACACATACAGTGTGAGAAGAAATAAACTACCTTTCAGTGAAAAAAACTGACACCCTTGTACCACTAGTTTTGAAAAATCAGTCATGAGAAACCTAGTAAAAAGAGAAGTTAAGCAACATTCCATGGATACAGTGCTGGCAGCAATACTGTACACAGTGGAGAAATCAATATAACTGACTGGGGATCCAAAAGTGATGCTCAAGGGAGTCATCAAGGTAGTTTACAAACAGCCTGCAGAGAGTAAGGAAGTGACTTAGCATGTGTTTGAAAAGAGTGAATAAGTCAAAAGCCTGGTGGAGGAAAACCCCACCTGCTCGTTGTCTGCAGGGAGGGAGAAAAACCCCAAAGACATTCTCACTTTGGCCTTAAGAGATTTTTTTTTTCTAAATAGAAAAGAATAAACTAGTAGGTTTCAATAATCTAATACATTTGTATAAACATTAGTTATTCTCTTGAACAGCAGTAAGATACAGATGCTTATGCACAGCTGACAAACTTACTTTTTAATTTGAGGGAGGGTGTTTGAATCTTTTTTCTGTTGCTATCACAATATTTGTTACTCTTTTCACAGTGTAGTGGTTTTCATGGTTAGCTGATGACAGTAGAATACACACTACCCTTAATTCACAGCAACAATTAAAAAAAAAAATAATCCCAAGCTTCCTTATGGAACAGAAAGGTGAAATAACAGAGATGTTGCTCTGCAGCTCCTGAGGTGTGAAAGACCTTCCATGCCTTTCATACACCTAAGTTATAAAGGCAGAGGTTTCACCAGTTCTAGGTAGGGCAGGAGGTGAATGTGAGAGACAGTCTCTGCCTTTGTAAGAAAGCTGCAGGGATCTGTAACCAGACAACAGGAGAAAGATGCTCAGAAACACCCAGGGAAATACTTTGTGGTACAACCTGTTAAGAAGCTAGGAAATGACAAATACTAAAAAATTTCTTGAATAGAACAAAACCTTGAAATTATGAACAAATAAAGAGCCTTCTCCCATTTAGTTCATGCTAACTTCAGGGTTTTCTGACTTTTTTCAAGAGTGTGTAAAAGACATACCTGGTAAACAAACACATTAACAAACTGATCAGTGAAAATCAGCCAAAAAATCAGCTTCCCCTCCTCGTCCCCACATGCAGAGTTGCAAAGAAAAATTATTTGATGAAACTTAAGCAGCAGGAGAGCTACTTGCAGTCGCTCTCTCTTGCAGTACCCTTTTCCTGCCTTGGCAAGCATGGAACACAGGATTACAGAGGAAGAAGGCTGAGCAAAATCTTTCTTTTAGTACATCAAGCATGTCTTACTATAGAGACAGTTGTTCTGTTGTTTCTGGTTTGCTTTGGCTTGGTTTTTTTATTTTACCTTGAGAAAAATATTGAGAGTTAGGAGTGGTAGGGAAAGAGAATCATAGAATCATAGAGTTGTTTAGGTTGGAAAAGACCTCTGAGATCATCAAGTCCAACTGCTAACCTAGCACTGCCAAGTCCACCACAAAACCACGTCCATGAGCATCACATCTACCTGTCTTTTAAATACCTCCAGGGATGGTGCCTCAACCACTTCCCTGGGCAGCCTGTTCCAATGTTTGATAGTTCTTTTGGTGAAGAAATTTTTCCTAATATCCAAGTTAAACTTCCCCTGGCACAACTTGAGGCCCTTTCCTCTTGTCCTATCGCTTGTTACTTGGGAGAAGAGACCAGCCCCACCTTGCTAAAACCTCCTTTCAGGTAGTTTTAGAGAGTGATAAAGTCTCTCCAGGATAAACAACCCCAGCTCCCTCAGCCATTCCTCATAAGACTTGTTCTCCAGACCCCTCATGAGCTAATCCAGAAAGGACTGCAGTTTTAAGATGTCAGAGATACCAAAAATGTCCTCTTCTCCAATCCAGACAGAGAATTTAAATTTTCTCCCAGGTGAACGTCTTGAGTGTAGGCTGTCCTCAGTTCTGAGAAGGAAGATATTACAGTGTGCATAAGCAATTGGTAATTTTCTGTTCCATAGATGTAAGCAAGTTTTAAATGAAAAATTTTCCCCAAAAATGGCAAGAAATTTCTTTCATTATAAAACATTTTTTAAAATTTGATAGTGTTTTTCTCTTCTAATACCCATATTTTTCCTACTAAAATCAAGCATTTCCTACAAAATAAACCCTTACCACAACATTTTTTCCAGTTAATTATGTGAGTCTTACTCTGTGGTCTTGCAGATTCTTTATCTTTATTTATCATTAAACCTTTACCCTTCTTTATCTTTATTCTCCTCTGTTTCCATTTCACTCTATGTACTTAGTGCATTACCTTAACATGATTTTGTTAACTGAGTGTGTTATTGTTTGTTATTGCTTAGTCTTGTGCACTACCCTGAGGTGCTATGTGCACTTGTATACATCTCTTTGTAAAGCCAAATCTCATCATTTTTATCTGTCAGGGGAACTATATAGCTACTGATACTAAATAGGTAAACACTGCATGATAAAAAAGCAGATAGTTCAGAGACAGCAATGATACTGTACTCTTATAGACATATCTCCTTTTTTTTACAGTATTATAGACTATTACAGTGCTACAGACAGTATTACAATCTTTGGCATTTACTTAATTCTAAAAGTGCTTTCTAAAGGTGACTATTTCTAAATATCCATTGAAATAAATCAAAGCAACATTTCACAAAAAATCCAAATCCTCTTTGTAGCCCCTCCATTTTCAGAGAAGAGAACAAGTAAGTATTCAGTAAACAGACAGCAGAGTTACACAAGTACAGGTGCAGTATTTTGCTAAAGTCAATCCCACTTGGGTTTCCAATAGAGGTTTATCTGGAGTCATATCAGGGGCCAGAACAGTGCCTGCTTTTTCTCAGACAAGACATTATATTCTCTTTCATCCTTAGGCTGGGTTTTTTGGCTGAAATCTTATTTACTTGGATGCTATCAGAAGACTAGTCCTGAAAGTCTGGGCATGGTTAAGAAGACAGGACATGGGATGGAACACAGAACTATGGATAGAGATCTTATACAGATGCTGGTAGTGCTTCCAAATACTTGCAATGCAAGTTGGGAACCTGCAAAGTACTCCTTATACCAATTTATGGTGTAATGAATGAACTGACTGTCATCAAACATACTGAATATCGGCAGTGGAATGGCAAATAGATGTTTACTGGAAAGACTGATAATCTCCATAAGCAATCAAGCATGGACCCCAAACGATTCACTGAGGCACAAATGTGTGTTGCTGCCAACTCAAGTCTCTCTGAGATTTTTTAATGGCTTGGGAACAAAATAATGATATCGGTAAACAGAGGAAAGAATATCCATCAGTCATACCCCAATTTATTGAAATGGCAGTGATAAATAGTCCTGCAATACAAAACTGGGACAATTTAAGAAGGGTTGTCCTTTCTGTCTTGCCTCATATCCTTTTCATTGAGACTGTTGCGGTAAGAGTGGTTGCAGATCATCAGGGATAATTAAGACATACCGAAAACCTCAACTACCACATCACAGATATGGCAGCTGACAGAGAATTGCAATACTCTGAATGGCAAAATACAGAGATGTTACCGTGGTGCTTGTTATTCAAAGATCATTTCACTGACTAATTTAAGGATGGATTTAATGACTGATGGCCTAACACAATGTCTGTGGTAAGATAGACCTCTGCTATGTGTGTTATGTTAGCAAAAAGATTCAGTGCAGGTGGATGGCCAAGGACTATTCCCAGAAGAAAAGGAGGGTGTAAACAGATAGATCCTGATCTATAATAAAGTGTTAATCTTATTAACTCTTCGGCATGAACCTCAGGGAGCCTGTAAGGATACTGGGGTTACAAGGACATAGTTTTTAACAATATCTGTTTAACTGTTGTTCAGCATAAGAAACAAACAAGAAACAGGAAAATAAATGAATCAAACACACATATACACAAACTCTAATGAGTAATAGTTAATGGAGACAGCAACAAAAATCAGAGCTCTCTGTTTACTGGCTGATGGGCCACTGAAGAAACCAACCACACAGGTGAGTGCCAACCAGAACATTACACCTCATGAGAAGGAAACAAGGTTGTCATGGGTCTGACAAGAAAGAACAGACCTACTGTATGATCTGATGGGAAAGAAGAAACCTACTGTAGGATATTCAAGGAAGACTTTGTTGTGTGTAAAACTTCTTCTGGGATGTTTTAAAAGGATTATGGGAATGTGCAAATCTTACTACAGACAGTAGAGGAGGAGCCAAAGACAGGGAAAGAGGAGCCTCATAGTAGATCAGGGAACAATAAACGTGGGAAATTAGATGGAAAAGACAGAATAAAAGAGACCATTTATGTGCAAATGGGCTGATAGTCACTCTTGTCTGACCAAGCCTTGCACCTGATCACCACGGTCTGTCCTATCTTCTATTAAACTCTATTTTCTGTATGACTTTGCTTTCTACCCCATGACTGTGTGCAAATTGCTGCATTTCAGGCTGTACTAGTCAGTAAGGAGGCGACCAGATTCTGGAAAGACCTAAGGTCAGAGCTGGAGAACTGACAGGGGACCTAGGGTCTGCGTGTGGATTCTAGGTGGACTTAAGGCCTGGGATAGGGTTTGAAGGATCCACAGATGTGTGGTCTTGCAAACCAAGGAAGTGCAGGGATGCATACATCTTTCACTGAAGTATGAGGTGCCTCACTACTGGCTGGATCTGGGAGCAGAAAAGACTACCCTCCATTTTACAAACCAAGAAGCAGCAATCCTCTGTCAAGTCTGTTAATTTCCTTGACAGAAAGACTCTTTCTTATTTATTCATCATGATTTAAAGAAATGGATCAAAGGACTTCAGCATTCTGTAAATGAGGTTATATGGTAATGCAATAAAGGCAAAGGTATAATTTGTGTTAATACATACTTTTAATATAAATTACAGTTGCAGCCTGCCATGCAAAACTGACTTCAATGGCTCTGTTTTTCTTTGGGCCTGAGGCAATAACAGTTTTGCTTGAGAGGAGTAATTCCTCTGTGTGTCCAGCCAATGCGTTGTACAGCACGTTATTGTACATTTGTTCTTTCTCTTTGTACTCCAGTGTGGCTCCTTGGAGGCTAACATGGCACAGCTGTTTTCTGAACCTGCTTGTATTCCTCACCTCAGAACCTCCGCGTTGTGAAAATTTGAAAAACGTAAACCCCATCAAAAGGGAAGGAAGGTAAGTGGTGACAATCACATACTGAGTTTTCTGTTTGCTTGTTTATTTATGGGAGATATCTGTAATTGCAGATTGGCAGGGTCTGTGCACCAAAAACCATTGCGTTGCAGTGTCTCTGACTTTGCCTTGTACTGATTTTTCAAGTAACACATCAGATTTCATGTCTTTCTAATGAAAATGGAGTTTTGCCATTTACTTTAATCATAAAATGGGATGAATGTATATTAGCATATATTTCCCTAAAGGACAGGAAGTATGTATTATCAGATCATCAAAGATGGGCTCACCAGACATGTGATTTGATATGCCTTAAAACATTAATTTAGATAGTGTAAATTGTGTAAATGAACACAATTATCACTGCAGCTACCTAATGATAACACAGTAAAAGGTTATGCTGTTGTATAACAAGTTTCTTTTGACTAATAATAGTTATTGTTCTATTATTTCACTTAATTGAATTTGAGCGCAGGGATTTGCTGGTGTGATTTAATATTAAGCTTTTAATTTACATTTGCTTTGCAAAACCTTCATGAAAATTTACTAGCAGAGGAAAAAAATCCATTAACACTACTCTTCACAATAGTGACCAGTAAGAACAATAATACTTAGATATTTTAATCAGGTGTCAAAGATGGCCCATTTAGTCTGAGTGACTAGAATTTGAAAAGGCAGATTTAAACAATGCTTTGTTTAAAGTCAAGACAGGCTCCATCAGGAAGATTTCAGATGCAGATTTCAAGTACTGCAAAGACATAGCTGGTTTTTGTTATGAATTTAAATCTGAGTATTTTTTTTAAACTACCTAAGACTAAAAACAAACACTGAAAAACTTAGAAATAAATTAAAATAAGCTATAAAATGCATTTGATCTAAAGGATCCCAAACAGCAGTTTGGCACCTAGGATTCTTAGGGTCTCCTGCCACTGGTGTTTTCACTGTTTATGGCACTGTTTGTGCCAAACATATCTGCTAATTAAAGTGTGGTCCCATGGCTGTAATCGTGTGCAGCCTGGATTTATGTAGTTTTGTTTTATTCAGACAGAAAACTTTAAGAATAGGGTTCTCTGACAAAAAGGACTCCATTGGGGGGTACAGTCACATGTCCTGGAAGAAACACATGACAGTTACATCATTTTGATAATTTCAAAGTTTTTTCCTAAATACACAATGGCTGGAGATGCAAAAGATCTCTTGACTTATCAAATCCACCTCTTGCCAAGAAGAAGTGTTACCTCGAGGAGACATCCACTGCCTGTTCATACAAAATAAGGACTCAGCATATGCTGTTAGGATACATGTATACATGTCTGTCCACACAGGTTAACCCCGACAGCCACGCTCAGCACTCCACAGACACAGGCAGCACCAACGGCCTCATCCTGTCTCCCCTCTCTGTCTGAGCATGATGCAGGTTACTGGTGAGAATACACATAATGACAGGTGAGGATATGCATACAAACACGTGCAGTGTGATCCCCCCCAGCAACTGGACTCAGACACCCAGTCCATAGAATACCCAATAGAAACCCAATAGAATCATGGAATCATAGAGTGTGTTGGGTTGGAAGGGACCTGTAAAGGTCATCTAGTCCAACCCCCCTGCAGTGAGCAGGGACATCTTCAACTAGAAGAGGTTGTTCAGAGCCTCATCAAGCCTGGCCTTGAATGTCTCCAGGGATGGGGCCTCCACCCCCTCTCTGGGCAACCTGTGCCAGTGTCTCACCACCCTCATTGTAAAGAACTTCTGCCTAATGTCTAATCTAAACCTACCCTGCTCTAGTTTAAAACCATTGCCCCTCATCGTATCGCTACATGCCCTTGCAAGCAGTCCCTCCCAGCTTTCCTGTAGGCCCCCTTCAGGCACTGGAAGGCTGCTGTAAGGTGTGCCCAGAACCTTCTCTTCTCCAGGCTGAACTCCAACTCTCTCAGCCTGTCCTCACAGGAGATGTGCTCCATTCCTCTGATGATTTTTGTGGCCCTTCTCTGGACTTGCTCCAACAGGTCCATGTCTTTCTTGTGCTCAGGGCTCCAGAGCTGGACACAATACTCCAGGAAGTGTCTCATGATACCAGAGTAGAGGGGCAGAATCACCTCTCTGGATCTGCTGGCCACTGGATCCCAGCCTCACCAGCTGCTGGCACCTGGGCATGTGAACCCCTGAGACCACAGCCCCACTCACAACTGCTGGTGCTCAGACCTACACGCACACACGCATATATGCATGTACAGAGCTGACTGGGGCTCCCCTGGTCCCCATTAGACACCCACCACAGTCTCATCCTTGGAGAAACCCTCCTGGCTCCCCATCCCCATCACCTGCTCACTACCTCATCCAGCCGGACTGTCTTCATCACTTGCACACTCACTCACACACCCGCGCTGGCTCCCGGTTCTGCACCACAGACACACAGGCTCTGGTCCTGGTCCCACCTGGGGCTGGCACTTGCTGTCACTCATGGGGGTCTCCCCAGCCATGGGCACCCACGCACATGTGCCCTCTGGCCCACAGTCCGGCCCAGCTGCTGGCGCCCTGACCGGCGCTCGCCCCAGGCTGGCACCGCACACCCATGGGACCCTGCAGCCCCTCTTGGGGCATGGCCGGACAGTCCACTCTTTACACACAACCACCTCTGCTTCTCCCCTCACACCTCTGTTTTACCACAGTTGCTCCTCCCAAAGTAATCCAAATCCATCCCCCTTCTCCGCCTCTGGATTCTTCCCTAAACATCCCATAATAAGTTTTATGCAATCCAAAAATGCTCTTCCCTGGCATCCCGTAATACATCCCACACCTCAGGCAGCTACCCACCAGTGTAGGATTGGATCTGCAGATGGTCCTCTTGGCCCATCATGGGGGGTGTCATATCTGGATGCTGAGGCTTTCTTGAGACAGCCCTTAGCTTGGGTTCCTTCTGTCCTGGGGCCTCTGTGTTCCTCTGGGCTTGTGGGGACGGGGGTCTGATGGGCTGGTGGCTCATGGGATGAGCCTGGGAGGAGCTGGGGCAGGGTCCTCACTGAGCTGCCTCATCTGTCGTTGCCTCTATGCTCCTTTGTAGATGTGTAGACAAGTTTTTACACCATATAACATGACACAGTCAATATAATATTTAATATTCAAAACATCTATTAAAAGTAAATATTATACTTAGAAACAAAACATTTTGCAGAAATGCAGCTTAGCAAAAGCCTGTTTCATTCAAATCTTTTTTATTAATGCCAGACAAAACACAACTTCAAAGGAAAGTCAGACTGAAGAAGATAGAAGTCATTTCTTTTTAATTTAATATGAAAATTGCAAACTTAATCACACAAATATCCAATAACTATCTTCAGCCATAAAATGTCCTAGATTGAGTCTACTGAGATCCAAAACAGAGAATCTGTTTTAATCAGTTCTCTACATTCTCAAATGTATTCTGTGATGCTTTAGTACTAATGCCACCTCTTTCAGAAAATATGTGTCCCTGAGTCTCATGCTGCCAACTTTTAAAAGATGCTTTGACAGCATGGTTCAAAGATGAGAATTAGGGGAAATTCCTATTAATTTCAAGGATATCAGCTAAAATGACTGAAGTCAATCCAGCATCTGGCTGTAGACAGTGGGCTGTAACATAGTAAGATCCTTTGAAAACACCTGAGCTGTAGGAAAACTTGTTTTTGCTTGATGCACAGCTGTGGCCACACAGCATCCCAGAAGAAAACTGTTGTGAAAGGCAAAATCCATATAAAGAGCAGTCACAGAGACAAGGAATGATTTTCAAAGGCAATCATATTTTTTTTAGATATGATTTTTCACTCACAATGAAAACTGAGGGCAACACCATGTGTCCAGCTAGGTGCAGACACAATATTACATTCTCACACAATAAAACTAGAATCTCTTGGAAAATCACTTTTTTCCCTATCAGCCACCAGGAAACTAAGCTACTGAATCTAGTAAATCTACTGAAATTCTTTAGAGAGCTCTTCAGGGAAGCCAGCAAAATATAATCTTCAACAGTCTACTCTGTCTAAGTTTTCTTCTGTCCTTTGAGGCCAACATCAGGTAGTACATCCCTACTCTCTGGTGCTGTACCCTCTGAATCTTGTTTATTTTCATTGCCGTCCTTTAACATTGTATCAGTCTTATGATGACATTTTGAAATCTACTAAAATAATTTTCTGAAGACTTCACATAAAATGAGGGCGGGGGACATTATTATTTTTATCTCTCCTTTTTATTGCTTTGTTGTTGGAGGTTTTTTTGTATCATAGAATCATAGAATCGGTGANAGGTGGGGCCTCACCAGTGCCGAGTACAGGGGGATGATCACTTCCCTAGTCCGGCTCACCACACTATTCCTGATATAGGCCAGGATGCTGTTGGCCTCCTTTTGTCTCACCCGATTTTATTTTTTTTCTATCACAGAAATGGATACTGAGGACAGCTAAACTTTGGTAAATTTATTTATCTGGAACTGATAGTAAAAATGCTCTCAGAACTGATATACTTTTAATTGCTAACAGAAATGCAAAATAATCTCCTGGAGATGTTTCATCTCTGCATGGATCAGAATGGATGCTGCTAGTAGGCGAATCTCTGTTTTCAGGTGCATCAACAGAGAAATCTGGCAAATACTCTGTTCTTTGCCTGCTCTTCTCTAATGAAAGACTTATGCACACATTTTCATCCAAGCACACGTGAATAAAAGGATTTGTAAGCACGAATAATGGCAACATAGAGAGATGGTTGTGAAAAAGGCATAAATACAAGATAGAGGAGAGGATAACAGATGAGTTTTACTCATATGGGACAAGTTTGATTACGCCATAGTTTCATGTATCCAGAATTTTAAGTGTTCAGTTTTTATAAATATGCACATCCCAGATTTTACAAGATATTGAACGCCTGCCACCTTAAATGTGTGTTTCCAAGTCTTTCTTTCCTATAAATTGTATTAAGGGACTGTAATGTGGTTTCCTGGTTATGATGGCCCATGACTTCACCTTCATTCCCACTTGAGAGCTGGAGTATTGCTTTCTTCTACACTACTGCCACTTAATTCACATGAAAGTCCGTAGAGCTCCTTCAACGCTAATACGCAGAAACAGTTGCCTGTATCAGTAGAAAGGATTTAAGCAGCATCTCACCTAAATTTAGATAGGTGTGATGTTTATCTGTAAAGGTTACAATGTACTTAAATGCAAGCAGGATAGAGTTGTATTTTATGTTATCAAGACATATCCTCATATTGTTAACACTGATCATATTCAACCTTATGAATAAGCTACTAAAAATTAATTTCTTTTATGTGCATTCAGAATGCAATCTATGTGATCAAAATCAGCTGGCTAATGTATCAGTCTGGGATAGTACACTATTCGGCAAGTAGAAAGCTTCAGGGAATTTCACACAGTTTCACAAATGCGAATGGATGAAACTGAAAATTTAAAATACTTTCTGTTAACCAAATATATGCCTTTACGATGTAATTTGGCAAACTTTTTACTCTAGTTCTTCCTCTTTTTCATTTTCATTTGACTCAATCCCAACCCCAATAAGGTCTAATTAAGTCCATTGAGATCATGTGGAAGAGTGCACCGAGTGTGAGATTTGAAGGAGATGTAAAAAGATTGTTTAAAATAAATTAAAACCCATCAGTGCTGCAATTGAAATCCAAAAAAAAAAAAAAATCAGTAAAAATGAGTCCTGTTTGTAATTCAGCAAGAAGTCAATATTAAAATAGTCAATATCTTAGGGGAAAAAATGAAGTCAAGAAATCTAAATTAATTTTCATGAATTTCCCATAAAGACAAATCTGAGCATTCATATTTCAAACTACTTCTAATATTCCCAGTCCTTTTCAGGGCTTGCTTCTTCAAAGCCTTTGCATGTTCAGTGTTGTCTCATGTCAAAGATGATTCTGGAAAGAAGTTGGCAGGTTCCATATTGGTACCTTTTAGAAATATGAATGCCATTCATTAGAATAGCTTTTGAAATTGCTTGCTTGCAGCATCCGAGTGAATGGGGCATTTGTGGCTGATGTAAATCACTCATTCTTTGCTTGCTTAGTCTCACATCCTTTTGGAGATGGCTGCAGTCCATGGCTCAAACCCCAAAATATAGTAATGGTGGTACAGGTAATAAAAATAGTATTGTGTGTTGGTGTCCTAGTAATAGAAAACCCAACAGCTTGTGATTCTTATCAATAAACTAGACAGAAAGCACCTCCACATTGGAAGAGAATTATCTGAGAAATGGTATTGCACAAACAAGCCTGAACAAGTTTTTGGCTGCCTATGATTAGTCAAAAACTCATGACCACAAGGGACACCCCAGAAGATAATATGCAGGAATTTGTTAAGGAAAGGTAAAGCAAAGACTTGAACAGCGAAAATGCTAGAAATTGTGGGTTTAATCCCTCCTAAATGACTCATGTATGTAGACTTAAGTCACTGAAAAAACATAAAAAACACTTTTGTAGCAAAGGTGAAGTTAGGGCTATGTCTGCATTAGGAAGAAGTGCAGCCCAGTAGCTGTAAATTTGCAGAGAGGAACGGCACTTGGGACTTCACATTCCTGCTATATGACTTTCAGCATTTGCTACTTTGGATTAACTTGTTTCTGAATTGGTGAACTGAGTTCCTGTTTGCAGCTTGATCACAGATTTTGTGTTTCTGAAGCACATCTATCAGTGTACATTTACCCCAAAGTAGCCCAGTTTGTGTGATCCTGTGTTGTTCCCACTGTGAAGCAATGCACAGGAAATGAAGGTGATGAGGAGAGTCACTTGAAAGATGTCCTCCTGATCGAAAGAAAAATCTTAATGCAAATGCAGCCTTAAAGCTGCAGAAGATAAAGCCCACCAGAAGAAGAACATCTTGATTTTATTCACACCTTTGCCTGATCTGAATTGGTATCCCCCTTCAAAAAGATAGTCCAACCACTAGTTCAAAGAGAAACTTTACTTCTTGTTTATCAGGGCAATTTCAGTCTGCATACCTAATTAAATGTCTACTGGAACAAGGACTGCATTTAAGATCACTACTTTCTTAAGTGAAGGTGATAAACTAAATATTCATTATGCAAGAACTTTCATTGTTCATATGAATCAAGTAGAAAGTAGGTCTTCTTTTTTTTTTTTTTAAATGTCCTAAACAGGACACAGAATTACTCTCAATAAATATTTAAGTATGCTACACAAGGTGAATTATCTTCAACAGGATAGACTGAGAGCACCTCATTTCAGAATATCTGGAGAAATGGTGTGTAGGGTCCTCAGACTTAATCTACAGCACCAGCAATGGGAGAGAATGGTATTCTCAAATTCAGGTATAATTCAACGGCTCAACCACTTTACTGCCAGAATGCAGGTGGACTCAAATTCTCCTAAGCAGAAAAGCATTTGAACCCAAGTCTTCTCTCCGGATACCTTCCAAAAAGAGATGTGTGTCCTGCTCCTCTGCAGCTGAGTGCACCCTGTTCTCCATCTTCTTTTGCTTTTGCACACAATTCTCAATGTGATAGAAGTAATATTTTCCACAGTAACTCAAATGTTAAAGTAAAAAAACAACCAAAGGGAAGGTGATATTTGTACCTCTACTGAGTGCTTATGAAACTGGGTTTGGTCAGAAACTTTTTTTTTCTGATAATAACAGTCCATTTCAAGACAAGGAAGGCATGAGGAGGAACTGAATGTTACAGGACATAGTTTATAGTACTAGCAGGAGGGATGCCAGTGATGTACCCAATAACCAAATTAAGCCATCATGTCCATGTGCATTATGGATGGTACAACTGGTATTTTATGAAATTACATTCAGTTCAATTATTACTGTCATTGCCTGCCATTTTAATACATAATCATTAAAATGTGTTGCAGTTCTGTATAATTTTTATCTTAATATTTTAAATTTCACTGTCTTTTTAGAAGCCTTAGAGCATTCTTAACTAAGAAGGTAAGTTGAATTTTGCATTTCTGCATAATAGGATGAATATTAGCATAAAATACTAATACTCTGGGATTGTAAAGCCTCACACTCTGTACCTTTTTCTCTAAGTTTATGAAAAGTCATCTCACTGTTCTGTTTGAAATCACTTCTTAACACTTCATTCTTCTGAAATGCCTTAAAAACCCCATGGAAATGATGAAGGAATAAGTGCACTGTGACCTCCTGTTTTTCATGGGACTCTCATAATTATCCTTACAGTGGGTATTTTATACTGTATCACATCATCTCATCTAACACAGCCTTTAAGGAAACAGATTTTGCCTAGAGGGTTTTCAGAGCATAAAACCCCTTCCAGCCCAGTGCAGCCATGGCAGACCAGCCCCGCTGTGACCAGCAGGCAGGTAGTGCAGCTGTGGCTACACTCATTTCCTCGTATGAAGCCAGAGCTCCTCCTTGCGTACCTTCACCTGGTCATGTCCACTGCTGCTTTCACATGTGTCAGAAGCTGGAGGTCAATCAAGTCACACGCAGGATGAGGAGCCAGTAAGAAGCTGTTGTACTTCCCTGACAAACTGGGAGCACCAACGTTGTGGCGAGGCAGCACAAAAGAGGGTTTAATGGGGAGGTAAGAGCCTCCTGGATTCTGCTACAGGGCTGTAAAATATGCACTGGGTGCCTCCCTATGTGTCTCCCTGTGATGATGATAACTTCCTCTCCAAAGTACAGAATAATGCTTTCCCATTCTTACTGCTCCTTCCTCACACACATTCCTAACATCTCATACAACTGCTAAAAGCAATATCCATGTCATGAATCACAGAATGGTAATGGTGACTCTTCTTTCACAGCAGATCAGAGTTCCCATTAAAGGTAGATTGGTCAGGTTTGCAATGTATCTCATGAAAATATTGCAAATATAGCATGTACGGTGAGGTTCATAGTTGCATTTATTGAATGCAGGGACACTGGCACTGCTTTACATGTTAACACATCATTAATTCTTTGTTGAAAGTTCAAAAGAATTATTTAAATTTATTGTTCTTTTTAACTAAATAAATACATTATTATATGTTTAAGTATATGTCATCATCTCTGAGAAAGACTATCTCAGAGAACAGCCAGGACTCAGTTTAAAATACAAAATGAAGACCTACAGAATGCAAATAGTATGGATATAATATTACAGTCTGGGTAAATGTAAAAGTATTGACATAATGTGTCCAAATCACAGTAAAATCCAATTTATGCTGTGAAACAGAAAGCGATCTTTTTTTTTTTTTTCCAGATTTTTTTCTTGCCATTGGGAAAGAACTTTTGTTCGTTAATTTTTTCTTCCCAGAAGTGCAAACTTCTTCATGTCAGCGATTATGCTTGCTCTGCACAGTAGAGGACAGCAGGCATTTTTTTTCTTTTACTGCTGACTCTATCCACATTTTGCCTGATATGCTTTTCCATTCCCACCTTCACCTTCTGCACCCTGTGAACACAAAAGATAAAAAATAGATTAAATGCAAGGGAGCTGAAGGAACTGTAGTGATCACACAGGTTTGCTTTGCTGTGCTCAAAGTAATATTGCCATTTTCTCTAGCAAGATGAATCTCATATACTATGTGGGATTCAAATGAAAGACTATCATTACATTGTAAAATACAAGTTCACATTTTGACTTAGTCCCTTATAATTCAGTTATATTAACTGTAATTAAAGGTGACATTTGACATGAATAAAGGGAGCAGAATCTGACCCACAAAATCTCTGGGACATGCAAGTTTTGTATATTGACCATGACTGTTTTTTGAACAGGATGTCTTAAGAATCCTCTAAAACAATTGTATTCTGCAATTGTCATTTGTAGTGTCTGTTGAACGAAAACCTTCATTTTGCACGAGAAAATATTACTCTCTCTATTTCGATCCGTTTGATACACTAAAGGATTTCTTTTGTCTTCATATTTTAAAATGCAAACAGATTTTTTATTTCCTGCCCAGCCCCCCAAATGTACTTTCTTTTCATCATAAACAAAATAAAGGCATCTATCAATATATACTTTGGCATTGATTTCTACAGGAATTTGATTAATGTACTGCTGTAGCCCAGACATTCTCATTGTGTCCACGTATGTGCGTTTGCATGTCTGATAGAGACCTTTTCTCTCTCTTTCTCGCTTCTCCCTTCTCTCTCTCTCTCTCTCTCTCTGCAAGCTGAGCAGAAGGATCTATTTTTTGACAGGCTGCCACTCTCAAGAGGGCATAAAATCTGCATTTCCTTTCATCTATCTGGATTAGTGGATTATCCTGCAGTCTGCTTGGTGACTGAGATAGTTTATATCCTTCATCTTTGAGTTCTTAAAACTAATATAACAACAACAACAGGTGTGTTTCTAAGATTTGGCATGCGTAGGAAAGCGAGAGGTTTTATCACATAGCTGATTGGTATCTTAAAATCACAATATCGTTTTTTCACGGAGACCTCATTTTGGCAACCAAGAGTATCATAATAAGGAAGTCACGCTTTTTGTTTTTGCTTCATTTTGTGATAAAAGCACATCAAACAACAAAGTTGGAAGCCTGCCCCTATTATTTGATCCATTTTCAGAAGGGAGGAGGAACGGGAGACAAGAAAAAAAGAAGGGGATTAATTAGGGCAGGAAAAGCTGTGTCTAAAGAGGAGGGTTTGTATCATGGTCTCAAGTGTAATGCTGGAATATGAAACAACGTTTAATTTAAAAAAAACCCCAACCCTTTAGAAGAAAGCACTGTTCCAGTTAACTGCCTCCTAACTTCCAATTTAGAAACTCATTCTAACAGGCGTAAATTAGAGGTCTCTACCTTGCCAATCTCTCCACTCCACAAACAGAAATACCAAAGCAACTGGAGAGAGCAGCTGAGGTACCCTGCCGTTCCCCTCTGACAGCCATGCACTATTCACCCTCATCCTCACCAAGAACCTCAGTGAGCCCGGGCCAGGTTTCCTGGGCTACATGTGTGGTAGCACTGTGGTTTTTCCTGCAGGTATCTCAGCGAGGTACCACCAGCAAGTGGCCAGAGACGGTGAGCAAACAAAAAGAAAAAACCCGACCAAAGAGAAAAATGAAGAGGAAAAACCATAATTTAACCTACAGGACAGGATTGTACAATCCTATTACAATATGGGCTCTCGCAAGCCTGAAATTTAAGTGTTCTGTGCAGTTTTAGGTATGAACTTTCTTTCTCTATGTCTTTCATTTTTAAATCAAACCCTTCCTCTATTTTTATACTCAGTTGCTAACCTATTTTATCAGTAATTAATCCTGCCATCTATCACAGAATGGAATGAGTCAATGAATTTCTTATCTGTGTTTCCTAAATACCTTATTCCTCCATTTTTTTTGTTTCCATATAACATCTAATGATTCTTCATCTATTCAAACTGCTCTGACACTTATTTAATCCTTTCTGTATGTGCTTCTCAGTAAAGATTCTGATACTCACCATGCCCTACATCTGGAACTCAACTGAAATTTACATACCTGGTCCTGTCCATAACTGTGAACTTCATTCATAATGGGATAGGCTGAAACTCTGGGACCTATTTTGGATCTTATTATTTATTTCTGGTAGCACCAGCAACGTATGAAGAATTTTTATACAGTCAAGACCATATAGCCACTACCCAAAGAAAATCATACAGTCTAAAGGGAGCAGAATTCAGAGGAGAAAACGAACAAAGGGATATTTGTACGAAACTTCTAGTTCTTTGCCTGAGTGAGTAGCCGAGTTATAGCATTCCATATCCTCAAGCTAGGGATACAAGAAATAAGAAAAAAATAAAATATCATGCTTATTGCATTTTCAAGTTTGTTTTTTGTTTCACTTTACATTTTTTAATCCTTAAAACTAAGTATTCCCCTTTTTTGCTCTCTTTGTTAAAAGAAAAATGATAATAAATGCTTTGGAAATGGATTTAGAATTGATGCTAGAAGACACTTATTTGTGTCCTTAAATTTCAGAAAGCTCTGAGCATAACTGAAACATGGATAAAGATTTCAGTAGCAGCACACTCAAGAATAAAAAGAATTTCTGGAGATGGCAGTTGTGCGAGCCAAATTAAATAAAAGTGGTTGATGGGGAATGAAAACCCAAAAGACCACGAGTTTTTAAGCTGAAAATAGATTGCTATAGCATGGACATAACATGGAGTGGAGAGCAGCCCAGACAAGGAAACAACGTGCAAGACTCAAGCAAGTTCACTGATAAGGAATAGTTCCCTCTAAGTTCACTAGCTTTTACATTGATATCCCAGTCCAAAATCTGCAATAACACATTTTAAGCAATGGGAATAGAAAAAAAAAGTAAAGGAAAGAACTGAAACTCTGTAAGAATGAGAAAGAGGAGAGGACAGAATGTCTCCATCAGTACAGCATGAGATAGCAATTCAAAAAGGGAGAGGAAAGAGCTAGAAAGTCTGTCTCCTTCTTTGAGACAGTCCAGAAGCACGAACCACTGGCAAGGGAGTCAAAGATGCACTGAGGTCAGGTAGGTTAAGAAGAAGGACTAGTCATCCACTGCAACTGTGGGATTTAACACTTGGCAAAGTCCTGTGTCGCTCCCAAGAAAATGACTCAAATAAACTGCAAGTTTTCACCTAGCAAGATGGTTTGTAAAATGACTATTACATATTTAGACAAAAATAACATAGCTCAAACATTAAAAATGCATTCATTTGCTAGTATGCATTTCCTTGATATTGTAGTCATCATTCTGTTCCAAGATCAGTGGTGGAATCTTGATGACACTGCAGCCCTGTGGCACAAGTAACATTTTAAAAATACAGAAAAGACACTGTTTTCCTTTTTTAACTGTCATTTTTATTTGGCCATTGTTATCATAAATTTGCATTATATTATACAGATTTGTAATTAATTTCAAATGTAGCAGAAATTATTAAACTGGGAGGTAGATGCTCCCATGAGACAACTGCATGGAAGATACAAGAAACCTCATATCTTGTGGCCTACCAGTATCTTAAGTGTGCCTACAAGAAAACTGGTGAGGGACTTTTTAGAATGTCAGGTAATGGTAGGACTAGAGGGAATGGATTAAAACTAGAGATGAGTTGTTTCAGAACAGATATTAGGAAGACGTTCTTCACCATGAGGGTTGTGAGACTCTGGAACTGGTTGCCCAGAGAGGTGGTGGAAGCCCCATCCCTGGACGTTTTAAGGCCAGGCTGGATGGGGCTCTGAGCAACTTATCTAGTGGGAGGTGTCCCTGCCCATGGCAGGGGAGTTGGAACTAGGTGATCTTTAAGGTCCCTTCCAACCCTGACAATTCTGTGATTCTATGAGAAAAAGGCAGCTGTTATTAGGTCTTGTCACAGATACTGCCAACAGCTTTGGTCCGACAGTGGGACCTGCAAAGTAAGCTGCATAGCCTGGCTAGAGTTACTGCCCGTTCCTCTTCCAATATTCCTAGTTTAGCAGACAAAGCATGCTAAGTCAACAAAAGTTAAGAAAGGTATCCTACATTATTTAGGTTTATGGAGGGTATGTCCTGGAAGGTAAAGTGTTTTTTCTAGAGGTAGTTATTTACAAAGCCAACTGGTGTATGTATCTCAGTAAGGGCCTAACACACAAGGCAGCATCTTTTCACGCATGGGACATGATTTGATTTTAGACACTTAATGATGGTTCTTGAAGATCCTGAAGCAATGTTTCAAGCGTGAGTATGTCCACAGTGTTAATGTGTTCAGAGCAACTCAGAGGAACTTTCAAGAGCAGCTAACAGAGCAGCATAATGTCTAAACTTTATGCCCTGGAGTTTCAAACTTGTGAAATTCAAAACATTTCAATTTTTTAGTTTAAAAATAATGTTTAATTCTAAACTTTCCTCTTACATGTTTACTACTTTCTTTTTTTCCCCCAAACCAAACATTCTAATAAATTAAAAATCCCTTTTATTCCAAATTTAGGATTGAATTAACAATGAAAATATTTCAAATTTAATCTCTTCATATCAACATATAGGTTATGTATATAAAAAATTAACAAAATCACAAATCCATTTTCATTCAGTTTCACTCTAAGGCCTTTTCCAAGTCAATGCTTTTGACATAACAATTCCCCACTCCATAAATATGATGTACATTCCCTTTTTCTTGTTATATGACCTTGTATATGTTCAAATTAACCTTACCATCTCTTTACCAAATGACGCATAGCAATCTTTATTACTAACCTGCCTCTACTATTATTTACTGCTCTACCAATGTTCATGTCACCCACAAATTTATCTGCATTGATTTTATATTTTCTTCTAGAACGTTGGTAAAGACACTGAACAACATTGGTCCCCTGTGGATCAGGAGAGTCTGTAAACTATAAACATTCTGTAAGTACTTAAAATAAACTCTAAGCACTCAATTAATCAGTTTTTAATATATGTAATATGTTTTTTGTGAGTTTTGCACCATGCCATATTTATAGTAATTATGGCATTTTAAGACAAATAGCTTTGTATTCTATCTCTAGCTATATTATAAAGTCGTAGTTATTATCCTAAGCCAAATGTAATCTCAGCAAAAATATACCATTTGTTTGATGTGTTTATTATAAAATGTTTATTATAAAACTATACTAATTGTCATTAATTATGTTACTATCTTTACTGATTTGTTCCCATATTATACTCTACTGGTGGCTAAGATGAAAGTCAAGCTAGCCTATCAGTGCTTTCCAAATTCACAACCTTAACCTTTCTCAAATTTTGGTGCAACAAAAGACACATCCTTAACCTTTCTCAAATTTTGGTGCAACAAAAGAATACCCATTGTTCTAATACTTAGTACAAGTAAATAGTAGGGGACTGGAAGGAATATCCTTGGCCACTTCCAGCTGTCACAGACAATTGAACTATGCAGTGCTTCTGCACACATATTGATCACCAGCTTAAAACCAATTTGGTTCCTTGTTCTCATTACTTTTATTGGAAATTTGTGACAAATTTCCCCCTTAGCTAGTAGCTTCTATACGCTTACTTTTAGGCCAATATTATCATGTATTGTCAATGGTCAAACTCCTTCCCAAAGTATTCACATTACTCTTCTTCTCTGAAGTATTTATACTGTTTTAAATACCACAGTCATATGTCCTTCATCTTTTCTTTTGCTAGGCTCAGCAAGGTACCACTTGATAGTCTAATCAAGAAAAATTTGCAGTTCTGCTTATCATAGTATTAGCTTTTCTCTCCATCTCTTCCACTTTGAGATATGCTTTCTTGTGTGTGACCAAGATAAGATATACTCAATATTTAGCGATGTGTACTGTATTGCATTTTTCCTATTTTAACTGGAAATACATCAGTTGAAGACTATACTTTTTTTTTTTAATTTTTTTTTCCCCAAGACACTCTGAATCACTGCCTTATATTGTGATTGACTAATACACCCAGCTCTCTTTTTCTGTGTCATTTCAAATTAATTATCCCAGTTAGTAGCTCTGATTCAAGATCAGCAGTTCACAGCGAATTCTATTCAATGATCCAGACCTGCGATTTAAAAATGTTTAACTTATCTAATGGTTGCTGTTAATCATCCTCTCAAGCTACTAAGAGAATAGAACATATTTCATTTTCTCTGGAAGGTATGAATACACTACCTCACTTCTTTCCAAAGACAAAAAGGTGTTCAACCAAATGTTTCAGACTCCTCTGTATCATGAGGATGATCATACTTGTCAAGATCTTATGTAGATTCCTCTCAAAAAGCATCAGGGATCTAATCCTCCTGATGATAAGTGTCCATATATACTATCAGGGAACTTTGTCATCCTTTTATTTGGGTCTAAAGAGACACCATAAAAAAGGATGGAAATGAAGGATTCACAGAACTGCAGAGTTAAGCAGTCATAACTACCTAATGATTTAGCTTTAGATTCATCTTCTGTGTATCAAGAAATATGAGGAATGTGAACTTTCAAGCCCTTTTTTTAAAAAATGATCCTGTTTTAGGTGTTTTGGTGATTTTTTTTTTTCTTAAATAAATGGAACATCCCTAAATCTATTAAAGTTGCAACCAATTTAAAAAGCTTCCTTAAGAGACATTTGGGACTTTCACTACAGACCTTGGAAAATGTATGCAATGGCAGTAACAGAGTGGTGGAAAAATAGAGAGGAGCTGAGAGTGAAACATCATTTCAGTTCCAAAAAAAGATAGGTTCAAATTTGCTCATAAAAAAAGGCAGAGAGATAAATACCAACTTTTTTGTTTGTTTCTTGAAAGTGATTCATCATCTCTTGAAGAAATACACAGAATAATTAGTCTGTATTTGTTGCATGGCAGAGCATAAAAGTATGGTACCNCTCTTGACCGACTCACCACACCCTTTCTAATACAGCCCAGGATGCCATTGGCCTTCTTAGCCACAAGGGCACATTGCTGGCTCATGGTCATCCTCCTGTCTACCAGGACCCCCAGGTCCCTTTCACCTACACTGCTCTCCAGCAGGTCAGCCCCCAACCTGTACTGGTACATTGTGTTTTTCTTCCCCAAATGCAAAACTCATGCATGGAAATTGGTCTTCCTTTTTAATATGCCACTCATTGATTTTCTTTCCCTGTCACACACATCTATAAACTGGATGACTAGTGGCTATTAGTCCTTTTTACTATGGCTTAAATTCTCATTCCTGACAAAAACCAGACTAGCTGCACTGGACCAGCCCATTGACGTTACTAAAAATGTTCAGGCATTCTTGGTGAAATAATCCAGTCCAATAAGAATATTGTCTCTTACTGAAAGCTGCCTAAAACCTTAACCATTGTTGCCTTCATCTGAAAGTCGTAGGTAGCATCCTTGAATCTGATCCTGTAGATGACAAGCACTGCCATGATTCTCCAGACTTTTGACATGCCGAAGAGGCTCTTCCATACATAAAAGAGCAGCACTGCAACAACACTGGTAATGGAGGGTTCCCAGATCAGACAATAAAACACTGCCTTATATTTAATGAGACAACAGTTCAAACACGTGACTGTTTAGTATGGAGAAAATTCAGGTCTGTGGATAAAGACACGGTCTGTTGAGGTAAATTTGTTTCTGTTTCACAGTTGAATCACTTGGTTTTTGAATACAAATAATCCCTGCAGAGTAAGTTGTACCTACTTTCATTTAAGGATTTTGATGCTAACTTTCTCCTATACATTTCGTATTGTGTGAAATGCTTAGATAGGTGAGCAAGCTAAGGGTGAGCCTTAGGAGAGGCTCCTAGATGAAAAATTGAGTGATCTCAACTGGGACTGATTAAGACAGTAGTTAATTTTCTCTTCTTCTTCTCCTTACATATTTTGAAGTATTTTTGGAGATAGACACTTCTTTCTTTGGAGATAGCCACATCATCCATTTACCTTCATTATGGTTTTGGCTATCAGTGAAGGATGGTAGCATAAAATGTGAGATACTCAAAACCAATATCTGAGGCTCAAGTGCTGTCATTGCTGTGAACAGCCTAACAAAGGCAACAAGCTCTTAATGTGCTCACAGATCAGTTTGTGTCTTTTCCCTGTCCAGGGGGGCTCACTGCCACATATATGCTTGCTTATATGTTAATTTTCCAAACTAAACTTAGGTAAAATTATCAGATAAAAGAGTGGTGCTCAGCCAGCCTAGGCTGCTTATGCAGAAGGCACCATTTTTTCCCTGATACAACTATCTTCTGCACACAAGTCATGATATCTCATGCTTTCATATGAAATGCATGGCTTCTTTCCAATCAGCTACAGTTTGGAAACCTGTTTCTTAACATATAACTCCTATTCCTTAAAATGGACATACTATCTAATAGACAGAGTCACTGGTACATATGGAAAATAGCTAGAAAAATCTTGCAGCATAGTTCTGGTTTCAGTATATTTTGAGAACTACATTACAAATGAGTTTCAGGCTCTTCAGGCTACATTTCTAAAAAGATGCAGGCTTATAGTATAAAGCAACTCTTATGGATAGCAAACAAATCTGAGTTGGCAACCAGTGTTCCCTAAATAAGGCACAGTTTGGTTTCACAACCTTAGCAATCCTGGCAGAGCTTTCTGGAATCTATACAGTTCAAAGTGTCACAAGAACAGAAGTGAAGGGCACAGAAGTGCTCTAGGCAGTAAGAAAGTACCTATACGGTATTCATAGCCAAGAGTGTCCTAGTGGTAGGTGTCTGATGAGGTCAGTCTTTTCTCATACAAGCCACAGACAAGCGGAAAATAGAAGTTATTCATCTCCCTCAGCCCCACTGAGACATCATTTACCCCAGAGCCAGATCATTCACGAAGAATGTGGAAGACCTGGCTTCTTCCTTTTTCTGATTTCATCTGAAAGTTGATGTTCTCATGTCTCATAGGAAAGTGACATAATTACTGTCATTTTGGTAAGGGATGGCTCTTAGACTCCTGAGTGGAAGATGCACCATTTTGTACAAATATGTAGTATCTGACCAATAAGCAAGGAAAAGACCACGCGTTTATCACCAGTGCATAAGGTAACATCAACTCATTGGGATGCAACATTACTAAATTTTACTGTCTTCTGCAGTTTCTACACTTACACAAAAAAAAGAATGCCTCCAACAGAAGGATGAGCACAGTTTGTCCCAGTGTATTGAGTATTCTGACAGTTAGTAAAACTTTCACAGCAAATAAAGGACTAAGTTCAAGAAATGAACAGAGACAGATTCAACATCTGTTCTTACCTCTCATTTTATTTTTGACTACAGTGACAGTGTGCAACTGTGGATGGGGATGAGGCAAGAAAAAACATGCCAAGGATTTTATCAAAAGATTAATAAACTGTTCTTGGTTGTGTGAAAGACGCTACCCCTCATCCTATCACTACATGCCCTTGTAAAAAGTCCCTCCCCACCTTTCCTGTAGGCCCACTTTAAATACTGGAAAGCCACAATTATGTCTCCCTGGAGCCTTCTCTTCTCCAGGCTGAACAACCCCAACTCTCTTAGCCTGTCCTCATAGCAGAGGTGCTCCAGTCCTCTGAATATCTTTGTGGCCCTCCTCTAGACCTGCTCCAACAGGTTCATGTCCTTCTTGTGCTGAGGACTCCAAAGCTGGATGCTGTACTCCAGGTGGGTGTACCCCATGACCTGCTGGCCACGTTTCTTTTGATGCAGACCAGGGGATGGTTGGCCTTCTGGGCTGCAAGTACACATTGCCGGCTTGTGCATTGCTGTTCAAGAATTCAAGACATGGGCAAAGACAATGAAAGCTGATGGTACTGCTTTGCAGGGCTAAGTGCATAATTAATTGCATAACAACACACAACCCCGCATCACACAATTCTTAATATAATCATACATGTTTCTAGCATGGAGAAGTACAGGAATTGCAACTGATATCAACAGGTATAGTTCCTGGGATAATGGACCTTTTCAGCGCATCTCATAATATTTCACAGAAGCATTTGACAGTGATATCTGCATCATGGTAATGAAATTAGCTCTGAGGCACTTGACACAACAACAAGAGAATATTGTGATTTATGCGTGTTTAAGACCTCACATATTTTATTTTTTCTGTTCCATTTGTTTTCTGTTTAGTTCTGACCATGATTTCTGACGACTTTAACTATTCTGTCATCCAGCTTGTCCTCCTCCCTGGTATTTCCAGAGTATTTTTTTAAAAAAATTGCATGCTTCCTGAAGCATTCTCTCTACTAAAAAGACTTTGGAAACTGAGAACCCATGTGGCACTCACTCTCATGAAAAATTCATAGTGATTTGGACATAGTGATAATTGGACCACAGAGATATGACAAGTTTTTCTTGCTATCGTTCTCTCTAGGACTAGAAATGATTGTTGCTACTTTTATACATTTCTGTTTAATTAAACTTCATGGAAGTCATATGAAGTAAAAATTGATGCAATTGATTGCAAAGATGCAATTTTTTTTACAGTAAGGATAATTAACACTGAAACAAATTGTCTGAACATGCAATAAGTAGAATGACCATTTAGAAAATATGCTCTATTTCAACCACAAATTAGTACATTTGCTAAAAGAAATAGTAGGTGTTAACTTATGGTTAAACGTGAGCTAATGGACAAGTTGGTGGTGAGTAACATATTGTCTATTTTGGAAAAAAAATCAGAGGCTTTCAGAAAAATGCCTTTTACAAATATTAAAGTGATTGTGAGAATATGTATAATTTATATTAAAACCATATAAATGCAAATAACATTAAAGAAAAATCCCTAGCAATATATACATCCATAGTCGTATCCTAAAGCTTAGTTCTCTTTCAATTTTAAAGCAGTGTGGAGAAATGGGTTGACATCATGGTGTACCAGAAGTCATTTGTGCTATCTGTGCTTTAAGAAAGGTCAGCACTTGACAAGCTTTTTGTACTGATAATGACCTGCTACAATTTAATAATTTCCAAAGTATGCAAAAGTTGTAAAACTAACTTTGTTGATTCGCTTCAGCCAAAGAAAAAAGCTTATAAAGAAATGTTGTGTTGGGGTTTTTTCATTAGTTTTTGTTTGTTTGTTTTTAAATGAGTTATTGAAACCCTGAAGCAAATTTACTATTTATGAAAAATTTTCCTAAGAACTACAGTGTTCCTGATTTCAGCACTATATGAACGGGAAAGCTCTGATTTTTAGGTCATGTGTACGTTATCAGCAAAAGCGTGAATCTAAACTATATCTCTACTTGTAAAACTTCCTACTCTAGAATGAAAACTCACTTGTTTCAGAATAGGAGCCTCCACTCATCTATACGAGTACAGTCAGTTTAGCAGGTAGTGTCATTATGATGCTATGAGTTTTCTAGGCACACAAGCAGTTTCCTGGATATATATGTTAAGTTGCCCTGCAGCAAATGCTTAATCTATGACCTATCTAATGCTCCAGAAACAACAGAAATTTGCAGAAGAGAATGACACTGCAGGTTCCTTTTGGCTGTAAGTGGCCCTTTCTCATTTACCGTGCGGCATACTTTCTCCCAGATCACTGGGTTGAGTGTCTGCTCTTGTCAGCTGAGGAATTTATGAAGCCAAATTAACTTTACATGTTCACCCATAGTCTCCAGATGGAATAGCTTATTTATCAGCCTGTCTCTGCCTCACATGGAATATGGTGTATAGATTCCTGAGCTAGCAGAGATGCAACTCAGTAAATCCACATGGTGCGGATCAGCTCTATGGCTGACCTAACAAGCTCTACTTTGCAGCTATCTTTATTAGGTTGAATGCACTGCTGCACAAATGTGGCTTAGCCTGCAGTCAGACTCAAGCTGATTCACATCCAGTCAGCTCAGAGAGCTCTGCACCCTGCACCCGCTGCTTCTGGTTCTGGTTATCATTTTCAGCCCTGGGTCAGACATGTTTGCACCCATGGTGTAGACAGATTTCTATGCCTATTTGGAAACTCACCTGAACAACACAGCATTGAAAAGCTTTGTTTTCTCTTGCAGATATGGACCAACAGTTCAGCTAGGTAAAGATAAATATTTCTTGGAAACTGATATTTGAAGAATTTACCGGTAGTTTGTTTTCAATTAAATAAAAGTGATCACTTAAGAGCAGGGATTATTATGTAGTATTCATTTGTTTGTATCTGCAGTGTAATATCTTTACCACTAATCCACTGGTAGCCATTCCCCTAAAAAGGGAGAGCTTCTTTGACATAGACCACAGAAAAGTACAATAGCAGCTGTTTCTCAGCATGATTTTAAAGATGATTTTTAATGTGAACTTAAACTTACAATTTCTATGAATCTTGGACAACACAAGGTTAAAAGTAGAAAGACCTACTCTTTCTGCATAATTAAAGCCACCTATCCCTTTCTAATCTACATAATACCCATAATTACATGCAAATTATGTGATTTTCAACTGTTTATAGAATCTGTTCCTATAATTAAATGCAGCACAACAATGTTTTTAAGAGTTCAGAGACATCACTATGAATCATACTTACCCTGCAGAGCCCCATTATCACAATCAGAACTCAGAGGACAACAATTTTGCAGTAAACATTGTAGTTTGATACAATGGATCAGGCGTGAATAATTTAAGGAACCATGGCAAGACCTTGTTGATTGCTTCTCTTAACATTATAAAGAATAATGGTAATAAGAATAATGGTAACACAGGCCTTTGTTAAAGGCCTGTGTCCCTGCAGAGATGGCATTTAATATGATTGCAAAGGAAAGAGCTGGCATTGGTCCAGCACGTGAGTGTTCCTGCTTAAAACCCCTACAATTAAATTGGTTAATGAGAATCATGTTCAACACAAAGCAGTTCATGCTATAAAGTTGAGAAAGAATCATCATGCTCCAAGTTAATAGGGGGGAAAAGGGACAAATTAATCCAATTACCCCTTTTTTTAGTTATTCCAGGGAAAAACAAATTTATTCACAATCAGCTTTCGATGCATTTCCCTAATTAATGCAGTTAGATAAAATGAAACAAATTCATGATGTCATTAGCTGAGCTGTGCTTAATGAAGTTAAGCTGTATGAAACATTAACTGCTATACTGAATCCATTTCACTGGACTGGGAAATACGCATTTATCATTTCTGTACATTTTCTCTGGAATTTCCAATCATGAGGCTTTATCACCATAATCATTGTGCCCTGATAATTCTACATATATTAACGTTTTGATAAATGTCATTGTTAAGTTTAGACTAGGAAGAGTTCTATGACTTGGCAGCATGGAAGAAGCTAAATAGGCCCCTTGACAACCTGGGCTTTTTACCAATCAATGGTAAGAAGTTGCCTGAAGGACAGCTGTCAAACTGTAAATGAAAATAACAGTTCTGTTACCAGCTTTGTTCAGCTACTCTTCCTTCCACAGAGGTCTATACGTCAAAGTGATTTCTGTAATATTCCTTTTTACACAACAAAAGGCATATAAACTTTAATTGATAATGAAGAATATCACCAGAAGGTACCTTTAAGAGAATGAAGCTTTGATAATGACGTTTAGCTTTGAATAAAGCTTTGAGACAAAAATTTAGCATTGCCTCTTCTTTTGTTTATGTGTTTAATTTTTGATGTTTTTTAATTTTTATTGGTACTATGCTATTAAAAATATGGAAAAGATTCAAGCTTGCTACCTGACACTGAAACATTAGTTCCTGTGAGGCATCCTTATTTATTAAAATCTGGTAGGATATAGTGTAAGCAAGGATCATTTATAAAGTGACTGTTGGACCCAGAGGAAATTTTCTGATGATATGAACTTGAATTAAAGCAGAAAAATGTGCATGATCCTTCTAATGAAAACAGTGTCATTCTCCACTCTAAAACTTAAGTGCCATGATCATTACCAAAAGGGAAATACCAGAATACTGGAAATTCTTTTCCTAATATTCCTAATGGACCAGAAGAGATGGGACAAATCCTATTTGGAGCTTTGCAGAGGAGAGAGGAAGAAATATTTCCCAGAACTGGCTCACTGGCTCACAAAGGGTGTTTAAAATTAAATGACTAGAGAGAAAAAGTTATATGATTATGGGATTGTTATTGCACTGATAAATGTTTGAATACTCCTGTATCTTAATTTTCTAAATTTTCTCCAGCGGTAGAATTTCAGTCTAATAGTTTAATAAGACACTAACATATTAATTTGTTTTTATACAGTGAAACTGGACTGATGAAAGAAATTAACACTCAGTGATACATAAAGAACCAGTGTTCAATTTATAAGCAAGCTCCATAAGGCTTTATAACGGCAAACTGCAAGTTTTATTTATTAATTGTCCTAATTTAAATGATTGTCTTGTCTCAGTTTAATTTTCATTACAGTTTAATAATAATATTACAAGGAAGAGATCATTAAAACTAAAATTTGAAACTGGATGTTTGGCTTGAACGAGTCATTGACAACAGAAGGAGAAGAGCCTGATTAATCAAACATTTGCATATTCTTTATGCTAAAAGAATAGGGAGGCTGTAAGCATCAATTCAAACTTCTTGCGTTAATTCAATACTTATTGAACTTTTGCTAAAATCAAGTGTGGAATACAAAGTCACTCACAGGGAGAAAGCTGTGCATCAGAACTTATGGACTCTCTACTTCAGCCTGTCAGCGACACTTGTTCAGATTTGTGTGTTGACCTGTAATGAAAAAAATGATTTGTAGGCAATCTCAATCTTAACATTGTTTGCCATGTAAAGAATTGAATGTTAGGTGAGTCATACTAGAGGGAATAATGTCTTTCCATCAGCTGATAAGGTTTATTTCATTAAAAAATATCGAGGTAATTTTACTGGTTTTTTTCTAATATTAAAAACTGAAACCAGAGGAAATTTTCAAATGCAAGATCACCTAATTTTGAAAGTGATTACAACATTGCTTCTCAATTTTTCAATTTCAAACAAAATTTAAAAAAAGATCTCTTGGTGTAAACTGATAACATTTTCCACATTTTCTAATCTGGAAAAAAAAAAGCTTCCATTATCTGCAAACATTCTCATTCTCTAGAAAAAGAGAAATTCCAGTAACCACTGCCACAAAGTCATGTTAGGGACAAAGACTTTCTGGAGGTCTGCTTTCCCTGACAATGGCTCCTTACAACTCCAGCTGAGTTTTGTAACTCTTCTTTTGACGGTCTTGGTAACTTTAGAAAAAACAGCAGTAACAGTCACAACGCAGTTGTTATTTCGTTCAAGTATACTCCTTGAAAAACAAATGTTTTTACAGTTCTACTGGTAGTTTGTTCCTTCTAGTTGTAGCTAAGCAACCAGCATTTTGACAAGATTCTGCTGTCAGTGTTAATGTCCCCAAACATATGGTTTTCCAAAGCTATAATTACAATTTAACAGTGGTAAAACAAGATGGCAACTATCATGGGACACAGCTTTACAGATATTCATGCTACAAATTAAGCCAGTGGTAATTACATTAACATTGCCAGAAGCAGCCAATCCATTTTCTTACATAAAATCAAATGTTAAACTATGTAGTTTTAGGATAACAATTTTAACAGTTATTTGCATAATGAGTAATGAATTATACTGAGTTTTCATAGCACTCTTAATGAAGTATTTTTTAAAAAAATATTAAGTATCATTTAATCACACTAATCCTTGACATCTGTCAATTTTATATTTTCAAAATCAACAGCAGAAAATGGCTTGGTCCCATTCGATGTACAAAGCTGGGATCTGTAACACACATTCTTCATGACACCTACTATGCTGCAATAAGTTATCACCAATGGCCCCATTAATCTATGTTACCAGAAGGCCCAACCCAACACTTAGTATAGTCGTACCTTAAAGAAAGCATTCAATCTGTGTTCATTCCTTCTATATGAAAAGTAAAGTCTGTTGTCCAGAACCATAGGTCCGTTATCATTTTAGTGCTGATTGCTACACAAAATATGCAGAGTGAGGGACTGCTCCAGAAAACTCCATTCAGATTTCTGTTCAGTGGAACCTGAGTGGAGCTGAACACTCTGCATGTATGCCTCATATATATTATCATTAATGAGATTATTAATTTAAAAAGGACGTTATCATAGAGCTGCAGGTTATCATGAGCTTAACTTGAAGCATATGATTAAATCCCAGTGACTTCAAAGCACACAACAGCAACAAAAAGAATCCCTATCATGTTTAACTTCTATTGCAGTTTCTAAGGAAAAAATACTCTTGCAAATTTCCATATTGATGATAAAGTATTTTATCTCTTGACAAGGACAAAAAAAAATAACAAGTACATTTGCTTTATCAGGCATATGATATCTACTTTGAGTAGTCTAGCTTTAAAGTTCACAAAAAGTCTTCTGCAGTTCTGCCTCTTTGAATATGATTAAAAAACAAAAATTGTGTCAGGGCTTTATGTAGAAGTCTTTGCAGAACATCAAATAAAGTATTAACTGAAATAATTGTAGGATTCTAAAGAGTTTACGCCTGGATTCCAGACCTTACATCTGCCTCTAAATTCCTAGTGAATGTTTTGCCTTTACTAATCTCACTTATGTTACGTAGAATAATATTACATTGCAATTTGTCCAAATTCCTTTGAAAATATTCTTTGCTAATAAACATATATTCAATTAAAAATTTCTTATTTAAGACATTTTGATTTGTGCTCTAATTTTGCCTGCAGTGTGAAAAAACTGATCTCATATTCTCTCCTCCTTTTCCTTGCTTTGCAACTGTTTCCTAATGTTTCTCATTTATAGTAACATAATATGAGAAATGGGGAAAACACACCTTTCATTGATTTAATTTTAATAAGGCGGTTAAAAATAGTTGTTCCTTCTCTTACTTTCCCCCTTTTTAACCTCCCTTCTTGATAATTGGGAAAGGAGGAAAAGGAGAAACCTTAACCTTTATGTTGTACCTTTTAGGTTAAAAGGTCAGGTTAAAATGAGGCTAAAATAAAGTTGATATCTGAAATTGAAAAGGGTATTTTTTGTTTCTTTCTCAAAATGCAATTACTGTAACAAAAGTGAATACATGAAAGTTTATTAAGTATTAAATTTGCCTAAGAATAACTTTTAAAAACACTCCCTGTGGCACCAAGTGCAATAGTGTATTTTACAAGCATGAATATAGTGTCCATTCCTCTTTTATTGTGCCAATAAAGGACAAATCTCATATCAGACTGGCGTATGAATGTGATTAAACCTGTATTATCATTAATAACTATAATTTTATCATGATGAACTCAGTTTGGCCCTAGTTATTGCCAAATGCATCAAGTGGCACCCTCCAGCTATCTTCAAAATCAGGAAGATGGAGGAGAACAAAAGGAAAAGGAGCAAGAGAGGAAAGAGCTGCTCTAGTAAGAGGCCACCACCACTGGAACATTTCTTAGTATTTCTATGCTTCTGTGCAACTTGCATTATAGTCTTACATCTTTCAATAATAAAATACTTTGCAAGAGACAGGAAAGATTTAGGAAAAAGAAACTGCTGATGAGAGAAGCAGAGTAACTGAGACACCAGTATCAACACATTCACAGCTGTGGCAGCTTTTTGCAAATATTACTCCTATAAAGTGTGTACTGCATGTTCAGGGAGATACATCTAACATTGCTCAGCTAACTTGTAAGTGTCTGACCTAAGATAAGCAGATAGATTCCCTCTGTTAATGAAGAGAAATAAGCCTGTGTCAGCAGACAATGGAAACCATCAAAAATAGGTATCTAAGACATATGCAGTGTATGCCTCCATAGGTGTCATCTACTTTATCTACAGAAGAAGGTAGTACCTATTTTATAACAGATACTTAACCTTGCAGAGGCTGAAGACAAGTGAAATGTATCCTACTGGTATTGTGCCTGTTCCATCAGCATATTAACCACAGCTGAAATCCTGGAAAAATATCAAATTAATATAAACTCTACTTATATATCATTCAGTTCAACAAAAGGCTGACATCTCTGTGGCTGTTGACACTTGTGAAGTTAGGCAGTTAAGTATATAATTTGCTGCATCAGGGCCTTGACATCGTTTGCTGTTTCTCTTAGAAAGTCAGATGAAGCAAAATCCAATCTGAAAAAGGCATAAATTCTTAGGGACACTAAGTGAAATATAGGAAGAGATCTGGCTTCAAAATACCCAGGTTATATTATAAGATCATGTTGCAATTGCAGGATGTGAGCTACACTTTAGACCTATTTTGAACCACTTTACTTAAATCTATAACCAAGGTGTGGAGCTCCTTATACGTACACACAAGCTTGTACGCATTTTCTACATGTTGGATTAAAAGAATGCTCACTTCTGTCTCTGAAGGCTATCTCACCATTGCTCAGTATGTAGGTACCATACTGTGACCAAAGTGTTTATTTAAACAGCTACAACTGAGGCTTAATTCACCACAGACATAGCTGTTAAAAACAAACATTTAGATGTGAAAATAGCTCGGTGGCCTGCACAGTGCTAGTGAGATGAGCAGGAGGAGGTAGAAGCAGAATGTGCTGTGCCTCTTTGAAGTACAGCCATTTGCAAGTATTGTGAAAACATTGGCTGAACCTGTAAAAAGAAAATAAAGTCATGCTCCTGATTGGGCCTAGCAGTATCCACTGAAATTTTATTTTCCCTTACACATAATAGGAAAAATTCTAAGAAATAAAAGATCTTTACTTGGAATTTAGCCAAAGTACGAACTGCTCAAAAGAGACAGGTTGAAAATAGGTAACAGATACCTTTTACACCATTTGCACAGCTGCATCTATTGCTTCATTTCTAAGCTTAACATGTAGCTCATGAGCTCTCAGCTCTGTTTATTTTTAACTGGCTACATCTGGAGCGAATTAAACACAGTCTTCTGTCCTTAAATCTAGAGTTCAGTGGAATTACTCTATACTGCCCATGTAGATAGATGATCTTTGCAGATTTACCATCTGTAAATTCTCATAATTCATTCTACTCTATTCTTACTGTTTACCTCGAATTAATACTGTAACATTGCTACATGAGGGTTTTTTTTCAGGAACTAAGAATAACTTGTTATCGGATATTGTTAGTGTTTTATTGCCATTAATATCAACAAGTTTGTTTTGACAGAAGATAATAAAGTTATAAAATTGCTAGCATGTTTATTGTATATTTCACTGTAATTTTGTCTCTTCTTTGAGAAAAAGACCAATTAATTATTTTATAGATACAACTTTTTTTATTTTTGGAGGCTTTAAATTGTTACTGTGACAAAACAATATCCTAAGAGCCTTGATGATTAAACTCAAGATAAAAACTTCGTATTTTTTATGGAAAAAAAAATTTTTAAAATCTAACTAAATTTTTTCTTGTTAAAGAAAGTAATCAAACTTACATGCTGATGAAAACTCTGTCATTTTTTGAAAAATCTTTTAGTTATAAAGAGGAGGAAATGACTGATGCAAAAAAAGCAAACCAATAACATACTCTTTTAAAGTTAAGCACATAGGTTAATACTGAAAGAGGAACATTTAAACATTGAAAATATTGTAATCAGAATCAAAATTTGGGAGATATTTTTACCCAGTAATAAATAGTGAGAATAACAGCTGGTAAGAAGGCACTGATGAAAGGTTTTTTTTGTGATTGAATTATATACATTGTTTAGAAATGTATGTTTTTCTATTATTCAGCTGACAAAATCAGCTATACGGAGTACGAAGAAGAACAACAGACAATTTCTTAGAGCAACTAAGCCTGAAATCAGTTTTCTCTATGGCTTTGTCTGAGACAAAGTAAACTTTATGAAAAGCTCAGAATGAAACATTAAAGTTCCCCAGGCAACATGACTATTTTTTCTACTCATGTCCAACCCCCCTTTTTTATCATTTTTCCTCATCAGAGTTGTTAAAACCAATCAAGCTTTGCTAGACAGAACTCATTTGCTTGTGTCTTCCCAGAGGGCTGCTCTTGAAGGGTTTTCTGGAGCATATCTCAGCAGTCTGTCACCACAGTAGATGCTGGTGATCGCATCTACTGCCTATTGACACAGGCCTGGTGAAGGCTTGTGCCACAACTCCTCATTTGTTTAATTATGCAGTAATTAGAAGGCTCATCCAAGAGAAAGGAATGCCAGCTTCATTTTTTCTCCTGCTGTGAAGGGACTGAAATGCAACCCGCACTTTACTTTTACATTAAGGACAGCACTACCTGATAACCTCCACCCCTTCTTTACGAGCTGCTCATGAGTTCCAGAAAGATGGAAATAGACTGAAGATTGAGTGGGCAAGCAGGCAAAAGGGAAGTAAACAAACCTGGAAGCCTTTTATTAGAATTTATATCTTGAGATGGTGACATGGAGTTTTGAATCCCTAAAGGAAAAGATGACCATCTTCCACCAGAGAGACTACCACCAAAGCCTCTGCCTCACCTACTTCTCATGGCAGAGGCAGGTAGGAAGAGCACTGCTGCACCATCCCATGATGGTTTTGCATCTGCTCAAAATGTAGATGTGTGCCTTAGGGCAAATGTGCTGTACCTCTCCATTGGCTTCATTCTTAGGTCTTTTCTTCACTTACAGAGAGGGGTTTGGATTCTGAGTGGAGGAAGTTGTTTCTCCATACCTTTGCATAATGCCTGAAATGACAGAATCACAGAATGTTTGATGTTGGAAGGGACCTCTGGCGGTTATCTTGTCCAACCCCGCTGCCCAAGCAGAGTCACATAGAGCCAGTTGCCCAGTTCCCTGTCTGGATGAGTTTTGAATAACTCTAAGGAGAGGGAGACTCCACTCTGGCAACATGTGCTGGTGCTCAGTCACCCCACAGTAAAAAAGTGTTTTCTGATGTTCAGATGACACCTCCTGTTTGCACCTATTGCCTCTTGTTGTATCACTGGGCACCACTGAAAAGAGCCTGACTACATTTTCTTTGCACCATCCATTCAGGTATTTATATACATTGATAAGATCCCATCTGAGCCTTCTCTTGCTAAACAGTCCAAAGGAAGAGGGAAATGTACTTTATAGTATATTTTTGTCCTCAGTGAACCCCAGGATCTTTAGCCAACTCCCTCTTCAATGACCCGCTCTTTCTGGATACTAGTCTTATAGGAAGACTACAACAACATTATAGGAAAAGACTGTACAGAGAGTACTGTACAGGTACCTAATTTTGAATTCTTTCACACAACTAGCTCTTAAAAATTAGCCATACCACACTGTATTAGGATTCAAAGCCTCTTCATGATTGTTCATTTTTTTCAAGTGACAACCTAATAGAAGTTTAAGATAGTCAAAGGGGTAGCTAAAATGATGAAGTGCTAAGAAATAGCAAGGTGATTATTTAAAGAGAGCTCAGTAAAGGCTGAGACCAAATGTCTAGTGCTTAACACAACTGCAACAAAAGACTAAAAAGAAAACTCCTCCACAGAGCCAAAGTCATCTTATTTTTAAGTAAAAGTGCTTTGTATTTGCAGTTAGCAGCAGTAAGCAGCAAGATAAAGGAATTTATTAAATGTAAGAACACATCCTTCAAAATATTGAAGTCATGTCCCATTTTAAAGAACGCGAACACAAAAGGATGCAAACACCAATGAGCTAAATATAAAAATAGGATATAGCAGGTCATAATACATTTTGATGAAAAACTTATGGAAGGCATAAAAACTAACATTAAATCCCTGTTCAAACAGATCAGAAAGAGGAAGCTTGCTAGAAAATATGTAGAGTCAATAGGTGATCAAAGCACAAAGGAATGTTAAAGAAGGACCCGAAGGAGGTACCCGGGCCACAGGCCTTGTTTGTGAGCACGTTACTGGAGGATCTACCTGAAACTGAAGTGTCATTAGAAGAGATTCTAGAATAAATCAGTGAAATTAATAGTAACAACTTGACAGACCCATATGGTATTATTCGAAGTATGAAATAGCTGACCTATTTAATTGTGGTATGTGTGCTATCTGTTAAAATTGCTTCGGCAGAGGAGGAATGAAGGGTGACAAACATAAAGGCAATTAAAAAAAAAAAATCTAAAATAACCCCCCCAAACCTGTAAACCAGATAGCTGTTTTCTATACTGGAAAAAACTGATGGAAAGTTTAATAGGCAACAGACGGTGCATAGATACACAAGCACAATCACTGTAACGTGTGATATGCTGGTGAAGAACCAACCATTGGCTTTTGAAGAAAGAAGTCACATTTCACAAATCTATTATCTTTCTCTAAAGGAGTCATTGTGAACAAGAACAAAAGTCATGAATTTGCTACAGGCTATTGCAGTCTCCAAATGTCCTTTGACAAAGATTTTACCAAAAACTCTGAAGAAAACTTGATTTGGCATGGGATAATAAGGAAGTTGATCAAAAGCACAAACCACCATTTAAAAGAGCAGAATTTATAAGTAGGAATAAGTGGTTGGTAAGTGTAAATGACTGAAGTCATTATTAGGATCCTATAGGAATTAATGCTAGGATCTATTATTCAATTTATTCATCAATGACTGTTAAAAGGGTGTGAATGAGATGACAAAGGTTTCTAATAAAACTAAGTTATTTGGGGTAATAAGGATGAATATTGAGAAAAAAAGTCACAAATGAATCATCTGATACCAAGTGGCTGAGAAAGAAAATGGCAAATTAAATCTTATGTTTAGTAAAACAAAATTATTTGTATAAGGAAAGCATATCCTAATTTCAGATATACAATGATATGATCTGAACTATGAAAAAGGCTTCAGATATGAAGTCAATAATTTTTATGCAAACATCATCTTGGTGCTCAGTAATTATAAAAGAAGCAAGTAAAGTGTAATAAATTATTAGGAAATAAATGCCTGACAGAACAAGAAACATCATTATACCATTATACAATCCCCAGCATACCCATATCTTGATTGCTGTTCTGGTCAGGCAATTTCAAAAAGGATAAAGTTGAACTACAGGAGATGCAGAGAAGAGTGAATGAATTTTTATATGAGGAACAAATAAATAGATGAGGACTCTTCCGCCTGGAAAAGACATTAAAAAGGTCTTTAAGAACACAGAATAGCCTGGAGAAAGTACTTAGAAAACATTTGTTTCCTAGTCCTTGTATTATGAGAATTAGTGGAAATTAAATTAAATTATGAGGCAACAAGTTTAAAACAAGCAAAAGGAGATACAGTTCCATGACATGTATTGCTAAACCTTGGAATTAATTCCTATGAGTTGTTGTAAAAACCAAAATTTTACATAGTTCAAAAAGTAATTGGATAAATTAATGAAAGTGAAATTCATAAAAGGATATTCAATACAAAGTTATAACCATCAGCTCAGAAATTTAATTCCGAAGAACTCTTACTATATGCATGATGTGTTCTTTCTAATACGCTTCTTTAGGCATGTGCGTGGAGTCCAGTTCTGTCTGGCTTCTGGTTTTATGCAGCAAAGCTCTTTCTACTTTGTTGTTCTGCTATGTTGTTTGACAATCAGAAACTATTTCGTTCTTACATGAAGGTAACGAGAAGATGAAAGCATGAAAAAACAGAAAAGTGAAAAGCTGGGTAGTGAAAAAAAGATTAGGACCAGTAGATAAACTTGACTTATAAATACTTTCTAAAATGGCCACTTTGACAATTCATTCTGAGTTAGCATAAATTCTAAAGAACTGAAAACAAATAATACAATCCCTGCAATATTTCAAAGCGGTCCTTCTAAAGTAGGATACTTTAAAAAATATGTTTAATCCCATATCTATTTTTTCCCTCTGTAGATTTCTTTTCATGTTCAGGAGCTTCACGGGCAATGTTCAAATAGTTAATGAAGNTGCCAAATGAAATTTCAATCAGTATTTGAGTATAGATTCCACAGAGCTCTAGGAAACAACAGATTAAGAATATTCGCTTCTAGCAGGGAAACAAAATAGACTATTTCTCTAGATACACTAAATTTATGACATCCACAGCACTGATTTTTAGGCTTGCTATTTTCTTTCTAATAGCACAGGGGTTTTTTGTTTCCAAAAACTAATCAAGGCTTTGTAAGAGTCTGAACTAGGTCTCCTGAAGCAGAGCTTAAGTCGTAGCAATGTCTCTATCTGCATCTGATTCAAGAAAACACAGCTTCAGTTCATAGCTCATTCCTTGTACACCTGTCTGCATCAGATTTCACTTATACCTGGATATGACATTGACTGAACATCCTCTCTTCAGGTCACTTCTTGTTACTTAATGTCAAATACTATTAATACAAAAGTACCAGCTGGATGCTGGGGGAAGGGTTGAAGTGGTTTCCAAATGAAGATTTCAGATCAAAGCAGAGACATACTCATTTTTCATACTTAGTGTGTTTTGACATAAACCCCGAGCATTATGGGCAGTAAAGTTCACCTGCTCACAGCAAGAGTTAATTCATTTAATTCTCCATTTCATGGGATTCATGTAGTGGAAATTTCCTAAGTATTTTGAGATGCGTTGCTAAGAGAAATGAAACTCATACAGTCTAACATGACAAATTCCACCCATCCTTTGGCAATTTTGAGGTCTTATCTGGAATTTATTGCACTAGAAAGAGTGATTTCTATTTTTGGATACATTATGCTGACACAATCATTAGTAATAGCACTATATCCTCATGCGTCCAGGCATGAATGGGAAGAAATCCTCCATTTCTTTTCTATTCATCTTCTGTATATAGCAGAATACCATAATTTATTTTGGTGTGTATAACCACATGGTTTTTTTATCTAGTTTTCGCTGAAAGATCATCAGCACTCTGTCACTTGTGATTTCAGCATACTGTGGAAAGTGCCTGACTTGGTTCATGTTTGTAAAGAGCTATGAAAATAAGAATGCTCTAGGTATGCTACTTTGATCAATAATATCTGTATTTGACTATAATCTTTGGCTCAAACGTACACAGTCCCTAGAGCGTAGCCATTCATGTGCCATTTGAGGGTTGGACTAGATGATCTCCTGAGGTCCCTTCCAACCCTATAATTCTATGATTCTATATAAAGCAGGCACTGAGATGATCTGCATAGGCAAAAATGGTATCTCTGTTAGATGTGCACTCTATCAGAAATTTTGTAGTTACTTTAGTGACTAAACTTTAAGATGGAATTCAGACCACCTAATTTAGGCATTTCTTTGCCAAGGGCCATAACCTGTAGACCATTCCTCCTAATGTAAGCACCTAAATCCTCTTTTGAGGGGAGAAGGAAAGGTCTCTGAAGATTCAATCCTCTCTTAAATATACATCCTTAACTGGAAAGTTAGAGACAGTAAGGTTGGATGGATTCCAGTGCAGCAGAGCTGGTCTGAAGACATCCATACACTAGTGTTGTATTGGTCCTTTGAGCCTTTTCCTTGCAATAAATGTGTTTTTTAAATTAGACCAATTAGACTTATTGGCTCATAAACAGAAAATGTCACTAATTCCTAAGTACGTTTAGGAGTTCACAGTCTAGTTTACAGTCAGACTGTAAGATTGCTCCTAACAGTAATCAGGCTTCTCCAGAGACCTTCATAAAAGCTAAGGACTGTACACCTAAATCTGGATTAATAGGGAGCTCAAGGCAGGAGATGTCTTCTGGAATAGGCACTTCTGAACAAGCATGTGTAACTAAGCTTAGTCTCATAGAATGTCATCATCTAATTAAGGAGGCATCTAATTAATTTTTTATAAAGGGTTAGGAAAAGAGGTAGACTGGATTGCCGTGTGGCTATTAGGCAACTAAATCCCAGGTGAGGGGAAATTTGGTTAGATTATATTATTTTTTTTAGATGCATGGGAACTGTTTATTGCTCAAGCAATTGAGCAGTTCTGTGTATTGTTCAAGTGGATTTATATGCTTAAATTTAGGAATTCAAGAGTAATTCTGGATATGGTTGTCAGTACCTTGTGATCAGAAGAGCAAGTAGTTTTCCAAGGTTTTTGTACTCATACATGAAATGGGTTTAAAATGCTAAGCTGGGAACAGGGAGGGAAAAATTTTAGGTGAGCTGATAGGAATCCAGAAAGAGTCTGTTGTACTGATACCCCAATACTCTGCTGTGCTCAGACTGGTGCAGCCTGAGAAATACTGGGAGCAAGTCATAGGGGAACCAGGGGAAGCTTTATCAGTGACACAACACAGGAAGGTCAGCAGGAGGGTGTTTGGCGGATCTAAAGAGTACTGCATGTCATGAAGCTGAACATAAATGTTTCAGCTCTTGCATTGTTGTGAAATATTTTCCACTGTTGCAAAAGAAGCACAGATCATGCAGGATTACATAAAAAGAACTGTAGCTTGTCAGACCTGTGAAGTCTGCTCTGTCCAGAAATGGAAAAACTCCAGCTGGCATAGTGTTCCCAATTTTGGCAAAGGTGATTCAAGAAGGAGTTGGACCTTCTGAAAAGAATCTTGAGTAGAGCAATGACTATGACCAGACGTCTAGAAAATAAAACCTGTTAGGAAAGAGTGAACAAATGGGAATTATTTAGACCACAGAGAAGAAGCTTTGAGAGTGCTTTGAGTCCTCAAGTATGTGAAATACTGGGGTACTGTCACGTCCCACTCTCAGGAAAGAGGGGGGATAAGTGACTTAAGATTCATAAATTCTCAACGGTGCGAACTAAGGTGAGATAAATCTCAAGGTCCATATAGAAACATTTATTATCTTACCAAAATGGTTAGTATAGGTCTTAACAAGTCCACAATAATTGGTTAGGTACATTACAAATTATGACAAGTGGTGGGGTATTCATGGTGTTAGTTAACAATAATTATACAAGCAGTAATTTAGGACAAACTGTACTTAAGGTCGTATTTAAGGTCGTTATTTCACAACTCTAACTGTTATTTAGCAATCCTAAGAGAAAAGAGAAACTGAAGGATACAGAAAGGAAGACAGAGAAAGAGATCACCGGTCCTGGTTTTGGTGTCTTTTTCAGGGAATCTTTCCAGGCATAATCTTGTTTCTTGGGACGAATCCNATCTTTCCAGGCATAATCTTGTTTCTTGGGAAGGATCCTCCCAGGCGGTATCTTCTTCTTTTGTTTCTTCTTTCTGTTCCCCTATGGGCACTTATTTTCCCCTTTTATGTTTGCTGAATGAGCACAGTCTGCCCCCCTTGCTGAGGACAGGCTCCTCTCAGGTTTCTCCCTTCTCCCAAGTGATGTGTAGCATGATTTGGGTGGGGAGACAATAACTATAGTCGTACATGTTTAATATGATCTCTATAATCTTCATTAGCATATGCAGGGGTGTGCGCTTTCATATGCATTTCGCAGATAATGAAGCAAAGGTCACTTTTTGGACACAATGGCCTTGAGAACTGAGAACTAGCAAGCTCATCACACGAGTGGCAGAACTATCCTGTCTTCACAAGACAGTTCTCCCACATTTTCAGGCGCCAGAAGTGTTAGTCTTATCAGTTCTTTGAGAACCAGGCCTGCATTATTTATTTCCTTAACAGTGTTTGAGGCATTCCATTGAAGGTTTGGAGGGCCTTCTGCCCCTCATCAAGAAATTTACGGTCTGTCTCTTACAGGTACTGAGAAAGAAAGTATCCTCTTTTGCACATCGATGGTGAATTACAGAAGCAGCAAAATAAGCAAAAGCCTAATTTGCAGTAAGAGAAGCTGAGATTAAATTTGAGGAGAAACAACAACAGCAACATCAAAGCACTGGAACAGTGAGGAAAGTGAAATGTTTCCACTTCTGGAGGTCTTTGAGAACAGATTCAAGAAACATCTGGTGAGAATGATATAAATAGAACCAATCCTGCCTAGAGGTCAAGTTTAATTAGATAACTTTTTGTGGCCATTGCTTCTGTTATCCATAAATAAATTGAATTAGACCACCTAATTCCTTTTCTTTGTTTTGTTTTGGTTTGTTTACATAAAGCTATAGGCACCCTATTGCTTTTAATGGCATGTATTGAATGGCTGGTTTGGGCATTTTTTTTCACATGTTTTTAAAAGGTTTGAGAAGCCCTAACATAAAAGAAATGGTTATTAACTCCTTGTGTGTAAGTCTCTAAAAAAAGAATGTTATGAGGAGATACAGAGTGGCATGTAAATAAGATGGGTTATATTGTTAATAAAGCCTAATACAGCCTACCTACCTCGAGCAGATAAAATGCTGTTGTTTGTGAGCAGTGTGACCTGCACAGGCCATTGCAGTTTTCGTATTTTTTCAATACCTCAGCCAGCAGGCTTCTGTTTATCTGTCTTACTTATTGTTTATTTTTTCAACGTATTTGGTTACATTTTCGAACACCAAAACAATACAGAAGACATTTGTGGGGGATGGTTACCTCACCTGAACATTTTTTCCTTAAGTTTCAGCCATAGTAGCCATATTCAAGAATGTGACAGGGAATAAAACATTGCTTTAGGTTAAAACCTTCAAACAGAATCTTTTTTCAAGAAGCCCTGGTTTGAAATTGGACTTTGACAGCAGGAGAGTGGAGAAACGAGTCCTCAGCAGGATACATTTTTACCAGTTCTGTTAATATCCAGCAAAGTCTGATTTAGTTGTAATTCTCCAAATAAGAATGTTGCACACATCCTCAGTTTAGATTTGCTAAAAGTTGGTAGCTACGTTCTCCATATAGTCCTGTGCCTTGTTCTTCTTCCTACACCTCTAAGAACTTTTTCTGTAATTGTCACTCTAGTCTGCTACATAGGTGGATACCTGAAATGAGTGGGTACTGAATGTTCTCAGTGATTCCTCCAGGACTTGAGAGAGAAGAATCTGTCTGACAAAAATTCAGATAGGCTAATATAAATTCAGACAGCCCCATCAAAGTGTATGTGTTGAAGGAAGTGATCTTGTTCCAGGAAACTTGGAATAGGAATACAGGGACTGATGTTTAATTTGAGGGATAGAAATACATATAGAATTGGTATTTGTTAGCAGTCTTGAAAGAAGACTAGGCACTGAGATATGAGGAGAGAAATTGGAGACCTGAGATTCCGTAGAATTGTTTTTCTTCCCTCCCTGCATTTTGGTCAGTTCCTGCTGCTTTTACAATGGGCACATGTTGATAAACGGTTCAGGATATTTTACCATCTGTCTGAAATGTCCTTGGAGGAATCACGCAAAGGATAACTTTGTAAATGTCTCTTCTTGCCTCAGAAATACCTTCCTCTGTAATGGGACCCAGCAAAGAACCTTGTGTACAATTAATCATGTCATCTCCGCCAGAGAAGTAAAGAATGCTGGTGGCTGTCAAAATGGATATAGAAAAGAGGCCAAAAAAAATTGATCTATATTTGTAATAAGGAATTTTGACTGTTAAAATATTTTTGTTTCAAAGCTCAACATACATAAGTTTTAAAATAAACTGCAGGAAAAGGAAAAGCAAATGTAATTTAAAACACAACAATTTGATCTCTGTTGGGTTTTTTTCTAACAATTATGAACTTTGCTGAATTTTCCATTTTTATTTTGCTTAACAATATACCTGACAGCAGCACAACATGAAGCAGAGAGTAAATATTCTCTCTGTTCAGTGGTCAGAGATTTTCCATTGCATTCATCTTTTACAACTATAGCAACATCTCTGCAAGGTATGCATCAGCCCATATTCCAACAATCTATAAAGGGCTTTTTTGTCTATTTGAGACATACTAGGCACAAACCACTACATCACAAACAGTTTTTATACAAGGAAACTCTACTTACATTATTTTTACTGTTTGAAGTGAGCTCTGGTAATGTAGTACATGGAATTTATAGCTCTATCAATGGAGGAATTTAGGGGAAACGGGAAATGGAATTTTAATGACCCACAGCACCTGCATGTTTTTTGGTGTACAACAGGGCTGTAACTTCTTAGTCTCATGAAGTTTGATGGTTCTACTGAGTCTCCAGGTATGAGAGGCATGGGAGTATTAGAAAGAAACATGTTTTGAACTGGAAAGATAAGTTTCTAGTATTTTAGAGAAAAACCTGAAAGTATTGTGAAGAAAACTCCTAACGTGAATATCCCAAGCCAAAACCAAATCAAAACAAACCCACAAAATATTGACCTGTTTAAGGAAACTCTCATGGTTTTAAGCCAGTCCTTAGATTCTGACTTATTATTTTATGGTCTCTGTTGTTATCAATGTTGAGAAGGATAGTAGTTCAAATCGTAAGAAATAAAATATGTCAAGAACTATTTAATAGCTGCATAATGGGATCATTTTTACATTGCTTATGTTTGCCTGCAAAGTGAAAGCCTGGGCATTTAGATAATGCAGTCCTACCTCTTGCTTTCCATTTGGGATAGTCTTAGTTCTGTTCCCTGCTATAGATAAAATGACTTTAATTCACAATAACTTGCTTTCATACTGATCATTATCCCCAGTCATTACAGGAGAAGACAATCCTTGATCCTGCTTATGGGATGTTTTTCTTGTATTTATTTGCTAAATATTTGTTCTGGTTAACTCTTCTCCCGCTTACCTAATATGAAAGTAATCTTAACATTAATCTGCAGTATACATACTGGGAGTTCTCCTATTGGCCCCGCAGAAAGTAACATACATTAGCAAAGCCGAAGCCTGTAGGGCAAAAATTATGGACACATTAATATTTAAAAAGGTTTAAAAGAAATTATAAGGAGTAATTCAACTTCAACCTTCTGAATTCTATAGCATTTCACTGACTTCCACCAACAAAAGATCTCTTCTAACTTTATCATGAATATAATAATATTTTCTTTGGAGAAAATGCATAAGATCATAACCCTCCATTTGGGGTAATGTAATTTCTAATACAACTGCTTTTAGAAAGGTGTTGAGATACCCTTTAGAGAAGGGTATTAACCACCAAAGTTTGAACAGCTTAAAAAATGATCACTTCCTTATTTGTCTTGCACTAATGTGGTAATATGTCCTTTCTACTAAAAATAAAATAAAATAAATCTATTTAGGATTACATTTTTAAGTCGTAATAAAAATAATTGCTTGTGTCATCACACAGAAATGGATAACTGCGTCCATTCTTATATCCTTTTATGCCCAAAATGAAATATTAATATTCTTGGTCAAGAAACCAAAAATAATTCACAATTGCTGCATGGAAGGTGATCGATGATTTGATCCTAAGTCAGCTTTGCCAGGTTTAGATCCAAATAGATTTACAGCATCACAGCTAGATGGTAAAAACCTGTTACACACATGTGACACACAACGATGCTCCTGACCCAAAGCTGTGTCTGTCTCACCAAGAAAAGCAGGTGCCATTAGAAAAAACATGCAGATAATTACTTTAGACAGGTGTATATTTTTCCATGTGGATTCCTGAACCAAACTTAAGTCTGCCTTCCTTGTAAAAGGCTTATAATCAGACAGAAGTGCCTTTGATTTATAAGAGTTTTTGTAAAAAGATATGACCTTTCTTTGGGACAGCAGATGCATGCAAAGTCAGACCAGCATAACTCTGCTTGCATTAACTAGAAAATCAGCAGAGGTAGAAAATTAGGCTGTTTCCCTCTGACTGAAGATTTTGCAGTATTGTGCAAATGTAAGGCCACTGCTGTACTTCCACTGTAAGAGCTAGAGCACACATTAAAGCTGTGCCTCAATTCTAATTTACAAGCTACAAATGTATTGCATCAGATGTTATTAACAAAACCAAAAAAAGAAAGAAAGATGACTATGGAAGCATAGCATGCTTGCAAAGTGCTCTGGACTCAAATGACTTCCAGCATGATAAATAATTGGGTCAATAATATAATATTTTAAAGGATCAGGACTGTGTCTCATCTAGTCAATTGTTCCTTCCCTAACAATATCCAGACTTCATAGTACTTAAATGTGGTATGAAATACTGCTCACTGAAGATCTCATTCTAATTCTAAGAGCAACTTATCTGCTTAAATCACAAACACAAAGATATTTTGTAGATAAGCAGACTCTTACATGGGCTTTGAACCACCCCTTCAGATTTTCCTTATCACCTGGCAGAAGGCATGTGTGTCTATACTCTTCTAAGATTACTAAGACTGTCCTAATGCAAATCTACTTTAATTGGTGACGCCAATTTGTGTGCTCATCTGTGCACTAGAGTACCTGATACTCAGTGGATGCTCTCTTCTGCTGACTCTGCTGTATGTTTTTTATCTCCGGCAGATGATTGAACTCGGGTTCTGAGGAGTCAATAGCATCCTACAGCAAAAAGTTCTACATTCAAATTATTTATCGAGCGAAAGACTACTTTTTAATCAGTATGCTGAGACAGTTTTTGAAAAAATATGTATGCCCTCCTCAAGACAGATCAACAACTCTGACAGAAATTATTGCATATATAGCTACAGTTAAAATGAACTTCAGTTTATCCTAGAAGTTTCACTCTGCAGGCAGAATTATCTTCTAAGGTCAGCAATGTTTTCCAAGTTTTTTTAACATGAAGCTATGGCAGAGGGACTAGGTTCAACCTTTTTGTGTATTTACAAAATATCTGCTTTTATAGCTGTAGAGTGAACACGTGTAAGCTGCGGCATTTCTCATAACCTGAGTATTAACTGGTTTCAGATTTTACTGGTCTGTATTCTATAATCAAGCAACTAATTATACATTTGCAGCAGTGTTCAGGGATCACATTAGAAAATGTACAGGATCCTGCTGGTCATTGCCTATGTGCGACTTTCAGCAAGTGCTGGAAGAGGAGCAGCTTTCTGTTACTGGTCAGAACAAAGCCTCCTCTCTCTCTTCCTCACACTCTGTCTCTGTTCATTAACCTCTTCTACCACTTCAGAGAATTTATTGGAGTCACTATCTCTGATCATAACCAAACTGCTCAGTGGTTCACGCTATCCTTCCCTCCATGAGATGCTTGTATTTCATCCACCTACAGAGCTGCTACCTGGGCACAACAGTCTCCCGAGCTGCATCGATAGGAACACACATACCACTTCTGACCTTGCTGCTGGTCCTTTCCTGCTCTAATCAGCCAGCAGGAGAGACCAGACACAGTTGGTGCTGAGGGCTGGTGACTCACTTGCTGACTGGCTGCCTCGCCACAGGTGGGAGAAGCTTTGCTTACTTTAGCTCATGAAGTTGGAGAGCCCTATTTCTTGTTCCAGTGAGTGATGCTGCAGCAGGAGAGATGGCAACAGCCTTTGCAGGGCTCATGTGTCTAAGAATATGCCTAAGAGGCATCTTTTTTTCTTGTTAGAACATTCAACAAGACTAGTTTTAATTGCAACATCAACCAGATGCTTTTTTAAATTATTATTTTTTAGTCTGGTGTTCAGCATATGCTAAGTTGAATATGAGGGCTGAAATACTGTGTTTTCTGGAATTGTAAATTGTGATGCTAATATAACTGACAGTCCTCGTAACTGCTCTCCCGGTGAACCTTCACAGAACTTACATTTTTTCTTTTTGACAGAGGCAAGCCATTCCCACAAAATGTTAAGCTGAAAAATATTATTGTGATAAGAACTAATAACTACTTTTTCTTGTTTGGAGATTGTGCACTCATGAAACTTTTAAAGTGTACCCATAATAGTTGCGGATGAAAGAACATAATCCAATGCATGACGTACCTGTTGATGACACACAGTTTTGATTTTCAAAAACTCAGCCTTGCATTTCAAGACCAGGTAGACATGTGCCAGAGGTGGAAGCAGAAACATTCACTTCTTCAAATCTAGGTATCATCTTGCCCTTCTACATCACAAGGACTGAACAAAGTTTGGTTCTTGTAAAAAGTGTCAGAGTTCTCTACAGATAGGACTTGTCTTTTCCCTTATTATTGATTTTCAACCACATGGCAAAAAAAAAGTGTTAGAATATAGCAAAATTTTGATGTTCACTGCAGGAAGTAATGTAAGCAATGTATATAGTTAATAACTCAAGCCATTTGTTTTTGTTAGGATGGAGTATAATGTGTTTCATGCAGTAGTAACGTTGAAACACATCCAGAACAACCTTTTCTCTTGGAAAAATGCATGCATAAAGCCAAATAATTCAAGTAAAGCTGAAGCTATAACAGAAGAAAAATCACTATTAGATGTCTTCTCAGTAGGAACACACCAGAAAAGCAAAACCAAATTTGCAATGGAGAAAACTGGTCATTCAGGGAGACATTGCAGAACGGATAAAGATTGTTTCCTTTGTTTTGGCTTCTGTGAGATCAGAGCTAATTTGTCATTGCTTTATTGTATTCTCTGTGAAATAGAAACTGAAATAAATTGTAAGATAATGAGCTTCATCCCTCTGAAAAGAGACACTGAGTTCAGATAATAATGCTAACACTATCTCCTGAAGACAGATTTTGCAGGTGAGTAACTCCAAAGCCATTATTGCCCCACCATGATTAATTACTGCTGTCTTGTGCCAATCAAGACTCACTAAAACGCAATTTGAGCTAATCTAATTTATGTGAATCATGTATGTTTGTCATTTCACAGGTTACTATAAAATTAAATGTTCAGAATATGAGAAGACGTGTCACATTGTAATATAGTCACTAAAGGTGTAGTTTCATGATAAACCTGTCTCAGGCAATGTTCCTATTCTGTCATGCTTTGCCCTGCCTTCATGATGAGCCAGCTCTCCTTCAGAAGCTACATTATGGCCAGTGCTAAGCTAAATGCAAAGCCCAAGCTAATACAGCTGCTCCTGAGGAAGGCTTAGCCCGGTCTCACAGCAGGCAGAGATAACTCACTTACTGGCTGTCAGTTAAATTTTCTTATAGCTGGGCAGCTTGGGCCATGGGTGGAGTGAAGAACTATATTTGTAATTGTGTATGGGTCCAATGTTAATAAACTGTCCAAATGGCAAGGAGTTTATGCAACATTTCACCCTTTTCTGTGAAAGACTAAAATTTTCTGGCAGATTTTTGTCTTGCTTTTAAATAAATCTTGTATATGTTTAAATTAGAAATGATATAATTGATTTTAACACATTGCTTAAAATTTTCATGTCATGAACGTCCTGTGGATTTTTCAAGAGACAGAAGGGATTTATTTTGTTTTCTTCTTCACGGGCTTTAAATTTTCTAAGAAACCATGCAGTTCCATGCTAACAATTTTAAGAAAGTTCATCACTTCCAGTAGAGTTAGATCAAAGAAAACACTTCCGCATTTCTAAGTAAAAACAGAGCACTGGGATGTGCATGAAATTCCACTCCTCTCCTGCTATTAAGTCCAGAAATTAGGTAGGTCCACCTGTCAAACTCCATAGTTTTTCATTCTTTACATCTTATCCCTTGAAAGAATGGAATCGTTCTTTGCCTCCTTGTTGTTTAAGAACACAGCTGGAACAAAAAGCTACTGCTTGTTTTGAGGAGAAAACATGGAAGATAATATACTTTTATTTACTGTGTTCTTTAGCTTAAATACACCTCATCCTAAACCTAAATGGAAAACTTCTCTGATCTGCAAAGCACCCTAGTTGCTAGAGTCTAGAGCAACTTGAAAGGATGAACACTCCTTCTTGCCTTCTGATACAACTGTATGGCTGTACAGAATTAAATCACAAGATTCATAAGGAGGTGAAAGTGTGAGACAGAAAAAATCTAGGAATAAATGAAAGGCTGAAGCCACACCATAGAAAGGGGAGGAGGTTTTCAGGTTTTGTTCCTAGTTCTAGGATTATACAGGCATTTTTCATTAGATTGTTAATGGCTGGAAAAAAGAGAAAGGAAGTAGGACACCCTCTCTCCTTACTCTAGACTTACTGTCTAACCTGGATTTACATCATCAGGAAGCTCATGGGGGGAACATAACTTAATCCTTCAGGCCTCCAGTTCAAACATCCTGTTTCTTAGGCATATGGTCTAAATCATCAGGATAGTTTTCCAGCAGATCTGTTTCAAAAGAAAGGCCACAAGCAAACATATGTGCTTTAAGTGGACATCCCTGTCATTGTTTGCTAATTCTGCTCAGAGCATATGCATTTCAGGATCTTCAGAGGAACAGGGCAGAGCATGAAACAAAACAGAACTGGGACTGATCTGAGATAGAGCCTAGAGGCTTGTGCTGAGACAGTTCTTGGACTGCAAAGGAAGTGCTGCCTGCAGAACCCCTCAGGCCTGCATGGAGCCAGCAGGAACAGTGGGTTTAGGAATTTAACCCTTCAGGGTTAAACTGTGGCTAAATCTGGATTTAAAGTCTGCCTAAGACTTTTCCATCATGTCTTTATAGGATCCAGCCTACATATATACAGGATCAGCCTGCCTCACTAAGGTCATCTCAGGTATTTCTTCTGATTTCACTAAGAACAAGATAAATACTAAGTAGGACTGGAATGTGGTGTCCACCACTCTTATCACACAAACATTGTGTTAGATATTTGTCCGAGCAATCTCACTAACCACAAATATAAGGAAAAAGTTTTTCTGATCTGCAACTGTTAGCACTGGTCACTACAAATTTAGGTCACTACATATTTAGGTCTCTTCATAACTTTGAAAATGAAAGTTACCTTCTTACATTTTTCTGTGTCTTAATTTAAATGTGGATAAACCAGGCATGGTCTACCTTGAATACTGGTACAAACACTATGTAAACCAGATGATTAAGTGTGTGTACAGGTTACCTTTCAATATTAAAAGTTTGCCTTAGCTATTTTTCTTGTTTATGTTGTTGCTTTTCATTTGTACTTCTTTATGCAGATGCATCAATCAGTCTTAATAAATAGAAGGTGGACTGTCAAAAACATGTACTATAAATCAGATTCATTGTGCAAGTGTCATTTATTTCTCCATAAATGAGGTAATAGTTTCTTGGTTCTATCATAGTTTCTATTAGATTTTTGTTTTTCTTGTGTGCTCAGTATTTCCCAATAAACATAAATAGGAAATAAAACAACTGGGCAAGGTTAACACCAACAATATCAAGAATTATTCTCTCTTGCATTAGCAGCTAATGAGATTCCTTGCATAAATTTCTAACATGAGATTAATGAGGTAATAATGAAACAATTCTTATAATAGACTGTTGGACTATTTATGCAATTACAAAAATGTAAGTTTGATTTGACTGGACTACTATACTGAGGGTACAAAAAAAATATTTTGCCTGTTTTTAAACTTAGAAATTTTGCATATCATGTTTCAGGGTGAAAAGTTCTTTAGATATTATTGAAATTAAGAATTTACAGTGGAAATGATTATTGGAGTAGTATGGAATTATTCCAGAGAATAATGAAGCTCACCAAAAATAGTGTGTGTGCTCCTCAAATGAACTAGATGATGTTTCAAGCTCCAAAATCCATGAGGCTTATCGGACACAACATATTTGTCTCAACGCTTCATGAAGGTACAGCTTATAGTGCACCCTGAATCTTGGTCTCTTGCAGCTCATCACACAATTAAACATGCTACAGCTGCCAATGCGCATTCCAGTTTCCTTCCTAAGTCGTACCATGGCCAGATATGTACCCACGGAAGGGGACTGTGGAACTTCATACAAAATACATATCCCATGCGCCATTCATTCAATTCATTGGTCTCCGAAAATACAATAGCGCTACTAACATCTAACATTACCACCAAGGCCTTTCAGGACTCAAAAAACAGTTGGCCTGTTCTCACGCTTGAGAATCCTCCCCAGAAGATGTCAGTCCACTAGGTCAATCTACACCCACAAGTATGTGTAACAAATAGTAACAGACCTGAATTGCTCAAAGCACAAAGCACAGCATTCCTTGTTGTTTTCATTCAGAAGGGTTTCCAGTCGCCTGCTTGCCACATTGATTTCCACCTTGTTCTTATTAAATTAGAAGTTCATGTAATTTCCTACAAGGTATGATACCTGGGATCAGTTCCTTTCTGACTGATTCTGTACCCTACTAATTATCATGTCAGTCCCTAACAGCTAAAAAAAGTGTCAACAATGAATTTTAAATTATATGGTCATTGCACAAAAGCAATCATCTTTCTACACATAGAGTATGGGCTGTGAATCCCATTGTCTTCACTGTGGGCGTAGGAACTGTAAGTGGCTAATAGAGCACTGTAGAATCCACTTTAGTCACACATGTCTGAGCTATACTCTACTTCCTTTTCACATTTTTGTTGTTGAAATACTATAGTAAGAAATAATTGCTATTGTGCTGAGCATTCTAACTTTAAAACAAAAAAGTATTTGCTATAGAACAAAGAGTTTAAATTGCTTTCCATTTTGTGAAGCTAATGCCCAGTGCGTGGCTTGCAGAAAGCTGACCATGAAATAAGAACCTATACAATAACAGTTCTTGACTTACTCTCCCCAAAACCATGGTAACTTTAAAAAAGCTTTTTTTTGGTTTGTTTTTTGGGATTTTTTTTCAGTTTAAGAATGCCAAAAGTAAACCAGTGTCCCACTGGTTAACTAACAGATTTTACTATTTTATTAACTTCTGGACAAATACCCATCTGGACTAGGTCCAATGGAGCTGGGGGTCTGAACAGACACTTTATACACTTCATAATGCCACACCAAACATAAGGGATTTAATGGGAGAAAGAAAAAGAGAAGAATCTAAAATCTCCAGAGTCCTTTCAGTAAATCTGTATCTCAATCAAGGAAATATTTCCTTTTTGTTGTCAGCAATTAGTATACAACACATCCAAGAGAGGACAGGATCAATAAGTAATTGGTAAAGTAATAACCAAAAGCAAAGCTTTACAACCTTCTTCACGTTTTAAATATTTCATTCTTGTCAGTTGCTGAATCCCCTGGGTTTAAGGACGTGCTTCCCACACTCCAAATACTTTAGTCAGTTTTGTAATAATGCATTTGACTCAGATTCACTGAGGAGGGAGATGAATATATTATTCCATGATACTATGGTGCAGATGCACACAGTAAAAATTACAAGAACTCTTAATGTTGCCTTTTAAAAAGTCTGGTTTGATTTATCTTTAAGTAATCAATACACAAAACCCAGAAATTAGGAAAAAACCCCACACACATGGAGACTGAAAAGACTTGAAGCAGGATTTATTAAGAGGCAGGACAACAGAAAAAGTCTCACTTCAAAGGAGAAAGCAGAGAAACTTGAAGAGATTTGGTTCAAGAACACATGTGAGAATGAATCATCTCTTTATGCCTGAGACTTTGTAGGTAATCATTAAAGCTTCCAAGTGTACACTAACTTATACAAGAGATCATTCATATACGTATAAAGTGAAAAAAATAAGATGCCATATCACATTTTGACATGTATTCAGTTATATATCAAAAATGTTGAACAGAAATGACAGTTCCCAGGAAACGTTCCCTCCTTTGCTTCTAAAACACAATGTAAACTCAGGCAAGTCCTTCACCTTAAATGATACTATTTTCCTATTTCTAACATAACAGTCTTCATAGGATTATTCTGTATGAGAATTTAGATAATGTTTCTACAGCTTTCTGGCTGTAATGTTTCTACCGCTTTCTTTAATGAAAAATGAGGCACTAAAAACCAGATATCAGTAAGCCCAATAAAAGAAATCACCTCTGGCATGAAAAATTTACTGGAAGTACATTTTATTTTAAACATTCACTCAAGTGTTTTTCTGAGTTGGTTCTGTAGCATCACATTTATTTTATCATTCTGCATTTTAAGACACTGCTATTTGGAAGCTGTGTGAGATATGGAATATGTAGGCAACCACATTAGCATATTTTTCTCGATTTCTTTTCCTGGAAGACATTGGAAAGGCCTTTTGGCAAGTAGATAGTCTATGAATTTATTGTACGCAGAAGAAATAGACTTAGCAAAGAATTTTTTTTGTGGCTAAAGTTTCCCTTCGTAGCTCATAAAAATAATTCAGAATTTCAGTTCCTATCTTTAATAGGAAGACTTTAAAAACCCCAAAATAATCCAAATCACCACACATTCTTCCTGCTCAAAATATCAGACACATTGCTATGTATTTTATGATCACTGTGCTAGAGCATCACAACTCGTCTGAATAAATTCATGGTATCTACAGAATAAAAAGTTAATAAGAACGGAATTGCTTTTTTTGTTGTTTTATGGAAGTTCTCCCATTTGCTGCAACACACAGACACGGTTTCAATTTCGTTATATCAAAATTTCTACGTTCTTTGAAAAACCATGCTATACTTGAGACTAAGAAAAATGAGTACTTTAAAAGTAGTAAAAATAACAGAAAAATGATACATCGCATAGTCCATTATCTCTCCTTGTCACCAAGATCCTAACTGTGAACTAACCGCTTACGTAGGTTAGCATGAAATCTGATTTGCAGTAACCATCCAGAAGTAAAGGGAGCATGAAATAAAATATTTGTAGTAATTTCTTGGTTTATGATATATATTTACTCATGGCACAACAAAAACAACTCAGAAGATCTGCTTAGAAGTTCAAGCAATAAACTTGTGATGATTCCTACTCATTTGAAACAGGTTCATCTTCTGCAGAACATGTTAAAATTTATTGTAGGTACAATCTGGAGTGTTCAGGAGGCTTATCTAATTCTAGGCTGGCTAGTTCAGACTTTACAGAAATTTTTGTAGAAGCACAAAATGTACTGATCTAGTCATACATTTCACTTTTCCTCACTTGTGCCTATGACTGACATATACGAAACAGAGCAAGATATTTTCATAGGCAGAGTTGTAGGCTGAAAGAGTCCATTGATTGAAAAGACTGACACATTTTAGGAGATTTTCCCTCCAAACTATTTACTGGTGGTGCCAGTCAGTAGAAAATGTAGTTATCTGAGCAATATTTACATAAATTCGTGAACACAGACTTGATAATCAACAGTAATGAAGCCTAGATATTTTAGATGGGAATCTAACTGTTCCTTTGCTATTAAAAGTCTTGGGATTACATTTCTAGAGGTTAGATTGTCAGGATAAGCAAACTAATTAGGATAATAAAATTAAATTATTCCTTTAAAATGCACTGAATTGAATACACCCATCATTTCTCTTTAAGGGTAAATGAAGATAAACAGATCGGTGTTAATTTTTTTTGTGCTAAGAATATTGATGATCCTGCAGCAATAAATATTAAAAGCTAACCAAAAAGGAATCACCTTCCAAAACTAATCATTTTGGTTTTGCTTTGTGTTGAGACTTTCTAAATATTTCTGAATACTTATCTTCCTGACCCACAGCCATATGCTGCATGGTAGCTTCAGCATCAAATTGTACGAAAAATGGAAAACTGCCAAAGGAAAAGCTGGACATAGGTAGCACTTAAATTTACAAAAGTACAGGCTTTACAGGTTCTCCTATTCATCAACCTAATCTGAAGTAGAAGTGTATACTACCATTTGAGCAGCTAGAGCTCTCTCCAGTGTTACATTGGTACCATTCATCAAAAGAGCATTTCTTTTAAATAACAGATCAGTGTCACTTTCTGACCGCCAAGTACAGAAAACAGTTATGGCACTGAATACCACCAAAACTCAATCTCCTTTCTCTTTCTCCTTTTCCACCGCTACTAAGAAAAAATAATGCCATTAAAAGATCAAGAGCTCTTATAAAGATTGAGGAAGTGAATTGTCTGCAAATTAGCCCTAGAGAGCAATTTCAATACCTGTGTCTGTATAATTCTGCTTAAAACAAAATTCTCAGACAGGTTTCAGTCTATCAAATGTTAGTTTAAGAAAAAGGAGAAGGTTAAATATCTAATCTGTTTATTTTATCATCACCTTGAAACTTTCACATAAGTAAGGAGAAGTAAACTAGTTAGATAGGAGTGGCCAAAATATGAAACTTGGAGTAATTTTTCAATTTTGTATCTATCAAAACTGGATTGAAATCAGTCTTTTCCAAGCTTATTCCAAGAGGGATATTTAAAACCAAATCCCATGCTTGGCAACAGTGAAATAGAACACTTCTCAAATTCAGTAAGACCCCATAACTTTTCAGCTATAAAATCAAATGCTTATCTTCCTTATTTCACAGCGGTTATCTCCTGTCATAAGATTCAGAAAAGTGAAAAATTTAATCCGTGATTGCTGTGTGCCTGCAATTGCCAGGTCCCTGCAGCTCTAGAGCAGTTCCCTTGTGAACTGTATCAGGGAGGGGAGGGTCAGATCAGACTTCTTGTGCTGGGGCAGAGAGCCCTGCACCACAGCTTCGGGCTTCATGTGGCCGAGCAGGGAGCCAGGCTTGGATCCAAGATGAGATGCTGAGGGTGCTAAATCTGGCAGCAAGATCTGTGGGTTTGTGCAGTTTATTGTCCCAGAGATGTAGGACACCAAAGCATGAAGCTCCACAATCCCTAATGTCCCTCATTATTACAGGGACAGAAACTGTGAAAGGAATGAAGGAACTTGCTCTGAGGCTACAGAAAAGTTGAGAGACAAAACACAAATCCAGTCAAGTCTCTGAGGCCTGTGGTAGTGACTGGACTACAGATACCACCATGCCAGTACAAACTATTCCATGGCTGGTGCTTTGCAGGTTTATGCTCTTCTAAATAATGCTGTCAAGCTCAGCAAGGTAAAAACTCTCTACTCTAGATCCAGATGTCCAAGATCTGTTCTGTTCAAGATCTGTCTTCAGTTCAACACTACTGGAAAAAGGAAAGCGTTACGTGGATTAAGTAAAGAGGTTGATCTCAAAGTGTACACAATTCTGCCAAAACAATAAAGGAGAGAGCAAGCCACATTGCATATTCACCTTTGAAAGTTATGGAATATGACCATAACAGCTTCCTTTCTAAGCAGTCATTGATGCCACATGGCACTGTGCCAAGTAACTCAGCAGTCTGGACATTTTTTTTTTAATGACCCAGCATTTTCTGAGCTATTTGAACCATCTGCTTAAGGTTCAGTCAAGGGCAAGAGGGTAGACATCGGAGACATCTGAAACAACAATTATGAACTGCTATTTAAGGGGAAAATATTGTATCAGGTGGAAAGAATCCATGCAACATAAGAAATTTAATAGAGTCAGTCCCCTTCACAGACCATCAGTGTTCAGTGTTTGTTTCCCGTCTTTGTCAAGTTATTTTAAAATGGAGCAACATATGAGCAAAGCACTGGAAAGTTTTTAAAATAACAATAATGCCTTCAGAATTTTAAGAGTTTTAAAAGAAAGTGAGCCAACCACCGTCAAAGTACAAAGAGTCTTCTACTCAAATTATTCTTTTTAAGGCTTGTTATATGGTTTTATAGTCACACCTGCATGTGCATACAGGAGTGCCTCTATGCTGAAGTTAGAGTGCATGGATATTTCTTCAGTAGTAATAAATGTCAGGTGAAATTTAACTTTGAATTTGGCAAGATTTTAAAAATAGTAAGCAAAATAGTATATCAACTTAGAATAAAATAAATAGTGGTTATAATATTTGTCTGAAGCAAAGTTTATTTGAGTTTTCATTGTATTAGACAATAAACTTAATTCAGTTGGCTAGGGCTTTAAGAGAGCATATTAATGCTATTTAAAAGTGTTTGCCTTAGTATTCATGTCAGGTTGAGTGAACTATCATATGCAGTATACAAAGATACAAAGATCTTGTCCATAATTATTCTGCAAGCAGTGTCAGAAATTTTATGTTTTAAATGACCTCTAGACCTTTCACACACATGCTTTAATCAACTTAGCTCCTGGGCCTGACTGTTTTCTAAATGGTGTTTGAAACACCACAGAAAGAGAATATGACAGAAGTTTTTAAGTTAGTACCTGAAGTTCTCATGCTATAATCTGGGACATCAATTTATTTCAGATATATCTGATTTTTGAGACAATGGTTTCTGACAGTGCCATTTTCTATTTTATAACCAGCTTCTGTTGCAGGCAACTGAAACAGATATTATTTCTCCCTTACTTCCTTCTAAATTCAGTTAGCTTACAAGCTTGAATTGCCTTTAAGTTTCTCTTCTCTGCTTCTTGTTCTCATATTAAAACAATATTTTTTTCCCTTGAGTGTTTCCTCTGCCTGCTATAAGACAATGTTTCTGCTCTGTAGAACCTAACACTAATATTATCGTGTATCTGTTCATTTTCTCTTACCATTAACCTTTTCTCATCTTTTCAATACACATTTATGCACTAGACTTCATATATTTTTAAGAATTACTATTTTCTTTCTGTGATCCTCCCAGTAATTAAATGTTAAATTAACTTTTTAGGCTATTATTAAGCTAGCAGGAACACTGTAATGTGCGCCACCTTTAACAATAACTTCTGCAGCTTGGCTGTGCTTTCGTCTTTATACAAAAAGATGCATTCTGCAATGTGTGACGCACAAAAACCAAGCAGCTAACTTTAGCAGGTGAAATTAATGCAGTACACAGTGACTTTTTATTGAAAAAAAATATTGTTGGCCTTTTTTGCATCTGGCATCTTAGCCATATTCAGGTTTTGTCTGGGCTTTTCCCCAGAGGAAGAGAAACAAGTGAAGGAAGTATGAGTTCCTTTCTTGGTCCTTATTTCCTATGAAGTTATAAACCCATTTTTCTGGAACACAGAAGAAACCAAATGAAGGGGCTGTGTCTTTACATCATGCCTCTCCAGCAGCATTAACCACCCACCTCTCTCAGTTACACATTTTTGGGAGGACAACCTCTTCCTCTCCCTCATCATCTCTGTACTGACGGTACTGACAGGGAGAGCAAACTTGAATGCAAGATTCAACTTTCACAATCAGGAGACAAATGCCACTGTCTGGAGTGGCAAAGTTCAGGTCTGAGACGCTTGCCCCTTCCTGAAAAGCCCCTCTGTGCACTCAGGTGATAGACAGAGAGAGGCTCAGACGAAGGGAGTTCGGGCTCTACTAGTAACCCGTACAGTGAGATAACATAACATTATGCATGAAGCCTTGCCTCTCTGTACCAGATTTGACTATCTGCACAAAATGGGAGTTAGTGAAACTGTTGACTCCACATGACTTGGTGCTTCTCAGTCATGCCAGCTCTGTCACTTGTGGTACCCTCTTTGCCTCAGGTAACTGATACGATCTACATCAAAAAACTCTCAGGTAAGAGAAAGATTGTTTTTAACCTGTTGACATCAGAAATCTAGCTTATAGTGTGAACTCACAAAAACCAGCACTGGTATAATTGAGCAGGAGCATTGTGTAGAGGCAGGAGCAAGCAGCCAGAGAATGACACTGGGGGACAAACTAAACTGGATTTAGTTTTAACCCTCTGAAAAGTACTTGCTTCTCTGAAAAGGAGCCTTATCTTCAGCATGCACCCAGCTTCCTTTAGCTGAGTCTTCTGTTCCTAAACCCACCTGCTGCCTTCCCATCCCAACGTGCTTAAGATATTCTACATTGATATAGTGTAAGAATTCATTAGCCCTTGAGTTCTGACTTTTACTACACATACCAAAGAAAGGGGTGGCATTTTGCTTTAAAGCATCAACTCATTCATATAGTTATAATAAGAATCTGTAAGGCTCTATGATATATTAAATGTTTTCAGCAAAGTTGAAACTACAAGACCAAGTTCTCTATTTACAATTTTATTGTTTATAGGCTATACCAAAAGCATGAAGTTACTTTTGTGTTTCAGAAATACATCAGGTCATGAAGTTTTAACTTGTTAAATTTGTGTGGTGGAAAGACATAACTTAGAAGAAAATTAATACTTTAATATCATTCTTTCTACCTAAAGAGAAGAAAAATATAATTGTATGTGCTTTGGCGTAGTGGAGTATGAATCGTGCAATAGCACAGATTTTCAGTATGATTGCTTATGACTGTAATGTAATAGGGGAAATGAAACTTTGGCATAAGTAATCATGTTCTATAATTGCAAGCTTGATGACACCACTGAAAGATTTATGGAGTAGGCAAGGCATTAGGTGGATCAATACAATCCTCCAGGCCCAACAGTATTATCTTCTCTACTTTACTTCCTCCTTCTCTGAGTGCTAATTGTACCCCAGTGCCTCACGGATTTAAGGCTTACATTCCATTGAGGAGTGGCCTATGAAAAATTATTGGAGAGAAAAACTTAATGAAGCGTAATGAAATCTAGTTAAACCCACATCTGCTACTTCATTTTTATTTTAAACCTGATTTCAGACTCCAGCACGATACCTACAGTGCTCAATTTCCGTTACCAGAAATCTTTGAGTCTCGCTATCAGCACCTGGCAGATAGTTGTAAATGTGCTAAGACAGAGATTTCAAAGTGTACAGCAATTTATCCTGGAAGAGTTAAAAATACATATAGTACAAGGTGGACTGTTTACTCTGAGCTTTATTCCATACGTGTGCAAAAATTCCAAGACGTTAACACCAGCTCTTTGTTTTCTGTAAGACAACAGCTTTAATGGAGAACAGAAGATTGTTCCCTCTCTGGATAGCCCTATATTACTGAGAAATTAAAGGGCTATTTTGTGACATGAAAGAACTGAATTCCAGGCTAATGTCTGAATTAGCATAAAGTACCTCCCAAAGCTGTAACTTCTAACCTCTTTTTGACCTGCTTTTACTGAAGATGTTCTTTTTTTTCTTCAAGAAAAAGAGGCAGCTAAATATATTCGGTTCTTTTCAGCAGCATACAGATTTCAGGAAGATGAATTCCCAGTATACGGAAGGGCATGATTTTTCAAAGCACAGAACAGGATCAGGCTTACTAAATACTTTGTACTAACCAATTTTTGCAGTTGCACAAAGTTCTACAAGACCTTACACAAAAAATATGTAGAACTTTTAATAAACCATTATTTTAAAGGCATAATTCAGTTGATATAAGACTGCTTGTCCAGAAAAATCTCAAGGGCTTTTCAGTAAAACAGAACTAATAAGGTCCCTTTTGAACCCCTCAAGAACCTGAGGCCTATTGAAAAGAGAACCCTCATGAAAATTTTTGAGGCACTGTGAAGAGTGCAAGAAAATGTGAATCAATCCAAACAAAGTCAATAAATCAGTACTTTGGAGGAGAAGAAGTATTTTGAAGAAAATCTGTTACAGTAAATGGGATTTCTTTTGCAGACAGCTGTCTGTAAAAATGTTACAATTGGAAAGTAAATTTAAAAAAACATTAAGAAAAAAGATCTCAGCTCAACACAGTATGTTCTCATTAGAACTTTTACTGCCTTGGGAAAGGATTTATATCAAAGCAATTAGGGTTCGTACTGGCTCACACTGGCATGAGTTAGTCAGATAACAGCCCAGTACTGTCATACTCTTTTTTTTTTTTCATTTCTGTAGTTGGTGTCTTTTTGCATCCTAAATGCCAGCTTCCCTATAGACACCAATTAAGCTTTGGGGGTTTGTCTCATTTCTGAAAAGCTAGAATAGTTCTTCTAAGAAAGACCTTGGAGAAAATCAAATGTATACTTCACTTTTTAAAAGAAGTGATTTAGCTGTGGCAGTGAGGATTTATGCAGCAGTGAGATCTGAACTTTGAGTGGGATTCAGTCTCTCAATCTAACCCATTAAGAGGCAAAAATTAGTGCAAATTTAACTCAAGAAGTCCCTTGGGGTCCATCATGTTTTCAATACATATTTTGCATATGAAATACATCTTTTTGCTGAGGGAACAATTAAAAGTTTTTTTTCAACAATTTTCTTTTCCTTCCTATTCTTCAGAGTTCCTTTTGTTCATTTACTAGCATCCCCTATGCTCCGAGTTTTGGACACCAATACACATCCCAATATATTCTTAGATTCATGGCTCTTTGTTATAATTAATCTCACAGAGTTAATTCCCTTAATCAGTTCACTATTCATTTCTCTCCATGCAAGGATTAGCCCACAACAGTTACCCAAATCATCACCTAATTTCTCACTCCAGTACAGCCATGTGTCACCAGCTGCAGTCCGTGTGGGCTGGTGGACAGTTAAAGCTCAAGTCAGAAAAATGGGATCCTGTGAAACTCTGACCAGGAAAACATGACTTTAGAAAGGAGGAAAAATCTGCTTCTGCTCTTTCCTCCCTTCTCTCTCACCTACCTACTGGGTTTCTCCATTTTGGAAGAGAGGATCTTCTCTCCATGGAAACATTTCCCAAACAAAGCTTTCTAGCTCTAACTAGGACTTGAGGAAGAATTTGAGGAAGATTCTTTATCTCCTACAAGCATGTCTTCTTCCTATGATCTACTGAACCTGTTCTTGCCTCACAAGAGCCATTCCCAATAAGTTTGCTCCTCATCACGTTTTACTTTCCTACTGAGGCAGGTCAAATTCCTCAAGCAGTTTATGCGAATATGCACTCAAGCAGTTTATGCGAATATGCACAGGCATGCATGTACACTAAAGCCTGAACAACCACATGGGATTGGGAAACTGATGAAAAGAGAGCGGGAATTGAAAGAGGAGAGCCAGGGATCCTTGCAACAGCACCTCCGAGGTGGGAAAGGGTGTTTCAGTGTGTCCTGGGAGCTGTATGGACTGTGCGTGTTGAAGGCTGCACAGCCAGGCTGGCTGCGCTGAAGGGCACAGCACTTAGTGCAGGACACAGTGGTCTAGGAAATGTAGTCTTGTGCAGCAATATCCAGTGATAAATAAACTGCCTGACCTTGTAGTAGTACAAAAGCTTTAAGAGATTTAAGACCTTACAAACAAAGCTGCAGTATAATATCTCATCCTAAAATGATAAAATTTTCAGAAAGATTTCTTAGAATACTCATGCCTTCCATATCAAGGATGTTACAGTCTTGTTCCATTTAATTACCAAGTGTCAGCCCAGTGGTTAAATAGTTCCTTAATTACCTAATTGTTTCATACAAAAATAAATAAAGAAATTTTATTTCACTTAAGATTTCAAGGGGAAAATAATCAATTATTCTTAATTCAATAGGTACTTACTTAGTAATCATTTCCCAATTTTGGAATTGTTGTTAGGCTTCAGAGTCAGCTTTGTTTGAGTTAATTGAATAATTTTAATTAAGATAGCTGAACCCAATCCTTAGAACTTTGAACACAGACCCAAAGGCAGCACTTAGTTTAAAAAAAGGTCAAAGAATATTAATATTTGAAGTACAGCATATACTCTGCTGGTTTGCCAGCTGAATTAATACAGAGGTTAATAATCACACTTTAGAAAAGATTGACATAAGTTTAATTCCTTTTTTTGGATGAGGTTACTAGCCAAATTAATTGGCGACAGTCCCTAATAAGGGCAAAAATAGTAACTTCATTATTTATAATAGCATTTCACAGAGATAACTCTAAATACGTGCAAAGACTATACTCTCAGAAAGTGTGTGTTTTGTTACTGTAGCATGATAAAATTACATTACACTTTTTCAGAAGACATCTAAGTATTATGTGTTTACAAACAAAAATGCTATTTCCTACAGAAAAAATTCAAGATGTGCCAACCAAGTAAAACTTCAAACATTTTCCAAAGATATTGAATCACTTACATTGTCTTTTCCTCCTTATTTGATTTCTACAAATACAAGTCAAAATGAAATTTTATTTGAAAAAATGTTCAGGGAAACAAACTTGATGATGATTCATGAGAAAGATGCTTAGAAGACACATTGAAACATGATGTGATTTTGAGTTTGAAAGGGAAAAGAAACGGTATTTGGAGGAGGAGCATTAGAGAGATAAAATGATAAAGAATGAGGCTATGAAAATGCAGCCGTCTGGTTATGTTTATGCTCTATGACAGTCCCTAAAATGTTCATATTTGTCTCATTAGTACATAATTTTATAGCATGTCTCAAAGTCGCAGGCTTTGAAACACCCTTTGGGGACCAGGGGGACAATGAAACAGTCCCTACCCACAAAACACTTCTGTAAATAAAGTTTCTGTTTCCTCTGTGCAGAAACTATCTTCTGTTTTTTTTTTTTCTCTGGTGTCACACTAACGTCAGTGTATACCCTTTGTAATCCCAAGGATCATTGTATACCTGAACATCACTCCACACATTAATTGCTGGGTTCCAAACTATTGTACTCCTTGTGTACTAATTCACACCCTGTTTAACAAAAAATTCTTTAGCTCTGTAAACTCTGAAAACAGAAGAGACCCTTAGGTCGCCTAACCTGTCCTGCAGATTTAGAATAATAGAATTTTAAAAATTGCATTCAGATATTTCCCTTTGAAACCTAATAACACTCATGTTTGATTGAGGCATGGGTATGCCGTGAATTCAAGAAAATCCATTTCTGTTGTGTAGACATTAAGATACTTTGAATCTAACTTTTTCCATGGTGTTCTTTGTAACTACTGATCAGCTTTACAATTTAAAAATTCTGACATTTTTCATTTTAATTCTATACTGAGTCTCCTTTTATCTTTGTATGTCAGATTAAAGGTACACTTTGTATACAGAATTTTCTGCCTGTGAAGATATTTAAATAATAATCATATCACCTATCATTATTTTATTCACAATATGTAAAGAACGAGTTTATATAATCCCCGAATTATATAAAAATTCTGTTTGAAAGGAACCTCTACAGCTCATTTAGTCCAACCACCTGTTCAGAACAGGGGAATCTTCAACAATGTTGAGCAGATTGGTCAGAGTTTATCCAGCCAGGTTTTGACTATCTCAAAGGACAAAGATTCCACAGCCCTCTTGGCAGTCTATTTCAATGTTTGCTTACTCTTATAATGAAAATATTTTTTTATACCAATTTTGGAATTTCTTTTTCTGCAAGCTTGGAAGTTCTGCAACTCCGTCCTTTTAAGACATTCTCCCTAGCTCTGAAATCGTGTTTCAGATTACTTTTTAATCTTTCTCTGATTTCTTAAGAACTTTTTAAAAAATTCTGGTCACCAGAACACTAATGTTCTATTGGATTAGCAACACTGTAGATGTTGCTAAATCACTGATCTGCCTGCATCCTTCCTGTCTGCATCCTACTTTTTGCCATTATGTCACCCTAGATGCATTTGTTGTGGTTCATGGCAACTATGACTGTCATATCCTATTTGAGTCATTGTTGTTTGGGGTACATAACCCATAACCCACAACAGTCTGCAGTCACTGGCTTTAGATGTATAGCTTTGTTTGAAAACACATTTTGTTTGAAGGCTTCCAGTTACTGAAATAATCAGGGATGGCTCAGTATGGCCACATAAATTCATCATTATTTGTCACTTTGTTAAGTCGTATTTCATCAGTACTATTGTAAAACACATTTTATGTTCAACAGCAGCAATTTTATAATTACTTCCAGCTCATTCACCAAAACATTCAATAGCATTTTCCCTAGCACTGACTCCTGAGAAACATCAAGCAGAAGCATACCACTTGGTGGGAATTGTCCAAGAATCTGCTTTAATCCATTTAATGTATGCTCTGTTATAACTGTCAAGTGTTAATTTAATACTGTAACATCATGAGGTATCAAGTCAAATACCTTACAAAACCCCTTCATATCTGTGTAACTGCCTTCATAACCATTACTATGACTGCAAAACACAAAATACAGCATCCAGGTTTTTCTAAGACCTGCTTTCACTAAAACCATGTTGATTGACATTAATGATATTCTCATAATTTAATTCTTTATTGAGCAAATTCTAAATCAACGTTTCCAATATTTTCCTTTGGTCCAATGCCAAACAAAATAACCTATAATAATAATTAAAAGAGTTGTTTTTAAATAGTTTTATTTGTACTTGTGCAGTCTTCTGAAATTTACCTATTCATCTGTGACCTAACTGTGAAAAAGATTTTGTAAGTATTACCAACACATATTGCTTTCCAGGTTACTGTAATCTGTGGGTGCCTACTTTTTGTAACTGTAATTGAAAACCAGTATTAAAAAGTTATTAAAATAATTCTATAGCTATTCAGACTGCTACTTTGGAAACATACTTGGCTATGATAATACGATGCTGAACATAGACATTTTAACCAAATTCAGTTACGTAAAAGGTATGTACTTCAGCTTATCTGTCAGATGGCATGATTGTACAACACACATTACATGGTTAACCCATACAAGCAGGAGTTTTGGTATCATTGAACACTTTATAAACTGGTTTGTGACACAATACTTCACAAATTGGATAGTGATAGAAGGTAAAATGTCATTTTGCTTAGCTTATAATTTGACATCCATAGTCCATGTTCAGTACTAAAATTTGTATTTATATTAATGAAGAATTAATAAGTCAAAACCATTAGTTAAACTTGTCTGCAGTGAAATAAATAAAATGTCTATTTTTTTTTACATTAACTGTTTTTATATATATTCATTAATAATTATAATTACACCACTTTTAAGGACTTTGATTTAAAGGCATAAAAGCTAAAAGGTCTAAATGTGATCGTCTGCAAGATACTAGTAGTGCAGACAAGTTTTAATTCACAGGAAAATCTTAGAGATATTTGAGTATTTCCCCATGGCAGTTATTTCTTAAACTGCCTTCTGGTTATTATCATCAGTGAAATCAAACCAGAACTGGGTGAAAAAGAGAAAATTACTTACGCAGTGCCAATTCTTAGAGTAGTATCTTTACATGTGGAGAAAAAATGTCAATTTGGGTATTTTAGGGTCCGAAATAATAACAAAAATTAATATTTTTCAGTCATTCAGGAACAGCAGAAGTCCTGGTCCCGTCCTACTTTTTGGTGACATGCCTGGCATCACAGGAAGAACTGATAAGAACTCATGGAATGAGTCTAGTTCATCTAAGAACAAAAGACAAAATGTGTGAGTAAAGGGAAGTGGGAAAACCATAGTATTTGCAGAGCTTATAAAGGGTTCTTCCCATCTGCTCTTGCTAAAACAATGTGATAACCAAACACTTGTGAATCACCATGCAAGTGTGGAAAATTGACTGTTTTTAAGCCAAATTTGTTTTGCCAAATAGTGACGATTTTTAGCGTTTCACTGTGACAGCCACTTAGACTGAAAAACAGAAACTGAACTATGTGATATATTTGTGCAAATTCCCAGTGATTTTCAGGAATATTTTTTGTAACTGATAGCTGTGGCATATTATTGCTTCAAAGTACCACTCTGCTGTTATTTGACTGTTGCAGGATTATCTGAAAGTATGAAACTTTATAAAGAGAAATTATACAGAGAAAACAAAAAATATGCTATCCAACCCTTCTTCCATTAGTAGAGGATTGTTCCTAGTTATTAATTCTGCAGTTGAGAAAGAGTAGGAAAAAGATTTTTTGTCCAATTGTAAAGACTGCAGGGGTAGTATGTAGTGGATATTCTGTAAAATGGAAAGCCAAATAGTTTACTCTTTACAAAAAAGTAAATAAGATAAGGCTGCTGGATGAAGACTAAAGAATAGTCATAAGGTAAAAACTTTGGGAAACTAAAGGCTGTGTAAATGTCTTGAATATTCCAAGTCATTAGCCTGTTCGGCTTCAATTATTTAATTTCTCAGTGGGGAACTGTACTCAGAAAGAGTTAATGTATCTCTTTTTTAAGATGAATATTTTATAATTCAACAAAATACGATTATTGTATTACAGTTAACATTTATCAAAATACTGTTCAGCTCCCATTCAAATTAATAATTCTATAATTTATACAATCAGAGTATTTTTTCAAGAATAAAGATGTTGTAATGGAATAAAACATTACTATCAAAATACAGCCAGATTTGTGGCAGGTAATGAGTTTGGAAGCTAGTTCCCTAGAATATTGGATGAGATATGTGCAATTAATCATCCCTTAATTGGCAAATGTATTATTTACGTAAATTTATTATCCAAGGTAAGTTCTCACTACCTGGAAGTACTGCCATTTACTGAAAAATAAAGTTTGTCTTTCATCTGGTCTACAAAGAAAGTAGTTTGTGATTTATAGTAGAATGTATAGTATAGCATACTAGTATAATAGAAAATGGATATTTCAATATAAATTAGATGTCCTTTATTGAAAATATTTTCATAAACAAATGATATATAATAAAGAATACAACTATTTTTAGATTAGAATTGTAAATATATGTATATTTCTAATTTAATTGAAAACAAATCTTCAACTGGGCTACTGGTTGCAGAGTTGATTCTTTTTTTATATATGTCTGAGCAACACCTGGCTTTTGATATTGATATATAGTCATTCGTGGCTTTACATATTCAGTAGAAACCATCAGCACATGATCTTGCATCTGAATGCTGAACAAAATCGGTATTCAGTCAACCAATAATGAAGGGATATTGCCAGATGGATCCTGCCAGATGTTAGCAATTAATTATTGATATATTTTGGGGAATATTTAAAGAGATATTAAAATAAAGCCTTCATGCATGAGATTGCTGCATTATATTGATGGTTGCTGATTGTATGAGTTTTCCTTTTCTACCTAACACAAAATGTTCAAAACAGATCCTTGTGAAGAAATCAAAGACATCCCCTCTGGCAACATTATGAGGCCTGTTGAAATCGGGGTTTGGAAGAGATGGTTTCAGAATGTATTTTAAAAAGGAATAATGATCACACAGAAATGCATTTTCTATTCTCCCCAGCTTTTTTGCAAGTTTTTTTTTCTCTGCTTTCTTGTTTAAATGCATATTTCAATATCGGCTATAAAGCACTAATAAAAAAAACCAACAACAACAAAATAAACACAGCCTCCCGTTAACAGTCTGATTATGTTTTTGAAGTGCTGAAGGACAAGCAGAAATGCAATTTACCCAAACTATGATTTACAAGTTATGATGCAATAGTTCATCTGTCAGCACTAAAGATTGATGTCCTCTGTTTCACAGACTAGGGACAGCCGTAGAAAAGCCACCATAGAGTCTTATTCACACTGTACCAGTAATGCAATGTTTATCAAGCCTGTCCTTGGTACCATAGCTCATTCTTTGCCAGCTCAATTTCAGTGTCTCAGCTGGATGGCAAACAGCAGTGGCAGTGGTTTCTGTGATACGAATACTTGTCTATAACCTGTGGGATCTCGGCAGATACCACCTCAGTCTATTTTAGAACTGATATAGTAACATCACCAAAGGAACTTAAATGCTACATTTTATTTCTGTTTCTGCTAAAACCAATGAATTTTATTTTTTCAATGCCTGAAAGCAGTCTTTGGGCCTATTTCTGCTCAAATGTGCCTTTGAAAGAATGTTAAAATAGAGCTAGACACAAAGTTCCCCTGCTGTAAGAAACAATCTTCACAGATTTACATCTCTTGTTCTTCATGAAGAAAAATCAAAGGTGAGATTCATTTTACTTAACCTTAGCATCTAGAATTCAAGAAGGCTCGGTGTACGATAGTAAAATTTGTGTCCTTTTTCAATCAAGAAGGAAAAATAGGAGCCTCTAGAGAGTAACTAATTTGATCTGTTCCATAAACCATTATTACAGTGAAATGATTCTTCTTCTGCATCTACTTCTTTACATTGACTGGGGAAGGAGGGCAGAACAGCCTACTTAGAAACCTAACTATATTCTGAGTACATTAGGTGGTGAATTATTTTATCCCCGTATATCTTGAAAACATTGCTTTAAAAAGAGCTGACAAAACCTTTTGCCTAATGTTATGCTACCCATATATCCTGGTTCTGGCAGGGACAGGGTTAACTCTCCCCGGCTCTGGCATATAAGTATTCCATCTCATGTGAGCCACGCCCTCCCTGAGCTGCCAGGAGGGGGCAGGAAGTCGGGGGTTCCCTAACCACGTTTGTATATTCTTCTGCCCTTGATATTGTTGTTGTTTTTGTGTTACCTTTGCTGTTCCATTAAACTGCCGTTGTCTCAACCCATGATTCTGCCCTTTCCTTGCGCTTTCCATTCAGGGAAAGCCTGGAGCGAGCGGTGTGTGGTTCTTTGTTGCCGTCTGAGGCCAAACCATGACACCATGAAAGAAGTATTTTCCATCACCTCAACATTTTAAACAGACCTTTTTAGAATAAACACCACAGTGTGGAGAAATGTTATGAGACTGATGCTCAAATCATGTTCAGATTTCATGGCCCATGTTATAGAGGGTCATACAAGAGGAAAGATTCGGTTCAAATTCAGCTGTCTACACATTGTAGGTGTCTTTCACTAGAGGTGTCTCCCACTAGAGAGATCTGAGGATCACTGTGTTTGTCCAGTCAGATTTTACATGCCCTAGGGTCTCTTGTGCAGGGTCTTTCTACCATTCTTGAAGGGGATGAATCTCACATATGTCTTGTGTCTCACCTACAGATCTGCCTTAGGGTATCTCATATTACCATAGATGCTCATGTAGTTAAATTAAGCCACTAAATGTAATTAGTGGAACCTAAAGAGTAATTTATCTAAATGTAGTCATAATCACTGTGCAATTTCATTGCCATAGTACAGGCATCCACCAGGATGCTCATATCAAAGACATCTTTGGGGGTGGGGGCTAGGCAACAGATACAACAGAGGGCTTCTGGAGGAACTATGACCTCCTAGTGAACAAATCAGACATGAGTCTGGATATGGTCACCTGAACTGCTTTCAAGCCTCTTTTGGGTTTATTAAATTGACTTCCATTGTCTGTAACGAGGAGTTGAGCTACCCAGCATGGCAGTAGGTAACCACACAAATTGAGCCCTAACTCTGTTTTAATCTTGAGCCAAATTCTACTACGGAAATTTTAGAATGGTGTCTCTAAATGCAAAACTTCAGAGCTCATTTTACACGTTTCTGAAGTCACATCAATATTGAGAAGGGAATCTATAGAACCAGAATTTGTATTATCTTTATCTGCTTGCTCTAGCTGTGAAAACGGTCACGGGGTTTCGTTTTGGCAGGTCAGAGCAAAGGGGCTAGAAAGCCACTGGGCATCTGGCAACTCTTCAGGCACAGGAATTTCTCTAGCAGATTAAAGCCAACACCACCATCTTCCCATTTTCAGAATAGAAAGTTTGGCTGTGACAAAGGGGGCAGGAGCAGCACACTGCTCTGCTCCAGTGATTTCTTGGCAAGACTTTAGCCTTCTGGGGCTCTACCTAGCTGAAACAGCTTGACCAGTTCTGGAGTTCTCTTTTGTAATTCTGTAAATTCAATTATATGTGGAAAGCGTAGTGATGGCTGCTTTTAAAGCTGCCTGAATGTTTGCATCCTAGATGATTGTTCTGAGTGTCTTTAAAGTCTCAATGAACATATTTAGAGAGAAAAAGTTACCTCTTCTTATAGGAACCAACCAAAGTGCTCTCTCTGTTTGATCAGCTAGAACGTCAAGAGTTAGGGGGAGATTTGAGAGCCATTCAAACTCATCTAGCTTCCACATGGCAACACCTTGAAAATTAAGGACCTGGCATCAATAGAGTGATTCAGATAGAAGAAACATGTGAACCAGACTGGCTGTATTGTCAATGGGGAGATTGAGAAGGCTCTGAAAGATAAAAATTCCACACACATAGAGAAAGAAAGACTGTAGATGAATTTGAGGTGTGTCACTCCCTGGAGCTTAGGTTACTGAATGGGAAATGCACAGTAGGCATCTGTGTCCATTCAGGTTTTTTTTATGAATAAAGGTAACTGGATAGAATTCTTTTTTTTACTGCTTAAGGGGAAAACAAACTTCTGAATCATCACTTCATGTCTACCTGATGTGTCTGCTGCCAGCAGAGGCAGCGGTCTCACTCAGCTACTGTCTTCCTCTGTCCCTCCGGCTCCTGCCTCCCATTGCGCAGCTTGCCCTCTCCCTTACCTGAGCTCTGTCACTCAAAATAGGACTGGGACTTCCTCTTCTCAATATCAGTTCAATCCTCTCAACTTTAGCTATCATAAAATAGACATAGCTGTGAATGTTCCTTCGTAGAGACTAACAAGCATGGAAGAGCCGGTTCCGCATTATTAAACTCTTACTTTCTGAAAAGACCACATGCCAAGAGCTTGCTGGCAATTCTTTAGTCTGTGCTAAATCTTTAACTAAGCCACCAGGCTGTAGGTAGACCTATAATAGTGCCCCCTGCTCTTTCTAATGTTGTTCAGTCATTGTGCTGCTATATGCAGAGAAATCATTAAATCAGAGGAGAACAAACAACATTCTTTGGCCCATTGATTCACTCTTTCTGTTAGGATTTTGTTTCTTTTGTAGACCTTGCTTTCTGGTTTCCACCCTGGGACTGGTTAAACAGATTCCCCTTTGAGAACTTGGGTCATAATTTCTGATTGTGGGTATAATGCATCCTGGGCTGCATTAGAAAGGGTGTGGTGAGTCGGTCAAGAGAGGTTCTCCTCCCCCTCTATTCTGCATTGGTGAGGCCACATCTGGAGTATTGTGTCCAGTTCTGGGCCCCTCAGTTCAAGAAGGACAGGGAACTGCTTGAGAGAGTCCAGCGCAGAGCCACAAAGATGATTAAGGGAGTGGAACATCTCCCTTATGAGGAAAGGCTGAGGGAGCTGGGTCTCTTTAGTCTGGAGAAAAGGAGACTGAGGGGTGACCTCATCAATGTCTTCAAATACGTAAAGGGGGAGTGTCAGGAAGATGGAGTGAAGTTGTTTTCAGTGATGACCAGTGATAGGACAAGGAGTAATGGATGCAAATTGGAGCATAGGAGATTCAAGAGGAATATCAGGAGGAATTTTTTTTACTGTGAGAGTGACAGAGCACTGGAACAGGCTGCCCAGAGAGGTTGTGGAGTCTCCTTCACTGGAGACATTCAAAACCCGCCTGGACGCGTTCCTGGGTGATGTGCTCTAGGTGACCCTGCTCTGGCAGGGGGGTTGGACTAGATGATCTTTCGAGGTCCCTTCCAACCCTATGATTCCATGATTCTATGATATGTCTGAGCCACTTGCTGAAGGTCTGTCTGCATTTGGCAGATTGATAACACTGTAAAACACATATCTTTCTTTTGAATTCTTGTATTCAGTTGTAATTCTTTTTTATTTCTGAATGTCGATGTTTCTGTTTCTAAGCTCATGTCCAATTCAATTGGTTTGTGTATGTATGTTAAAGCAATTGTCCTCTGTAAGAATGCATGAAATAACATCTCACACTAAAGGTAGCTGGCAACTGGTCCTGAGAGCATGGCCATGCGATCACATAGTCAAGGTCAAGAGTCTCAAGTTGCACCAGGGGAGGTTTAGACTGGATATTCTGAAATTTTTTTTACACTGAAAGGGTTATCAAGCATTGGAACAGGCTGTCCAGGGAAGTGGTTGAGGCACCGTCCCTGGAGGTATTTAAAAGATGAGTAGACATAGTGTTTAGAGCTATGGTTTAGTGATGGTTTTTGTCAGAGTCAGGTTGATGGTTGGACTAGATGATCTGAAAGGTCCCTTCCAACCTCGGCAATTCTATGATTCTATGATTTGCACTGATCACACATCTGGCATCTTTTTCATCTCTGTGTATACCTGCCTTGCTGCAGAGCAATATATTTATACTTTTAGTGTTCCAGAGAGCGATAGTCCATTTTTTACTATCCCATTGGCCTGCACAGGGCCAGGAACCTGTTTGATACTGTGCAAGATGGTATAGAGCTGTTGTGGTTTTGGCCAAATTGGCCAATCAGAACGACAGATTGCCCCCGCCCCCCCGCCCCCCGCGCCT